>CM051386.1:20342213-20942213 GCA_028015245.1 Cardamine occulta
AATCCAAATTAAAACTGAATCCAAATCCGATTTAACATATCTAATCAAACTGTTAGAAATGTTTTGATTAGTTTAGAAATATACATGTTACACCTAAATTATATCTTTAATTTAAATATCAAATAACTTCATTTTGCAAAATATAACCCCACACAGATGTGTGGATCCGATCCTAGTTATTTTTTTTAAATAACTTTAAAACATAATGCAAGCGATTGAGAATCTAAAACGATGAATCAATATAACTAAGATTTTGAATCCTACGTTGTATAAAACGATGAAAAAATGACAAACTCGTCTATAATTTTAGGTGTTAAACACATACTCCCTCTGTATCAAAAAGATTTATTTTCTGATTATTTCACACAGTTTAAGAAACAATAAGTAGTTAGTAATAAATACATTACTTTTTCATACTAAACATTTTTCTATATCTATAAACCAGTAGAAATTCAACAATTCAAACATTCTTAATTAATGTTTCTTGGAGTTTAGAATTTACTAACATTAACTACTAAATATGTATTTAAATGTTTAGAAAATAATTTTTTTAGAAACATAAAAAAGGTAGAAAATCAATCTTTGTGATATAGAGAATGAAAAAAAAAAGCACGAGAATGAATGAAATTTATATTTTAACCAATTTTAATATTTTTAAATCGAGATTAGTGATTTTTGAAAATTCATATTGTTTTTAAACAATATATCAAAACATTGTTTTAAATCTGAAGAAATATACACATTTTTCTTTTTTAACAAGTAATAATGCACATTATTAATTTTGATGATATTGACACTGTCCAAATATACCACAAAATCCATGAAAAACTATCATCCTAGATCCATTCAGGAATTCTCCAGAAAAGATGATTCATATTTGAGAAAAGTGAATTTCCTGGAAATCCAGTTACCGACGGTATTTTTGATAATGCACATACTTGTATTGTTGGCGGACATTCAAAAAGAGTATGACTAACTGTCTCTTCATCTGCTCCACACCAAGCACAATGTACGTCATAATTTATTCCTCTTTTTTAAAGATTTGAATTTACGGATAGACAACCTGTAATAGTTTGCCATATAACATGACATATTTTTGGAGGCATTTTAATTTTCATGTATAGGCTTGTAGAGGCCTAATATATGGACAATAATGAGGGGGCATAGTATCGACTGCGGGATAGTTATGTTTTGTCCAATATCCTTATTTTACCATATATTTCCTGATTTTATAAAATACCAACCACTTGTATCATCTTTAAACACTCTACTGATTAGGATACCCCGAATCAATAAAATATCTAAAGGATTAATGATTTCATTGATCAAAACCATGTCCCACGTAATGGATGTCGGGTCAATTAATTGATTGACCGTCATATTAGGGTAAAGGTTTTGTCCTTTACATAATTCTGGCCTCAGAGATCAGCTGATATCTATGGATCATTCCAAACTGAAGTGGAATGTCCAGAACCAACTCTTTTAATTAATCCTTGTTTAACTAGAGGTCTAGCCGAGATAATATTTATCCATCCATAGGAGGGAGAGTACGATTTATCCTTAAATTGGATAAAGTGGATATGTTTTCCGATAACATAATGGATGTTATTCACTTAATTATATCTTTGTTTTATCTCATCCCAACCTCACCCCGGAGGATTTATAAGATTCGTAGTTTGAAGGAAAAATAAAAAAACTATGATTTCGTTCATTCGAATAAGCTAAGTTATTAACTTTTTATATTCCATAGGTGACTAACCAATTTCTCAATTTGATACAAAAGGACTAACCAATTATCGACTGCGGGATAGTTATGTTCTGTCCAATATCCTTATTTTACCATATATTTCTTGATTTTGTAAAATACCAACCAATTGTATCATTTTTAAACACTCTACTGATTAGGATACCCCGAATCAATAAAATATCTAAAGGATTAATGATTTCATTGATCAAAACCATGTCCCACGTAATGGATGTCGGGTCAATTAATTGATTGACCGTCATATTAGGGTAAAGGTTTTGTCCTTTACATAATTCTGGCCTCAGAGATCAACTGATATCTATGGATCATTCCAAACTGAAGTGGAATGTCCAGAACCAACTCTTTTAATTAATCCTTGTTTAACTAGAGGTCTAGCCGAGATAATATTTATCCATCCATAGGAGGGAGAGTACGATTTATCCTTAAATTGGATAAAGTGGATATGTTTTCCGATAACATAATGGATGTTATTCACTTAATTATATCTTTGTTTTATCTCATCCCAACCGCACCCGGAGGATTTATAAGATTAGGTAGTTTGAAGGAAAAATAAAAAAACTATGATTTCGTTCATTCGAATAAGCTAAGTTATTAACTTTTTATATTCCATAGGTGACTAACCAATTTCTCAATTTGATACAAAAGGACTAACCAATTATCGACTGCGGGATAGTTATGTTCTGTCCAATATCCTTATTTTACCATATATTTCTTGATTTTGTAAAATACCAACCAATTGTATCATTTTTAAACACTCTACTGATTAGGATACCCCGAATCAATAAAATATCTAAAGGATTAATGATTTCATTGATCAAAACCATGTCTCACGTAATGGATGTCGGGTCAATTAATTGATTGACCGTCATATTAGGGTAAAGGTTTTGTCCTTTACATAATTCTGGCCTCAGAGATCAGCTGATATCTATGGATCATTCCAAACTGAAGTGGAATGTCCAGAACCAACTCTTTTAATTAATCCTTGTTTAACTAGAGGTCTAGCCGAGATAATATTTATCCATCCATAGGAGGGGAGACGATTTATCCTTAAATTGGATAAAGTGGATATGTTTTCCGATAACATAATGGATGTTATTCACTTAATTATATCTTTGTTTTATCTCATCCCAACCTCACCCCGGAGGATTTATAAGATTCGTAGTTTGAAGGAAAAATAAAAAAACTATGATTTCGTTCATTCGAATAAGCTAAGTTATAACTTTTTATATTCCATAGGTGACTAACCAATTTCTCAATTTGATACAAAAGGACTAACCAATTATCGACTGCGGGATAGTTATGTTCTGTCCAATATCCTTATTTTACCATATATTTCTTGATTTTGTAAAATACCAACCAATTGTATCATTTTTAAACACTCTACTGATTAGGATACCCCGAATCAATAAAATATCTAAAGGATTAATGATTTCATTGATCAAAACCATGTCCCACGTAATGGATGTCGGGTCAATTAATTGATTGACCGTCATATTAGGGTAAAGGTTTTGTCCTTTACATAATTCTGGCCTCAGAGATCAGCTGATATCTATGGATCATTCCAAACTGAAGTGGAATGTCCAGAACCAACTCTTTTAATTAATCCTTGTTTAACTAGAGGTCTAGCCGAGATAATATTTATCCATCCATAGGAGGGAGAGTACGATTTATCCTTAAATTGGATAAAGTGGATATGTTTTCCGATAACATAATGGATGTTATTCACTTAATTATATCTTTGTTTTATCTCATCCCAACCTCACCCCGGAGGATTTATAAGATTCGTAGTTTGAAGGAAAAATAAAAAAACTATGATTTCGTTCATTCGAATAAGCTAAGTTATTAACTTTTTATATTCCATAGGTGACTAACCAATTTCTCAATTTGATACAAAAGGACTAACCAATTATTGACTGCGGGATAGTTATGTTCTGTCAAATATCCTTATTTTACCATATATTTCTTGATTTTGTAAAATACCAACCAATTGTATCATTTTTAAACACTCTACTAATTAGGATACCCCGAATCAATAAAATATCTAAAGGATTAATGATTTCATTGATCAAAACCATGTCCCATGTAATGGATGTCGGGTCAATTAATTGATTGACCGTCATATTAGGGTAAAGGTTTTGTCCTTTACATAATTCTGGCCTCAGAGATCAGCTGATATCTATAGATCATTCCAAACTGAAGTGGAATGTCCAGAACCAACTCTTTTAATTAATCCTTGTTTAACTAGAGGTCTAGCCGAGATAATATTTATCCATCCATAGGAGGGAGAGTACGATTTATCCTTAAATTGGATAAAGTGGATATGTTTTCCGATAACATAATGGATGTTATTCACTTAATTATATCTTTGTTTTATCTCATCCCAACCTCACCCCGGAGGATTTATAAGATTCGTAGTTTGAAGGAAAAATAAAAAAACTATGATTTCGTTCATTCGAATAAGCTAAGTTATTAACTTTTTATATTCCATAGGTGACTAACCAATTTCTCAATTTGATAGAAAATGACTAACCAATTATACACTATATCAGAATATCAATTAAAATAATTACTAAATTAATAACCCGTGCTACGCCCGAATACAATAATTTTTATTTTTATTTGTTATTTAATTAAATAGTAAAATTATAAGATATTTGGTGGGATTAGTTTGTAATGCATGTTAATTACTATTAGAGTGAATGAATTAATTAGTGCATGTTAGTTGTTAATCAAATATATTAATTTTTATTGGTGTTTTACAGCAAATCAGCAATTTAGGCGTGTGTAGAGAATTATTATAAAAACTAAATACATAAATAATTTAAAATCTATACCCAAAGCCATGAATGTTTTGTGAGTTTTAAGTAGTTTTGATTATATTTAATGGTTTTTAGATTTTGGAATTTGGATTTTGTAAAATAGTTAGAAAAAGAAAATTAGTCTCGTTAGAAAAAATTGATAAATCGTAAAAACCAAAAAAGATGGTTTTTAGATTTACTTTACAAATGTATAAAATCTTTCAAAATCTGGATTATAATTAAGCAAAGTTAGAAAGTCAAAGTATGTTTTATCCTCTGTTGCTTGGTACAACCATGAAGCTGCCCAAAGAAGCTCATGGCCATATCCAGTAGAGTTGTAACCCGACTGAACCTCAGGTATGTTAACACTGTAAGCCTCTGTTTTTGTCTGCAAAATCGAACTGCTTCGCATGTTTTAGAAGCGTGCTTGAATACGTGGAATCACTTTCTTTGAAAACTAAAGAAGCTGCAGCCATAGATGTTGCAGTTTCTGCAGCAAGCTCAGTCCCTGTAGTCTCTTTATCAATTTTGGTGAGAGTTCTCTTCCTTGACATTGTTTCTGGCCTATCCCAACAATTTTGATGTATTCATTCATTGTACCTG
This sequence comes from Cardamine occulta, assembly GCA_028015245.1. Classification (NCBI taxonomy): domain Eukaryota; kingdom Viridiplantae; phylum Streptophyta; class Magnoliopsida; order Brassicales; family Brassicaceae; genus Cardamine; species Cardamine occulta. The sequence goes on from CM051386.1 coordinate 20,347,380, forward strand.
AATGTAGAGAACATTTGCAGAGGGATGAGGAAATCAATGGTCCATTTGAGAGAGTCTTTAGCAGGCTCCAATAGGTTGACTGAATTCATTTGATCACCGTACTCAAGAATGGACCATGAAAGAAATGTGGCAGTGATCTCAAGAAAACGGTAATTAAAAACTCATTTTCTATAATCAAAACTCAAGCAGAAGAGAATGCTAACATATATATACGTGATTATAGACATGTAACTGCTTTGCTGTTGAGACAAAAATTATTGAGTCAATAGAAATTTATTAGATAATTAGATAGACTTGTTTAGACCGAAATTTAAAAATAAGTAACGGGTTCCTAATTTATTAATTGAAGTCCATATTGTGAATTCATCAAACCAGAAGATCAAATGCAACATGTTCAGAGATCGATAAAATCCATATTGGAATCAAGAATTACTACAACCTAATGTTCAAATATATATAGGAGATCATATAAACACTATCTTTGTAAATGTTGGTGGCATTGTTGTTTTATAAATGTTGTTATCTCTGGCACCAAGATAAAACACAAGATCACAAGTCATTGATGGCTGAAGGAAAGATTAAAAATGCTATATCATGTTTTATAAAACACAGATCACAAGTCAAAGAAAAGAAGACACATATGTCAACCACATGAAACATTTGACAACATAGGTATTCAACTGCCCTCTTAGTTCCTGACAGATTCCAATTTTAATAGAAGCATAGCGAGAAACATGTTTGTGTCCTAACCTGAAAGCAAGAATCTTAAGGGGCTGCAATGCGTGGGATGTGTTGGCAAAAGCTGTAACAAACGATGATTGTTACCAATAGCAATAAATAACAGCTATTTCAAGGACAAAATCTTTATATTGATTTCCCAAATCGATTCTCTTGGACACAATCCTTGCATAAGTGGTATGAGACTAATACTGAAGACGACAAAGCTTTGTTCCAACTTGGAAGAGAATTAAATTCCACACACCAAGCAATTAAACCAGTTCCCATTACATCAACCAAGTCCCACGGATTGAAGAATTAAACAAATTAGAAGAGATTCAGTTCAAATTTTTTTCATTCAGTACTATCAAAATATTTCAGTACCCGAATCAGTAGATTTCTTGACGGGGAGGTTTCACGATATGAAAAACTGGACAATCAACAGAATCCTAGTATATCAAATGCAAACACATGAGCATAGAAACGAAAGAGCCACAAACCTTAAGCTTGCATATTGCATAGCACAGCAACTTCATCCTCTTCCACCTTAAACCTCGTGCTCTTCTTCCTCCATATTTTTTCCCACTCTTCGTCGCTCAAACAAACAAAAAGAAGTGTTAATTTAATCATAAATTGAACTTCAATAGGAATCACATCAAACACACATTCGGAAGAAGACACCAAACAAATATTCATAACGTATATGAGAAATCAAATTCGCAAATTCTCCTCCTTACGTAAACATTTCGAATTCTGAAAATACGAATTTGAGGGAAAAAAGGAAATTGGGGAGTAATCTTAAACCCATAGCTTCGGGCAAAAAACACCCAAATTTTGTCATAAAAAGTCCTTCAATCAAATAGCAAAAATATCCATAGAAATTTCAGACCACCCAGAGAATATAATTCAAATAAAAGGATATGAAAAAAGAGGAAGATCTTACATTTTTGTATCACAGATCCCAAAACAAAACGTATGTGGTTATACCTGAACAAAAGATCCATTTTTAAGAACTCTCACTTCTAAGTTCTAACGCCTCCTCACGAAACCGACGAATTAAAGAAGAAACGTTGAGACAGATCTCCGTAAATCCTACAAATTTTGTTCAGCAATGTGGAATGCAGGATCCGCGTCCTGCAAGGCGGGTCGGCAAAAAACATTGGCTTGGATCAGCTCCTATAGCTGTGTTAATTGACAAAATTGCCCAATTTGTTTTTTTTTTCTAACACTAACACATAATGGCATAAGTCCTAAATAATTTAAAATGGCTTAAATGGTTTGTATATTTTTTTGTTGCTTCCTTTCGATTAATAGTTAGATATGGAAGATATAAACCAACTATATAGTACATGCTTTCTTCATATTCATATATAGACTTTCTTGTTTTGACAAAAAATAAAGTCAAGATAATTATCAAATATTCAAATGCAAAACAGTTTCAAAGATTTTTCTATTAGTAATTCAAATGTTTTTTCTTTTTCTTTTCAATGTTTACCGTTTTTCCACTAAATCAGAACAATTTAGTTGGTTAAATTTTTTTAAACCTCAATAACCCCAAACCTGTTGAAAATCCAAGTAATACAAAAAATTTCCGTCGAACCAGAAAACAAATTGGAAATTGATTGATTTAAACCGTTAAAGCGTGCCGAGGGAAACTAGAGACTCCCAAAAGATTTAAAAATCGAAGATTTAAACCCTCCAGGTAAACTAGAGACTCCCAGAAGGTTCAAGACACGCCAAATCCATCAGAAGGTTTCTCAATACAAAGGAGATGCGAGTTTCCATATTTGGCTCCTTCTACATGTCTCCTTTGATCATCAATGGCTAGGACAATTATTTCATGGGTTTTGGTGCATCAAAAACAACCCTTATCAAGCCTGTACGAGCCAGAAAAGTCTCCATTAATCCTTGGATGAAAATCTCAAGCAGATTCATCTCCAACAGCTATTTTCACATTTATTTTGATCTTGTTCTTTTTTTATAATTTTGTTACCGTTAGCTTAGAGCTTATTTAAGCTCGAATTTTATTTCATTTGTAGACACCTTTCATCATCTTAATCAAAGTATTATTCAGTACAAAAGTAGAGTCTTTTGTGTTTGTGTTTTGTTCATTAGAGTTCTTAAGGTGGAATCCTTAGTGCTCTTTGTTGTTGTTTGTTTAGAGTTTAGTGTGTGATACACTTCTCTTGTGAAGCTGCAAACCAGTTTGTTTGTGTGATTCAAACACTCTAGTTTGTCCATTGATTGAGGGAGTCAATCTACTATCCATCACCTCAATCTCAATTCATCCACCTTCCGCATAAAAAGCTTGGAATCCCTTGATCATTAGGTGATCATAAGTTGGAGTGATTCCTATCTTATATCAAAACTGGAAGCAAGATGCAGAGACAAGCTTTAAATCCATATGCACACAAATATGGAAAAGGAGAAAAGTAATACATCGTAACATATATATATATAAAGTTTATAATATAAGCAAACGAAACATTAAAACATAAACATACACGTGTCATAAAGTCACTCATGGAGTGACAAGAGACTTATTTTATGTAACAGTACACACAATTTAGCACCAAAGATTTTGGAAAATTAACATGGGAAGTAACAGATGCATCTGTGATATGGGAAGATATAGTTGCACGATCCATGTTTTGCTCCCTCAAGGTTAATGCACTGATTCTTGCATGCATTATTGTTTCCACAAACTCCTGACCATGTTCCACTTGACCTCTCGCACAACTTTGGTGCTTGTGCCTTTACCATTGTCGGTGCTTCTGCATATAGATATCTCTCAAAGTTAATCACTAATCATTATTGATTAAATCTTACTATGAAAAGAACATTACTCACCAAGAGAAGCAAAGAGAACAAGAGCAGTGAAAAGAAGGGCGATAATGGAAGCAAACTTAGCCATGACTATTAATTACCTACTTTGTTTTGAATGTATGTGTAGTGTGAGGGAATAGGCACAACATCAACCTCTATTTATAGTGTAGTGATGTTGAGTTTAAGTCTTTTACTTTTCATCGTATAATAAATGTGTTAACCCCATATAGTTTATACATGTTCTGTCTTCTAGTAGACAATAAAAGATAAGATGTTTGACTAGTTCATTGTTGATGGCTGGTTTCTTAATCACATATGAGGCTGCCCCTTTATTGAAAGTAACCTAAGCGGCTGCTTTTGCTTCGAGCCAGTGCTATACCATTCATTTTAAAGTCAACCAAATTAAAAATCGATAGTGATGGCTGTAGATAGTGAGATTCGATCTCTAGTCTTAAAATACAGAACCGGCTAGTTAATTTGAGTGGTTCCAAAAGATTTATAAACTGTTCAATATTTAGAATAAGATTTTAAAAGGCACATGTAGACATGAGAAAAAGAACTATAATACAGGCTATGAGTGAAGCTCTTTCCATTGTGAATAACATTTTTTACATCTGAAATTTAATTTAATTTGTTTTGTCATTATAGACTTATACATTTGAAATTATGGACTTTACATCTGAAATTATGGACTTATACAACCAAACATTATTATTCTATTATTTTATAAACAAACAAACCAAAATTAGCTTTAAGTCCATAATTTATGTATATCGTTTGTATAAGCGAATTCATCTATCGTCTTTGTTATTTATTGTCAAAATAATTTGTTTTTCTTCTAAATAATAAAATTTCAAGTCCAAATCTACAAAAATTTAAAACATCCAAAGGATTAGTTTTATTTAGATCAAACTGTTTTAGTTCATATTTATAAAACTATGTAACAATTATTACATAAGAACTAAAGGAATTAACATTAAGAATAGAGTGGTTAGAGTCCAAAAATGTACCTCTCTCCAGATTATCTTCAAATTCAACATCTGCAAGTATTTTTGCATTTGTAAGCATTTTTTCGTCAAATTTAAGGTATTGTTTCATCCACTACTCTGTGCACATCAAAACTTCAACCATATAGTGAGTTAGACAACTCCTATATGGTTATATTATCCTTCCACTAGTGCTAAAAGCACTTTCAAATGCAATAGATGATATTTGCATAGCAAATAAATCCTGAGCCATCTCTGACAAAATGAGATATTTGTCACTGTTTTTTTTTCCAATAATTGAGTACATTATACTCAGTTCCCATAATCAGTTCCGGATTTTCGACTTGATCTTTGAGATATGAATCCAACTCATTCGTGCTTCTAACACATATCTCTTTAAGCAGGGTATTGTCCATTTTCTCAATCCTATGGTAACCAAACTCTTCATCAACCAACTCCGTCGGATCTATTTGCTGCTCTTAAGTAGACTGAGATGACTGAGTAGACTGACACTGGGACTGAGATTGTTGCATTGCTGCATTTTTCTCATACCTTTCACTATACTCCTTAAACATATCATCTAACAAATAACAAATGAATCATACAACTCCTTAGCCACTGTAGATCCTTCTCCATATAACTCCTCAAAACACATTTTTGCAAATTGAATTTTCTTCATAGGATCAAACACAGTAGCTACCACCCACATCTTGTTGATGTTCTTCAAGCTATCCCAATATTTATCAAACTTGGAAAACATTTCTTTAGTGATGAGATCCTCCCAAGGATTCGACACTTGCGAGATGGTGATGGATAGATGGATGGATTGAAGGGTCACACAAAGGTTGCGGAATTACCTCTGATATACCGTGGAGTCTCCCAAGATATGACACACTTGGACGAGACAAACTTGATTCCTTCGGATATGACACACTGAAACAGAAACAAGAAACAGATTGGATATTACACTCCAATCTAGGATTTGTTCACAATGAACTGAAGAGATTCACTCTCAAAAATGATAAAAGAAAAGTTCATTAATGAAAGTGTTTCAGATCACACTTAAATAACAAAAATATCTAAGCCTTAATAATTGTAGAAATTAACTAAATTGTTCTAAAACTTGAAAAATAACCCTTGCACTCCTTCTCTTTAGATCCCACATTTTGGAGTCTTTATTTTAGGCTAAGTATTCTTCTTTGGGCTTTGATAATCTCTCATGGAGTTAGGTGAATAAATGATCCAATTTACCTCATTAAAACTTTCTTTTGGAAAACCCATTGGGACAAAACCAAAGGATAGGAAAAAGAGTACAAATGGATCACCCTCTTTGTTAGTCCACTTGAGAAGGTGTTGCCATCAGCATATTCTGATATCCACTTGAGTTCATTTGATCCTTAGATGCTTGATGATCTTGCACTTGAGTGAGTAGTCCATTGATTGAATTCTGGAATGCTTTAGCTCTTGCTCTTGTCAAAGGTCCACTTGGTACAACCAATAAATCCTCAACTCCAAGTATGCTCTCCTCAGGTTCAAGCTGCATTTGATTGTTCTCCATGATCACATCATCCCCCTCTTCTTGAAAAAGATTTGTCCTCAAATCTTGCTCATCTGCAGTAAAGGGAATTAAGTCAGCAACATTAAAACTGGAACTCACATTGTACTTACCTTGTAGATCAAGCTAGTAAGCATTGCCATTGATCCTCTTTGTAACTTTGAATGAACCATCAACTCTTGGTTGCAGTTTGGACTCCTTTTCAGCTGGAAATCTTTCTTTCATCAGATGTATCCACACCTGGTCTCCTTCCTCAAAGATCTTCTTATGCCGGCCCTTGTTGGCATATTTTTCGTACAGCTTGGTATCCCCATCACTAACAATAGTCCTAGGCATGCCATGAATATGAACGATCTCTTTAAAGAACAACTGAGCTACATGAGAAGCATCATCGGTTTTATGACAAGCAGTAAAATGTGCCATTTTAGAAAACCTATCAACAATAACAAAGATTGAATCCTTTCCAGTCCTAGTTCTAGGAAATCCAAGCACAAAATCCATAGATATGTCATTCTAGGGCTAAGTAGAGATCAGTAAAGGAGTGTACAAACCTTGGGACTGTACCTTAGACTTGGCTTGTTTGCATGTGACACATCTCCCACAGACTCTCTCTACATCTCTCTTCATATGGGGCCAATAGAAATGCTCTTGCGTCACATGGAGAGTCTTAGCAATTCTGAAATGTCCCATTAAGCCTCCTCCATACACTTCCCTGACTAGCAAATCTCTCAAAGAGCAATTAGACACACACAAATGATTTTCAAAGAATAAAAATCCTTCATGCCTAAAATACTTCCCAAAAGCGAATTTAGCACAAGACTTGTAAATCTCTTGAAACTCAGCATCAGTCTCATAAAGATTCTTAAGTTGCTCAAATCCTAACAGTTTAGCTTCCAAAGTACTAATCAAAACATACCTTTCAGATAAGGCATCTGCAACCACATTTTCTTTACCTTGTTTGTATTTGATCACATATAGAAAAGTCTCAATAAACTCTACCCACCTAGCATGTCCCTTGTTGAGGTTTTGCTGACCTTTTAAAATGCTTCAAATATTCGTGATCAGTATGAATGACAAACTCCTTTGGCCACAAGTAGTACTGTCACGTTTGTAGAGCTCTCACTAAAGCATATAACTCCTTGTCATAGGTTAGATAGTGCAGCGTGGCTCCTCCTAGTTTCTCACTGAAAAAGGCAATGGGCTTCTTTTCTTGCATCAAAACAGCTCCAATACCTACACCAGATGCATCACACTCAATTTCAAAAGTTTTCCTAAAATCTGGTAAGTTTCTCTTTTAGCGTTTCATATTAGTAAGTTTATCTTTTAGCGTTTGGAAAACTTTTTCTTGTGCTTGTTCCCATTTGAATCCCTCACTCTTCTTGAACTTCAGTGAGGGGAGCTGCAATGGTATTGAAATCCTTCACGAATCTCCTATAGAATCCGGCAAGTCTGTGAAAACTCCTCACTTCACTCACGGTACTTAGACTTGGCCAGTCACGAATAGCCTTCACTTTCTCTTCATCAACTTTGACGCCATCTGCACTTATGACAAAGCCTAGAAACAAAATGTCATCCGAGCAAAAAGTGCATTTCTTCAGATTGGTGTACAGTTTTTCTTTCCTAAGAACATTCAAAACTTCTTCTAGATGCTTAACATGCTCATCTAAATTCTTGCTGTAGATTACAATGTCATCAAAGTAGACTACAACAAACAACCCTATAAAATTTCTCAGAACATGGTTCATCAACCTCATGAAAGTACTAGATGCATTGGTTAATCCAAAGAGCATAACTAACCACTCATACAAGCCATGTTTAGTTTTGAATGCAGTTTTCCACTCATCTCTTTCTTTCATCATAATCTGATGATGGCCACGCTTACCATCTATCTTTGAAAATACACTAGATCCATGCAACTCATCTAACATATCATCTAAATGAGGAATAGTATGATGATACTTTACAGTGATGTTATTGATGCCTTGGCAGTCTACGCACATTCTCCATGTTCCATCTTTCTTAGGTACAAGTAGTACTGGTATAACACAATGACTCATGCTGTGACGACCGCACTCATTTTTAAACATGCAATTAACAAATATTAAGTGCCCATACAAAAAATATTTCACCAGTTAATTAACATTCAACAACCAACAACGACCACGCATAGTCAACAGTTCTATCGGTTCTAGCAATCCTACGGAAGCTACAAAATCTAAAACTGCTGGTCCTAATCATCCTCCCCCTCCTCGCCTCGATTCCACGATCATGCCTTATCTTTACCTACATCGATAAAAGTGATGCATCAACATTTGGTAAACCAAATGCTGTGTGAGATTGACCCTCCCAACAACAGGTTATATGAAAACCCACGCAATTCAAACAACTACACCAACACGAACTAAAAACACCACATATTACTTCAAACAATCAGCTAACATGCAACCTCATGCAAAGCGAATCAACCACATCCACGACTAACCACCTAGCAATTCACAACATCAAGAATGCTAAAAACACAAGTCACAGAACAATAGGATTAAATCGACCACAACCTATCAACCAACACCATCGATACCCTCTATCGACCAGACCCTATCAACCACACATGGTAAATAGCCACTATGATCTCGACCTATCGACCACACCTGGTCAATAGCCATTATCGACGTCGACCTATCGATGACACCTGGTCGATAGACATCCTAAAAACCATCCGACGAAACTCATCGACTTACCTATCGATCACACCAATCGATACACCCTATCGACCTCGCTCGATCGACCATACCTGGTCGACAAGCACTAGGAAAAACACATAGCAGGATCTATCGACCAACCTATCGACCTGCCCTAGTCGATACACCATATTAACCTCGCTTTATCGACCACACCTGGTCGATAAGCACTAGGAAAAACGTCTAGCAGGATCTATCGACCTCGCTCAATCGACCTGCTCTAGTCGATAGCTGCTATCGACCTTGCCCTATAAACACACCTAGTCGATAGCCGGTCCGATTTCTCAACTTCTCAACTTAGCCTCGGCAAAATCCTAAGGCCAAACCTCTAAACCACAACCAATACACATACCAAGCAAGACAATACCACACCAAAAAAGTAGGGAAACACTCCCAAGAAGCCATGGAATCACCAAGAAACCATAACACACACAATCACCAAGTAAGCATAAGAACTCACAATCAAAGCTTAACAAGGCACAACAAGCATAAATCCATGGTTCTCTAACCACCACTAGTTTAGCAAACTCTAGCTAAAGCTCCAAAAATGACCACAAGGTTTCTAAGCAACTTAGGAACACCCTCTAAGCTTAGCACAACCCCACAAGCCCCCACACATGGCTTAATGTTAACCTTTGGTCATAACTCACCTTAGAATGAATGGATCTATGCTTAGATGGACTCCCCAAGCTCAAGAAAGATCTCTCCTCTTCCTCCAAAGCTCACGCCAACTAGCCTCAGTCCAATCTTTCATTTTTTCCAAGCTTCTCAAAGCTCTGCACCCTTTGATCTCACAAGATCCAAGCTTCACCAAGCTTTCCAAGCCTCTCTCTCTCTTCTTCTTCTCTCTTCTTTCTCTTAGCTCACAAGCTCAAGAACTCTCTTTCTCTCCCACAACCAAAAATAGCGTTCCAAGGAAGAAGAAGAAGGAGAAAAGGAACCAAAATTGGATTTTGCTACTTAACTTGAGAAAAACCCCTCAACTTTCGAAGTGACTTATAACACCCCTGGAACAAATCAAAATTAATTATTTTAACCTCATAATTAATTTCTCTAGATTTGTTTAAGGTTCATAAACTTGAAAGAACTTTCAAATTAATTAAATTAATTAATTACTGAAACACGGGCGTTACACATGCTCTCTCAGATATATCCTTTGTCCATGAGTTCAGCCACTTGCTTTTGTAACTCCTTGGTTTCAACTGGATTGGTTCTATACGCTGGCCTACTTGGAAGTGAAGCTCCTAGAACAAAATCTATTTGATGCTCAATCCTACGAATTGGTGGCAGTCCTTTTGGGTTCTCCTCAGGAAAAACTTCTTCAAAATCTTGCAAAAGAGAAACATTCTTACTCGGCAAATTCGGTTTGAGGTTAATAAGAACATCCTTGTAAACAAACAAAAGAATGGATTGTTTAGAGAAAAGAGCTCTCTTAACCACATTAGATCTCACTAAGAAGTTTGATTGCCTCACGGGTTTACTCTCACATGCCTTTTTCTTGGTTTATCTCAAACTCTCTTCTTCTTTTTTGTGGTGAAGTGTTTAGGGATTCATTCATAGTTGCTTCGCCTTGTTGTTTCAGCTGGATCTGATCTTGATAGTCTTCTTGTGGTGTTAATGGAGCAAGTATTATTTTTCTTCCCTTGAAGTCAAACAAATACCTATTGGTGTAACCATCATGCATAGCCCTACGATCAAATTGCCATGGCCTGCCAAGCAATATGTGACTCGCCTCCATAGGTAAAACATCACACAAAATCTCATCCTCATACTTGCCTATCGTTATAGGAACCAATACCTGGCTGCTCACATTCATCTCTTCTACATCATTCAACCATTGAAGACTATAAGGTTTCAGATGCTTCTCCACCTTCAACCCCAACTTTGTTACCATTGTTTCACTAGCTACATTGGTGCAACTTCCACCATCAATGATAAGGCTGCAGACCTTTCCTTGTACTAAGCATCTCGTGTGAAACAAATTTTCCCTCTGCTCTTGTTCATTAGCCTTAGCTTGAACACTCAATGATCTTCTTGCTACCAAAAGTTTCCCAATGACTGGTGGCTCTACACGCCCTTCTTCTTCTTCTGAAACAGAATCACTTTCTTCCACCTCTTCCTCTGTTTCAATCTCTCCATTCTCCAACAGCAACATAGTTCTCTTATTAATGCACTCATTGGCATAGTGCCCTCGGCCTTGACACTTAAAACATCTAACTTCCCGATTCCGAGAAGGGTTTGCCACAGCTTTTCCCTTGTTATCTTGAATAGTTGTGTTTGGTTTGGAATCTGTTCTGCGCTTGGTATCAATCTTATCCTCTCGATTGTAACTCTGTTTAGAATAATTAACCCCACAAAATGGTTTGGAAATACCTTTTCTTTTGATTTGTTGTTCCACCAAAATAGCTTTATGAGGCATTTCTTCTATGCTATCATATGTTTGCAACTCCATTCTGTCTTGAATGTCACGAGCAAATCCTCCAAAAAACCTTGCCATAGTTGATTCGGTATCTTCTTCAATGTCTGCTTTAATCATTAAAGTTTCTATTTCCTGAAAATAATTCTCTACACTCTTAGAACCTTGAGACAACTTCCTAAGCTTCTGATGTAACTCTCGGTGAAAATGACTTGGAACAAATCTTTTTCTCATCAAATTCTTCATTTCTTCCCAAGTATCAACTTGAGGCTCTCTGTTGCGCCTCCTACTAGTCACAAATTGATCCCACCAGTTGATAGCATAATCATAAAATTTTGTTGCTACCACTTGAACCTTTTTGTAATCCGGATAGGTTTGACAATCAAACACAAGCTCTATCTTTTTCTCCCACTCCAAATAAGTATATGGATCATTCTTCTCATGAAATGGTGGTATCTTCAACTTAAGACCACTGAGATTATTTTCATCTTGTCTCCTTGCTTCTTGGTCATGTCTCGGTCTTCTGCGACTTTGAACTGAAGCATGGCTGCCTTGGCTGTAATAATCCAACTCCTCTTCACTTCTTTCCTGATGAGTTTAAACTCTTCTTCCTCTATTACCATGAGTTCGTTGTTGCCTTTGCTGAGTTGTATCCTGCTGCACTTGTTGAATTGAATTTTTCATATTGTCTAACCTTGTATGGACATGTTCCAACTCCTTTTTCAACAAACGCCTCATCTCTCCCAATAAAGCTTGCATCTCTAGCTTCTTAGATGCATGTCCCCTGCTATTATTATCTGATTGATCTCCATCATTTGACATTTTGAATTTCCTGCAAAATAAAGGGTTAGCAATAAAACAACAGAAAAATTCTCACAAGTGTTTCACTCTTTTTTTTGTTTTATAAGTGTTTCTCTCTTAATCTCACAAGTGTTTCACTCTAATCTCTCAAGAACTCTTGCTCAGTGAATTCTTAATGGTTCATATAGAACATCACCAGCCAAATCGATGGTAATTCCAACAGTCCACAAAAAAGAATTAAGATAGATAGCAAAAAAATAATTTTTTTTGTTTCCCAGCAAATAAAAGAGATTTGATAGACTAGAATCTAGAAAATGATAGAACTGATGAAGATCAAGGAGTTTTCGTATTTCCCCAACAATCTAAGAGAATTAAAATTTTTTTTTTTAATGAAAACGTAACTGACAAGGTTCTTGATCGGTCAGAAGTTGATCAGCCACCCTTTTGAGTGTTTTTTTGTTTTTTTTTAAAGAGATCGAATGATCTATTGCAATAAAAGATAGAAAAGGGATGGAAAGGAATAGAATGAAAAGAAATGATTTAAAGATAGAAACCAAACTCGAAAGTGGCTCTGATACCACTTGATGAGATCCTCCCAAGGATTCGACACTTGCGAGATGGTGATGGATAGATGGATGGATAGAAGGGTCACACAACGGTTGCGGAATTACCTCTGATATACCGTGGAGTCTCCCAAGATATGACACACTTGGACGAGACAAACTTGATTCCTTCGGATATGACACACCGAAACAGAAACAAGAAACAGGTTGGATATTACACTCCAATCTAGGATTTGTTCACAATGAACTGAAGAGATTCACTCTCAAAAATGATAAAAGAAAAGTTCATTGATGAAAGTGTTTCAGATCACACTTAAATAGCAAAAATATCTAAGCCTTAATAATTGTAGAAATTAACTAAATTGTTCTAAAACTTGAAAATAACCCTTGCACTCCTTCTCTTTAGATCCCACATTTTGGAGTCTTTATTTTAGGCTAAGTATTCTTCTTTGGGCTTTGATAATCTCTCATGGAGTTAGGTGAATAAATGATCCAATTTACCTCATTAAAACTTTCTTTTGGAAAACCTATTGGGACAAAACCAAAGGCTAGGAAAAAGAGTTCAAATGGATCACCCTCTTTGTTAGTCCACTTGAGAAGGTGTTGCCATCATCATATTCTGATATCCACTTGAGTTCGTTTGATCCTTAGATGCTTGATGATCTTGCACTTGAGTGAGTAGTCCATTGATTGAATTCTGGAATGCCTTAGCTCTTGCTCTTGTCAAAGGTCCACTTGGTACAACCAATAAATCCTCAACTCCATGTATGCTCTCCTCAGGTTCAAGCTGCATTTGATTGTTCTCCATGATCACATCATCTCCCTCTTCTTGAAAAAGATTTGTCCTAAAATCTTGCTCATCTGCAGTAAAGGGAATTAAGTCAGCAACATTAAAACTGGAACTCACATTGTACTTACCTTGTAGATCAAGCTAGTAAGCATTGCCATTGATCCTGTTTGTAACTTTGAATGGACCATCAACTCTTGGTTGCAGTTTGGACCCCTTTTCAGCTGGAAATCTTTTTTTCATCATATGTATCCACACCTGGTGTAATGCCCCACCCGCCACCGTCCGTGAGCACTTCACGTCCTCTCTAGGCCCGTGAGCTCCACGCCCTCTCCAGGTCCGTGAGCGCTCCACGTCCCCTCTAGGTCCGTGGGCCCCACCTTCATCCGACGGCCGGTGCATTAATTTTTCGTGGCCCTAGAGAATTGTTACTATCCCCTACAAATCACCACATGATCTTTTCCCGTGTTTTGGCCTCACTCACACGGTACCGACAATCACTTCCCGGTAGGTCACCCATCCTAGTGCTACTCCAGTCCAAGCACGCTTAACTATGGAGTTCTCTCAGGACAAGTGACGGAAAAGATAAGTGCACTTTGGTGATATAGGTAGCCAAATCAAATCTCTTAACCTCATCTCAGAAACCGAGATGTTACAACTCACCCCCACTAACAGACCGCAACGTCCTCGTTGCGCACCCATCGCCCTCAGGACTGCCTCCAGGGTCAGAACCGGTTTGACATAACCTAGAGCTCTGATACCAAATTGAAACGCCCCGACCCATTTTTTTTTTTTTTTTAATATTCCCATAAATACTAAAAACCTCCAGCGGCGAAAATCAATTAATTAACTCAACCATAAAATAACTTTCAACGATTTATTATAACCAAATAAATTCGTAACGGCAATAACTAACGACCTAACGGTTTACGATAATTCAATAATAACAAAACAATCAGCAGTAAATAAATTAAGCACAACCCTCCCGGTATGTCGTCTTATCCCGCAGCCGCAGTCCCACGAGCTCCAGCTAACCATCCTTGTCTTTTTCCTTATCTGCGCCATTACGAATAGACGCAGTCAGTATTTAATAAATACTGAGGAGGCGATCAACCCGTCTACTAGGTCAATAACAGACAGGCGACTACAGAAAACTTCCCAGCATAATAATATGCTCGGGATTTGACAAGCAGCAAACACATCATTTAATTAAATTATTTCCACACTAAAATAATTAATTAAAATCAATAAAGCAACAATTTAAATAAATTCAACGATTTAGCAATTAAATTATTTTTACACCAAAAATAATTAATTAAATTCAACAAAACCACAATTTAATTACGGTAATTAAATTCAGCAATTTCCAGGATTTAATCAACTCATAATTAATTTTTAACACCACATCAAACACCAAAAATCACGGAAATAAATCCTACGCATAAATTAAACAGGGAAACCTCCATTAGTCCAGTCCGACCACGGTACTGCACTCACCTTAGCCACTAGTAGCACTTTCCGACACAACTTTTTCCGCTCTGTCTACACTTTTAAATCCCGAACCCGCAACCTAATAATAATAAAATATTATTAAAATCTGATTTAATTATTAACAAAATAATTAATATGAAATACACCCTATAACACATCACGTAAGTCATCTTCCCAAAAGAGACTCTGCAACTCATCGATCCCCGCCGCTTAACACCACCACCGATCACGCCATTGTCTCACGTATCACCGCCGACCTCCGCCATTGACAACACCACCTTGATGCGACGGCCTCACCACCCCACACGATATGGCCACGCGATCAATCACAACACACCGTCACGTCACCGACGCGTCTCGAGCACACCAGGTCCGATCCACAGACACGAACTACTCCGGTCAACTCGACGACAACACGCCACCACATTTCGATCAAAACCCCATCACATCTCCACCGTGACTCGCGCACAACATCACCCACCGAAAACTCATCACCACGCCACCGTATCACATCAACCTCAACAACCCACATCCGATCACGCCCCATCGTTCAACCAGACCATTCAACATATCCGTGGCTCATTCCCCACCACCACGTCGAAGTCAGATCACCACGACGCCATCGTCCGATCACCACCACCAATCAACACGTCCAAAACCCCCAACCCGAACCAAAACGAGAGAGAGGGAGAGAGATCCTTACCGTGAACCACCGGAGACAACCAGCTCAGCCCCTCACGAATCACTCCTCCCACTGTCTTCTTCTCTCCCGTCGCCAAGGACCGCAGCTCTTCTCTTTCCTTCTTACGATGGCGGCGATACATACATGATACACATATAAATGTGTAAAGTTTCCATATTACACCGATCGGTCCTCCAATTTCTCCACATTTCACAATTGACCCCAAAACTTTTAAAATGATCAATTTAACCCAGCGAAATCAACTTTCCAATTGATCAATTTAATCCATAACGTTCCGAAATCACAAATTGGCCCCAAACTTCCAAAATTATCAATTAAACTCCTGGATTTAATCAAATCAACCCCTAACTTTTGAATTCAACAAATACACCCCCATTATTTGTTTGCGGATGTTACAATTCTCCCCCACTAACATAGATTCGTCCCCGAATCTAACAACTCCAATCCCCTAGTAAAAAGGGACCCAGTTATTAACCTTACATTGGTTTCTTTCTCTTGGCAAACATCAGCCAACACAGCTCAACAAATAGATCATCTCACTAGTGACATTAATTTGTTCGTCTCCAAACTACTCGGCTCACAATTCTACCCTTATTTTTATAACCACATTTCCTTTGAATGATGGAGAGTCTACCTTCCACGGGAACCCTATATTCTTTTTCAGCAACCAAGAACTATTTAGGCTCTCAAATTCCTCAACCACCTAACCTCGCAAGGTTACACAACCACAACTGATTATCCTCTAAAGAATCTCATCACACCATATTCCGATCCTTAGAATATCAAATGTACATATCCTTACCCAGAATATCAGCCAAGACCAACAACAACTTTGGGTAAGTTGATCTGATTAGGATCGATTATTCCCCTCTACTCAACACAATCTCCGCTACTGCCCTGATCAGCAGCTTATCACACTCCATAATTAACAAATCAGATCCGCATAACTCCATAGCCACAACACGGCTCAGGAAAATATTTGTCAACTTCACGGCTCAGCATAGACTACAACCCACAACACCGCTTAACCGTAACTCCACGGTTAATAACACAACTCAGCATAACCTTCACAGCTAACAACATAACACAACATAGCCTTTCGGCTTTCTACTTAACACAACTTAACCTTTCGATCGGCTATCAACACATCACAACATAGCCTGTCGGCTATCAGCATAACACAGCATAGCCTTTCGGCTATCAGCACAAGACAGCATAGCCTTTCGGCTATCAACGCAACACAGCATAGCCTTTCGGCTATCACCACAATACAGCATTACCTTTCGGCTATCAGCACAACACAGCATAGCCTTTCAGCTATCAGCACAACACAGCATAGCCTTTCGGCTATCAGCACAACACAGCATAGCCTTTCGGCTATCCGCACAACACAACATTTTTTTTAAAGCTTTCTGCACAATATCTCATTGTCTATACTGAGTTCAAATACTCCATGAATCTGACACCATAAGACCTCCACTTGGTTTGAATAAGCTACGCCTACCGGATCCCCGGAACAGCTCAGCGCAGCAAGAATAACAAGCATCTCGGAGTCCAGCGTGACCCGATCAGCAAGAACTACGCCTACCGGATCCCCGAAACAGCTCAGCGCAGTAAAAATGACAAGCATCTCAAAGTCCAATCGTGACCCGATCAGCAAGTCCAGCAAGATCCTAAGATCTCTAGTGGCTTACCGAGATAGCATCAGGATTCACAAAGAAACCCGACCAGTAAACACCATCCAGCGATGAGATTCCAAAGCACAGAACCCCATCAAACAGCATTAGGACAAGTCCTAATTAGCCAAACCAAGTGCTAGGATCAACACGGCACGATCCATACAGTAGAACTAAGTATAAACAACCCAACATCACAGCATTACAGGATGCAACAATCCCCACAACACAGCTCGATCCTTGATCGCAGCATCGATCAGAACTCTTTTACCCACTCAGACACACCAACAAACTACCTACAGCAAGGTCAACAACAAGACCTACAAAAAGATCAATCAGCAATGATCTACCACACTCCAAAACCTAGATCCACCAGCAAGGATCTACAACACCCCTACCACAAGTACCGAAACTCCCCCCGCACCCTGTCCCGAGTCTCCCGCGGGAAATACTTGAGATCGAACTCCCTCCAGAACTCGTCCCAAGACAACACTACCCCCAATCTCCTCGCAGCAACACCCTGCCACCCCTCATGTGCATCTTCCTCCAGAAATGCACCGCCAAGTCAATTCTATACTCCTCAGGCACCTAATCGACTGAAAGTTCCTCTCCAACCTGGACCTCCACTCACCAGACTCAATCGGTCGAGCACCACCACTGAAAAAAAACTTGTGCCCCAACCTCTGCATGTGCTCCATCACCCTCAGGTATGACGGAACCACTGGGTCAGCCTCATCAACCACTCTCGGCACTTCCGGAGCATTCTCCTACATAACAGTCTAGACCATCTCCTGATATCTTTTTTTTTTTAAGGCAATTTACCCCTTTTTGGAAACCTTCTATTCTTAGTAGTTTTCCATTTCTGGAAACTTACTATTTCGGAAAACTTTCCTTTTTAGGAAACTTACTATTTCGGGAAACTTTCCTTTTCAGGAAACTCTCCTAATCGAGAGACTCCCCGAACCCTCCCGAAACTTCTCCAGAATCTCTCAGGATCCCTTCTACATCTTAACGACTTACTGGCCTCACCGGTTCCCACATTTTTGCCTCCACGGCCCTCTCGGCTAAACCACCTTATGGACATGCTTCCAACTACAACCCACTTGGTCGCGTCAGAAGCTACAGCTCCTTAGTCCAAGTCATACGACTAAACGCCGAACTCCCCAACACAGCTCCGTCCTCGATCGCCTCATCGATAAGGATTTTGCACGCTGCCCATGTTCAACACCAAATGATGTATACCACAAGGTCAACACATGACCACTAACAAGATCTCCACTAGGATCTACCATACTTATACAACATGATCCACTTCAAGGATCTACCAAGTTATACTGCTAGATCCCACAACAAGGATTTATACAACTCTCCATCATACCTTCCGGCATCCCGAAACAACACCTCCCCGCATAGCAGACAGCTCATCTGACGCCACTGGAGCCAGATACGGTACAACAACTGGTATCCGCTCCTAAAAATTGGGCCAACGATCCCCAACACAACTCCCTTCGGGATCTGGTGCACCATGTCTTAGCCTCATCCTTTGCCGGCATAACACCATGTCCGACCACATGCTCAGGCTGCCCGTCACCCTCTGGAAACTCAACTCCTGCATGCTCACCGCAACGCTCTGCACCACAACCTCAGCGGCTCTACTGCCCTGCCTGCTTTGCCACCTCAGCCAACTTTGCCACCACAACCTCGAAGATCCCTCTCAGCTCTGCTTGCTCCACTAGCAAACCCACCCGGATGTCTAACTACATACTTCAAGTGGTTAACCACCTGCAACACAACTTTATACTAATTTACCCCAAAAAATTAGCATAACAACATAACGAGTCTTACCGTGGAACCTCTTACCGGCTGGAAAAGATGACATACCCCGAAACCCCATAACAAGAGATAATAAAGCTATAACTAACAACAATCGAATGACACTCGATTCACAACATACAACCATTTCAGCACAGCAAAAAAATCTAACAGTCCTAGAAACAACTCCGCTCTGATACCAAATTGAAATGCCCCGCCCGCCACCGTCCGTGAGCACCTCACGTCCTCTCTAGGCCCGTGAGCCCCACGCCCTCTCTAGGTCCGTGAGCGCTTCACGTCCCCTCTAGGTCCGTGGGCCCCACCTTCGTCCAACAGCCGGTGCATTAATTTTTCGAGGCCCTAGAGACTTGTTACTATCCCTACAAATCACCACATGATCTTTCCCCGTGTTTTGGCCTCACTCACAAGGTACAGACAATCACTTCCCGGTAGGTCACCCATCCTAGTGCTACTCCAGTCCAAGCACGCTTAACTCTAGAGTTCTCTCAGGACAAGTGACGGAAAAGATAAGTGCACTTTGGTGATATAGGCAGCCAAATCAAATCTCTTAACCTCATCTCAGAAACCGGGATGTTACACCTGGTCTCCTTCCTCAAAGATCTTCTTATACCGGCCCTTGTTGGCATATTTTTCGTACAGCTTGGTATCCCCATCACTAACAATAGTCCTAGGCATGCCATGAATATGAACGATCTCTTTAAAGAACAACTGAGCTACATGAGAAGCATCATCGGTTTTATGACAAGCAATAAAATGTGCCATTTTAGAAAACCTATCAACAACAACAAAGATTGAATCTTTTCCAGTCCTAGTTCTAGGAAATCCAAGCACAAAATCCATAGGCATGTCATTCCAGGGCTAAGTAGGGATCAGTAAAGGAGTGTACAAACCTTGGGACTCTACCTTAGACTTGGTTTGTTTGCATGTGACACATCTCCCACAGACTCTCTCTACGTCTCTCTTCATATGGGGCAATAGAAATGCTCTTGCGTCACATGGAGAGTCTTAGCAATCCTGAAATGTCCCATTAAGCCTCCTCCATACACTTCCCTGACTAGAAAATCTCTCAAAGAGCAATTAGACACACACAAATGATTTTCAAAGAATAAAAATCCTTCATGCCTAAAATACTTTCCAAAAGCGAATTTAGCACAAGACTTGTAAATCTTTTGAAACTCAGCATCAGTCTCATAAAGATTCTTAAGTTGCTCAAATCCTAACAGTTTAGCTTCCAAAGTACTAATCAAAACATACCTTTCAGATAAGGCATCTGCAACCACATTTTCTTTACCTTGTTTGTATTTGATCACATATAGAAAAGTCTCAATAAACTCTACCCACCTAGCATGTCCCTTGTTGAGGTTCTGCTGACCTTTTAAAATGCTTCAAATATTCGTGGTCAGTATGAATGACAAACTCTTTTGGCCATAAGTAGTGCTGCCACGTTCATAGGTTGGATAGTGCAGCGTGGCTCCTCCTAGTTTCTCACTGAAAAAGGTAATGGGCTTCTTTTCTTGCATCAAAACAGCTCCAATACGTACACTAGATGCATCACACTCAATTTCAAAAGTTTTCATAAAATCTGGTAAGTTTCTCTTTTAGCGTTTCATATTAGTAAGTTTCTCTTTTAGCATTTGGAAAGCTTTTTCTTGTGCTTGTTCCCATTTGAATCCCACACTCTTCTTGATCACTTCAGTGAGGGGAGCTGCAATGGTATTGAAATCCTTCACGAATCTCCTATAGAATCCGGCAAGTCCATGAAAACTCCTCACTTCACTCACGGTACTTGGACTTGGCCAGTCACGAATAGCCCTCACTTTCTCTTCATCAACTTTGACGCCATCTGCACTTATGACAAAGCCTAGAAACACAATGTCATCCGAGCAAAAAGTGCATTTCTTCAGATTGGCGTATAGTTTTTCTTTCCTAAGAACATTCAAAACTTCTTCTAGATGCTTAACATGCTCATCTAAATTCTTGCTGTAGATTACGATGTCATCAAAGTAGACTACAACAAACAACCCTATAAAATTTCTCAGAACATGGTTCATACCCCTCATGAAAGTACTAGGTGCATTGGTTAATCCAAAGGGCATAACTAACCACTCATACAAGCCATGTTTAGTTTTGAACGCAGTTTTCCACTCATCTCTTTCTTTCATCATAATCTGATGATGGCCACTCTTACCATCTATCTTTGAAAATACACTAGATCCATGCAACTCATCTAACATATCATCTAAATGAGGAATAGTAGGGATGATGATCTATTTCCCCATCAGAACTATCGTATAGCATCAGATGCAGCCCAAACTAAGGCCTCGTCTTACATATCCTTCAAACACTAGTTCCAAATCTGTATCTCCATGAATTGAAAGTTGCAGATGTATATATCCTCAAATTCAAAGTTCAAAACTTGAAAACCCATAAACCCGAATTTTAGTTGGTTTAATGTTTTGAAGTTATGTGTTAACCACCTAAACCGATTCTAAACCAACAAATATTTTTTTTAATTAATTTTAATAACTTTTAATTGTTTATATTCATTTAAAATATTTTAAAAGAAAAAATAAAAAAAAATGTCTTCCCTGTGTAGTCATGACAAACATCTGTTTCCTTTTCTTTTCGTTTCGTTTCGTTTCTTTGCTGCTGTTTGTCTGTTTGCCAGGCCAGCTTTAAATGGGAAATCAAGGATGCGTTTTTGGTATAGGGCTCTCTGTATAATTGAACATTGTACTGAAAAATTGGGGTGTTGGACATGAATTGTGTTACCAACTTACCCCATGGTTTCCGGAAACTTGACTTCACCATTCCTGTAAATTCCTAGCTTCTCTCTCCTTTTCCAATTTCATTTTTTAATTTCTGAGACTAGAGCAAGATGAGTCAGTGATTAATCAATTTATGGAATTTTTATATTAACAATGAAATGATTATTATCTCGCGATGGAAGAGACTAGATAAATTAAAAATATATATATATTCCACGTGAGCGAAGTCGGCACCACAAATCCTGACTCAGAAAACTTGAAAAAGGAAACCAAATCAGAGAAGCGAGAAGTGGAATCATCTTCTTCCTTAGTGAACAATGTCCATTGCCAAGCTTCTCCGCTTCCTCTTCATAGTTTGAGAAGCTCGTTTTCATCGACACATTTTGTAACCTTTGTCTCTAATGGCTGCCTCGCTCTCCCCCTCATCCCCTCTTCTCTCTGCTTCGCCGCCTCCGCCAATGGCCCTCCATCCCTCTCTTGTAATTTCTCGGCCTTTTCCGACGGCGCTACTAATCTCAGGTATCACAAGAGCTTCTTATCTGTTTCATCATCTTCACCTTATCGAAATCGATGGGGATCCTCTCGCCGTTCCGGCATCGTCTTTGCTGCTTCTGGAGACTACTACGCTACTCTCGGTGTCCCTAAAATATTTTAAATGAATATAAACAATTAAAAGTTATTAAAATTAATTAAAAAAAATATTTGTGGGTTTAGAATCGGTTTAGGTGGTTAACACATAACTTCAAAACATTAAACCAACTAAAATTCGGGTTTATGGGTTTTCAAGTTTCGAACTTTGAATTTGAGGATATATACATCTGCAACTTTCAATTCATGGAGATACAGATTTGGAACTATTGTTTGAAGGATATGTAGGACGAGGCCTTAGTTTGGGCTGCATCTGATGCTATACGATAGTTCTGATGGAGAAATAGATCGTCATCCCGGAATAGTATGATGATACTTTACAGTGATGTTATTGATGCCTCGGCAGTCTACGCACATTCTCCATGTTCCATCCTTCTTAGGTACAAGTAGTACTGGTATAACACAATGACTCATGCTGTGACGACATCACTCATTTTTAAACATGCAATTAACAAATATTAAGTGCCCATACAAAAAATATTTCACCAGTTAAATAACATTCAACAACCAACAACGACCACGCATGGTCAACAGTTCTATCGGTTCTAGCAATCCTACGGAAGCTACAAAATCTAAAACTGCTGGTCCTAATCATCCTCCCCCTCCTCGCCTCGATTCGACGATCATGCCTTATCTTTACCTGTAAGCACTAGCAAAAACGTCTAGCAGGATCTATCGACCTCGCTCAATCGACCTGCTCTAGTCGATAGCTGCTATCAACCTCGCCCTATCAACACACCTGGTCGATAGCCGGTCCGATTTCTCAACTTCTCAACTTAGCCTCGACACAATCCTAAGGCCAAACCTCTAAACCACAACCAATACACATACCAAGCAAGATAATACCACACCAAGAAAGTAGGGAAACACTCCCAAGAAGCCATGGAATCACCAAGAAACCATAACACACACAATCACCAAGCAAGCATAAGAACTCACAATCAAAGCTTAACAAGGCACAACAAGCATAAATCCATGGTTCTCTAACCACCACTAGCTTAGCAAACTCTAGCTAAAACTCCACAAATGACCACAAGGTTTCTAAGCAACTGAGGAACATCCCCAAAGCTTAGCACAACCCCACAAGCCCCCACACATGGCTTAATGTTAACCATTGGTCATAACTCACCTTAGAATGGATGGATCTATGCTTAGATGGACTCCCCAAGCTCAAGAAAGATCTCTCCTCTTCCTCCAAAGCTCACGCCAACTAGCCTCAGTCCAATCTTTCCTTTTTTCCAAGCTTCTCAAAGCTCCACACCCTTTGATTTCACAAGATCCAAGCTTCACCAAGCTTTCCAAGCCTCTCTCTCTCTTCTTCTTCTCTCTTCTTTCACTTAGCTCACAAGCTCAAGAACTCTCTTTCTCTCCCACAACCAAAAATGGCGTTCCAAGGAAGAAGAAGAAGGAGAAAAGGATGCAAAATTGGATTTTGCTACTTAACTTGAGAAAAACCCCTCAACTTTCGAAGTGACTTATAACACCCCTGGAACAAATCAAAATTAATTATTTCAACCTCATAATTAATTTCTCTAGATTTTTTTAAGGTTCATAAACTTGAAAGAACTTCCAAGTTAATTATATTAATTAATTACTGAAACACGGGCGTTACACATGCTCTCTCAGATATATCCTTTGTCCATGAGTTCAGCCACTTGCTTTTGCAACTCCTTGGTTTCAACTGGATTGGTTCTATACGCTGGCCTACTTGGAAGTGAAGCTCCTGGAACAAAATCTATTTGATGCTCAATCCTACCAATTGGTGGCAGTCATTTTGGGTTCTCCTCAGGAAAAACTTCTTCAAAATCTTGCAAAAGAGAAACATTCTTACTCGGCAAATTCGATTTGAGGTTAATAAGAACATCCTTGTAAACAAACAAAAGAATGGATTGTTTAGAGAAAAGAGCTCTCTTAACCACATTAGATCTCACTAAGAAGTTTGATTGCCTCACGGGTTTACTCTCACATGCCTTTTTCTTGGTTTATCTCAAACTCTCTTCTTCTTTTTGTGGTGAAGTGTTTAGGGATTCATTCATAGTTGCTTTGCCTTGTTGTTTCAGCTGGATCTGATCTTGATAGTCTTCTTGTGGTGTTAATGGAGCAAGTATTATTTTTCTTCCCTTGAAGTCAAACAAATACCTATTGGTGTAACCATCATGCATAGCCCTACGATCAAATTGCCATGGCCTGCCAAGCAATATGTGACTCGCCTCCATAGGTAAAACATCACACAAAATCTCATCCTCATACTTGCCTATGGTTATATGAACCAATACCTGGCTGCTCACATTCATCTCTTCTACATCATTCAACCATTGAAGACTATAAGGTTTCAGATGCTTCTCCACCTTCAACCCCAACTTTATTACCATTGTTTCACTAGCTACATTGGTGCAACTTCCACCATCAATGATAAGGCTGCAGACCTTTCCTTGTACTAAGCATCTCGTGTGAAACAAATTTTCCCTCTGCTCTTGTTCATTAGCCTTAGCTTGAACACTCAATGATCTTCTTGCTACCAAAAGTTTCCCAATGACTGGTAGCTCTACACGCCCTTCTTCTTCTTCTGAAACAGAATCACTTTCTTCCACCTCTTCCTCTGTTTCAATCTCTCCATTCTCCAACAGCAACATAGTTCTCTTATTAATGCACTCATTGGCATAGTGCCCTCGCCCTTGACACTTAAAACATCTAACTTCCCGATTCCGAGAAGGGTTTGCCACAGCTTTTCCCTTGTTATCTTGAATAGTTGCGTTTGGTTTGGAATCTGTTCTGGGCTTGGTATCAATCTTATCCTCTCGATTGTAACTCTGTTTAGAATAATTAACCCCACAAAATGGTTTGGAAATACCTTTTCTCTTGGTTTGTTGTTCCACCAAAATAGCTTTATGAAGCATTTCTTCTATGCTATCATATGTTTGCAACTCCATTCTGTCTTGAATGTCACGAGCAAATCCTCCAAGAAACCTTGCCATAGTTGCTTCGGTATCTTCTTTAATGTCTGCTTTAATCATTAAAGTTTCTATTTCCTGAAAATAATTCTCTACACTCTTAGAACCTTGAGACAACTTCCTAAGCTTCTGATGTAACTCTCGGTGAAAATGACTTGGAACAAATCTTTTTCTCATCAAATTCTTCATTTCTTCCCAAGTATCAACTTGAGTCTCTCTGTTGCGCCTCCTACTAGTCACAAATTGATCCCACCAGTTGATAGCATAATCATAAAATTCTGTTGCTGCCACTTGAACCTTTTTGTGATCCGGATAGGTTTGACAATCAAACACAAGCTCTATCTTTTTCTCCCACTCCAAATAAGTATATGGATCATTCTTCTATTGAAATGGTGGTATCTTCAACTTAACACCACTGAGATTATTTTCATCTTGTCTCCTTGCTTCTTGGTCATGTCTCGGTCTTCTGCGACTTTGAACTGAAGCATGGCTGCCTTGGCTGTAATAATCCAACTCCTCTTCACTTCTTTCCTGATGAGTTTAAACTCTTCTTCCTCTATCACCATGAGTTCGTTGTTGCCTTTGCTGAGTTGTATCCTGCTGCACTTGTTGAATTGAATTTTCCATATTGTCTAACCTTGTATGGACATGTTCCAACTCCTTTTTCAACAAACGCCTCATCTCTCCTAATAAAGCTTGCATCTCTAGCTTCTTAGATCGATCTCCATCATTTGACATTTTGAATTTCCTGCAAAATAAAGGGTTAGCAATAAAACAACAGAAAAATTCTCACAAGTGTTTCACTCTTTTTTTTTTATAAGTGTTTCTCTCTTAATCTCACAAGTGTTTCACTCTAATCTCTCAAGAACTCTTGTTCAGTGAATTCTTAATGGTTCATATAGAACATCACCAGCCAAATCGATGTTAATTCCAAGTCCACGAAAAAGAATTGAGATAGATAGCAAAAAAATATATTTTTTTTGTTTCCCAGCAAATAAAAGAGATTTGATAGAGTAAAATCTAGAAAATGATAGAACTGATGAAGATCAAGGAATTTTCGTGTTTCCCCAACAATCTAAGAGAATTTAAATATATTTTTTTAATGAAAACGTAACTGACAAGGTTCTTGATCGGTCAGAACTTGATCAGCCAACCTTTTGAGTGTTTTTTTTGTTTTTTTTTTAAAGAGATCGAATGATCTATTGCAATGAAAGATAGAAAAGGGATGGAAAGGAATAGAATGAAAAGAAATGATTTAAAGATAGAAACCAAACTCGAAAGTGGCTTTGATACCACTTGATGAGATCCTCCCAAGGATTCGACACTTCCGAGATGGTGATGGATAGATGGATGGATTGAAGGGTGACACAAAGGTTGTGGAATTGCCTCTGCTATACCGTGGAGTCTCTCAAGATATGACACACTTGGACGAGACAAACTTGATTCCTTCGGATATAACACACCGAAACAGAAACAAGAAACATATTGGATATTACACACCAATCTAGGATTTTTTCACAATGAACTGAAGAGATTCACTCTCAAAAATGATAAAAGAAAAGTTCATTGATGAAAGTGTTTCAGATCACACTTAAATAGCAAAAATATCTAAGCCTTAATAATTGTAGAAATTAACTAAATTGTTCTAAAACTTGAAAAATAACCTGTGCACTCCTTCTCTTTAGATCCCACATTTTGGAGTCTTTATTTTGGGCTGAGTATTCTCCTTTGGGCTTTGATAATCTCTCATGTACTTAGGTGAATAAGTGATCCAATTTGCCTCATTAAAACTTTCCTTCAAAAAACCCATTGGGACAAAACCAAAGGCTAGGAAAAAAGTACAAATGGATCACCCTCTTTGTTAGTCCACTTGAGAAGGTGTTGCCATCAGCATATTCTGATATCCACTTGAGTTCGTTTGATCCTTAGATGCTTCATGATCTTGCACTTGAGTGAATAGTCGATTGATTGAATTCTTGAACGCCTTAGTGCTTGCTCTTGTTAAAGGTCCACTTGGTACAACCAATAAATCCTCAACTCCATGTATGCTCTCCTCAGGTTCAAGCTGCATTTGATTGTTCTCCATGATCACATCATTTAGCCTTCAACTTCAGTTCACTATCATAGTTATTAGAGAACGACTTCAGATTTGATGCTATGTTCACTATCTCACCATAACATTTGTGTGCATTCAGAGTAGTAGAAGCTGAGACTACCAATGTGGAGTTGTAAAAAATGATAAGGAATCTATTTAATTTTTATACCACACGCCAATCATTGAATGAAGGAGGGCCAATCCTTTTATGTTCTTTCTCAACTTCCAAGAAGTGGTCATTGTACAATGTGTCTTCTAACTCCATCTTATCAAATGCAGCCTTGAACTTAATTGCCCGTAGCAGCATCAAATAAGTCAAACTCCACCTAGTTGTGACATCTAATGGCAAACTACCCTGAGTTATCCTACCAGATTCTACCTTCTATGAAAATGCATTTTGCCTAGTTGTTCCAGATCTAACATATGAGATTGCATTACGGATTACAATGACACTAGCATTTGCTTTCTCCAATCCGTCCCTCACTATCAAGTTAATGATATGACTTTCACATCTCATATGCATAAACTCTCCTTTCATTACTAAAGAATCATCAGATATTAATGAGAAACTAGATTCAAACTTGCTCAAAGTATTACTATTAGCTGTTGCTTTATCTACAGTAACACAAAATATCTTCTCTATTCCCCACTCAGCTAGGCATTCTTGAAGGATAGTAGAAATGGTTTTACCTTTGTGATATGTGACATACTTGAATCATATGATCAGTTTCTTTAACCGCCACCATGCATCAATGTAATGTGCTGTTATAACCATATAACTTGCACCTGTGAAACAAAGTAATATTAAGTAATATTAAGCATAATATCATAGTGTAATCTTAAGCACAATAACCATTACCTGTAATCTGAGAAACCCAAATATTAGTCGTGAGTGATACTCTTTGCTTGTTAGCTAGGAACTATTTCCTAATAGTAGCCTTTCTATCAACAAACATCTGAACTATATCTGTTGTTGCTGTCCTTCTTGAGTGAGGCTTGTACAGGTTCATCCTATTGCAGAAGTGTCAAAATGCCAAACCTTCCACGAAAGACAAAGGCAACTCCCCTATCACAAGCATCTCATCTGTTGCTTCTCTAAAAACACTCTCAAGCACTTTAGCATTCTGCAGATTTCTTTGCTTATTAATAACTTTCTGATTCTGAGTAGGATCTTGACTCTATTGCCTACAACTTCCAAGATGATTACGCAAATTTGTAGTCTCTGACTTCGTTGGACATGCATAATCATTTTTGCAATAGTGGCAGATACATCTGTCCCGGTTATTCTCCATTCTTGTGAAATGAGCCTAGACATCTAACCTTGTTGGGAGTATCCTCTGGTTCTTAGTATTTTCTTGATCAGAAGTATCTGCACCTCCAGGAGGTTGTTTCCGTTTAGCCCTTTGATTTGAATTTTGAGTAAGAAACTTTTCTTCTTCCTCACCAATATCGGCTTCATCTTTGTCTCTATTATCTTCTTTTGGAGCTGATGATGATCTATGTGAAAATAGTAAAATAAACAATTATATGCTTCAATCACTTTCTAGAACAATGAGTGCAAATCAATAAGAACTAGAACAATGAGTGCAAATCAAATTCACTTTCTAAACTGAAGACAACAAAGAAAATCATACAGTAATAAGCATATTCGAAGCAAACAAGCACAAAGCAAACTGAAATCACATCATCTATCAAAGATAAGAAAACAAACAGATTCTTGAGAGCAAGAAGATTTATATTGAACAAAAGCATAAACAGATTCTTGAGAGCATAAACTGTTCTGTTATAAACCAAAGCATAAACTGTCGTCAATTTTTACATTGAACATAAACAGATTCTTTGATCTATCGAGTTATGTTATGTGCTGTTATAAACCAAAGCATAAACTGAAGCATAAACTCAAAACTCAAAAGCATAAGACAATAACATCGAACCATAAGACAAAACTCAAAAGCATAAGACTATGTGATTGCCTCCATGAATCTGTTTATGCCTTTATCGAACCATAAGACAAAACTCAAAAGCATAAGACAATAACATCGAACCATAAGACAAAACTCAAAAGCATAAGAATCTGTGATTGCCTCCGTGAATCTGTTTATGTTAACTTCGAACCATAAGACAAAACTCAAAAGCATAAGACAATAACATAGAACCATAAGACAAAACTCAAACTCAAAGTTGATAAACTGAAGCATAAACGAAGCATAAAGTCAAAATTCAAAACTCAAACTCAAAGTCTCAAACTTAAAATCGATAGACTCACCTGTGATTGCCACCGTGAGTTCTCAGATGGAGGAGACGATGCCAAATTCTTTAGGGTTGCCAGTTTGGGTGGTTGGGTATTAAATGGAATTCAAATTTGGAAGTGGAACCGGTTGTAGCAAGTTCAGTCGCGAATCTTGGAGTCGACAAAGGAAATGAAGGGCCAAAGGGATTTAGGGTAACATAGACAGGCTTATATTTAATCGAATGTGTTCGGTTTAACTTCGGTTATCAGGTAATACCCGAACCCGATCGGTTATCCAATATTTAAAATTCCTGAATCAAATAACCGTACCTGAACTGAACCATTTTCTTCGATGCGGATTCGGGTTCATATTTTGGGTACACCCCTAATCAAATAACCGTACCCAAACCGAACCATTTTCTTCGATGCGGATTCGGGTTTGGATTTTGGGTACACCCCTAATTTTTAGTGATAATATCGTTCCACGCATGGTGCTTGTACTATTTTTTTTTCACAAGTGCTTGTACTATCTACTTAGTAGTATTTTAATTTTTAAATATCATTTGAATTTAATAAAATAATTCCATATAAATTAAAATGATGTTTAAAAATGTCTAATTGGACTGGTATTTCAAAATAATGTAATGCTTTAAACTATTAAATTAAATTTCAGACAAAAAAAATCTTATTCACAATGGAAGATCTTCACACATGGCCTGCATTATAGTTCTTTAAAAATCTTATTCGAAGCGTTGAACAGTTTATAAATCTTTTGGAACCTATCAAATTAACTAGCCGATTCTTTCTATTCACTTAATTATATCTTTTTTTTATCTCATCACAACCTCACCCCGGAGGATTTATATGATTCATAGTTTGAACGAAAAAAAAAAAAGCTATGATTTCGTTCATTAGAATAAGCTAAGTTATTAACTTTTTATATTCCATAGGTGATTAACCAATTTCTCAATTTGATATAAAAAGACTAGCCAATTATACGCTCTATCAGAATATCAATTTAAATAGTTATATGGAAGATAATAAACCTTGCTTTGGGGGGGGGAATATAACATACCAACTGTAGTACATGCTTTCTTTATATTCACATATAGAATTTGTTGTTTTGACCAAAAAATAAAGCGAAGATAATTATCAAATATTCAAATGCAAAACAGTTTCAGAGATTTTTCTGTTAGTAATTCAGATATTTTTCTTTTTCTTTTCAGTGTTTACCATTTTTTCACTAAATCAGAACGATTTAGTTGGTTACATTTTTTTGAACCTTAGTAACCCCAAACCTGTTGAAAACCCAAGTAATACAAAATTTTCCCGTCGAACCGGAAAAAATAATTGCAGATTGACTAATTTAAACCGTTATGGCATGCCGAGTTCAGCATACATGTACGTATTTTGCCTTTAGCATACAAAAATCACTTCAAGACTCAAGTGTAATGAAGCACTAAACTTGATGAGATCATCAGACCAGTAGCTGAATCAGAACTCCATCAAAGTGTATTTGATAACCGACTAGAGCCTCGCCAGGACATATGTGCCTTCAAAGGAGCCTACCAAACGAACCAGGAGGAGCTAAGCAACAAACAGAATTCTTCCAGAAACTTAACTCAACAAGGGAACTGCTCGAAGTTGAATCATCCCAATAGAAGCTCACAGGAAGGAGATATTATTTTTTCAATCCAGCATACCAGTTTGAGATCCGTTTTTTCATATGGAAAAGAAAACGTGTTCAACAGCCCAGACCATCAACTTTATCGATCCAAACCCACTTGGAGAAAATTGTTAGATCTCTCATAGATCCAAAAAGATCAATATCTGAAGAAATACCCACCAGATCATGAAGATATCAACCATTTTCAAAAAGAAGGCAGTTTGGTGCCATATAAAGAAATTAGGCAAAACAAGCAACTTGGGCCAACCTATGTCGAAGTTTTAAACCCTCCAGGGAAACTAGAGACTCCCAGAAGGTTCAAGACACGCCAAATTCATCAGAAGTTTTCTCAATACAAAGGAGATGCGAGTTTCCATATTTGGCCGCTTCTACATGTCTCCTTTGATCATCAATGGCTAGGACAATTATTTCATGGGTTTTGGTGCATCAAAAACAACCCTTATCAAGCCTGTACGAGCCAGAAAAGTCTCCATTAATCCTTGGATGAAAATCTCAAGCAGATTCATCTCCAACAGCTATTTTCACATTTATTTTGATCTTGTTCTTTTTTTATAATTTTGTTACCGTTAGCTTAGAGCTTATTTAAGCTCGAATTTTATTTCATTTGTAGACACCTTTCATCATCTTAATCAAAGTATTATTCAGTACAAAAGTAGAGTCTTTTGTGTTTGTATTTTGTTCATTAGAGTTCTTAAGGTGGAATCCTTAGTGCTCTTTGTTGTTGTTTGTTTAGAGTTTAGTGTGTGATACACTTCTCTTGTGAAGCTGCAAACCAGTTTGTTTGTGTGATTCAAACACTCTAGTTTGTCCATTGATTGAGGGAGTCAATCTACTATCCATCACCTCAATCTCAATTCATCCACCTTCCACATAAAAAGCTTGGAATCCCTTGATCATTAGGTGATCATAAGTTGGAGTGATTCCTATCTTATATCAAAACTGGAAGCAAGATGCAGAGACAAGCTTTAAATCCATATGCACACAAATATGGAAAAGGAGAAAAGTAATACATCGTAACATATATATAGATATATATATATATATAAAGTTTATAATATAAGCAAACGAAACAATAAAACATAAACATACACGTGTCATAAAGTCACTCATGGAGTGACAAGAGACTTATTTTATGTAACAGTACACACAATTTAGCACCAAAGATTTTGGAAAATTAACATGGGAAGTAACAGATACATCTGTGATATGGGAAGATATAGTTGCAAGAACCATGTTTTGCTCCCTCAAGGTTAATGCACTGATTCTTGCATGCATTATTGTTTCCACAAACTCCAGACCATGTTCCACTTGACTTCTCGCACAGCTTCGGTGCTTGTGCCTCCACCGTTGTGGGTGCTTCTGCATATAGATATCTCTCAAAGTTAATTACTAATCATTATTGATTAAATCTTAATATGAAAAGAACATTACTTACCAAGAGAAGCAAAGAGAACAAGAGCAGCGAAAAGAAGGGCGATGATGGAAGCAAACTTAGCCATGACTATTACTATTTTGTTTTGAATGTATGTGTAGTGTGAGGAAATAAGCATAACATCAAGCTCTATTTATAGTGAAGTGATGGTGAGTTTAGTCCTTTACTTTTCATTGTATAATAAATGTGTTAACCCCATATAGTTTATACATCTTCTGTCTCCTAGTCGACAATAGAAGATAAAATGTTTGACTAGTTCATTGTTGATGGCTGGTTTCTTATTCACACATATGAGGCTGCCCCTTTATTGAAACCAACCTAGGCGGCTGCTTTTGCATCGGGCCAGTGCTATATCATTCATATTAAAGTCAACCAAAAATCGATAGTGATGGCTGTAAATAGCGAGATTCGATCTCTGGTCTTAAAATACAGAACCGGCTAGTTTTTTGTTTATTTTCTATTTTAACAAATAAAAAAATCAGTGAGTGGTAAATATAGAAGGAAAAGTTCCGGAAATAATGTATTCAAATAAAAATAATTAATGGAGATCATTTTGAATTTTAAATTAATTTAAAGTTATTTTTGGAACTTTGCAATAAGATAACAAAGAATATGTCATTTTAAAATTAATGTTTTAAATCAATTTGTAGAGTTGTTAGAATTGTAGAAAACGAAATATCCAAATATTTCTTAAACGTATTTTTATTATTTTTATTTTTATTTTTACCAATACTTTTATTTAAAAGACATATAATTTGGGTCAATTATAAAAAAACAATTTCAATGATCCCCATTTTCTATATATTTTAAATTTTTAGAGAATTTAAATGTTATTAATATTTTAAATTTTTATAGAGTTTTATTATTAATATTATTTTAAACTTTTATAGAGTTATAATATTATTAAGCAAGAGATAAATATAATCAAAGAATTTTAAATTAATTTTTGTTTTATTATTTACTAGATTCGAACTAGCGGGGTACCACAGGTCAATTATTATAATAAAAATTTGTAGTTTTTTTATTTTACTGTTTATAAATATTTTTATTTTCAATGTAATTGTAACTTGCTATTTTTTTGTTTCTTTATTATTTATAATTTTATTTTTCATTTATTATATATTTGCTGTTTTTGTTTTCTTTATACTTTATAATATATTTAAAGTAGTTTTAACATTGAATTGTAGTATTTTCCATGTACGAATAGTAAATTTTTGTTGTTTGATTCAAACTTGTGTTTTCAGACCCTCTGAACCAGCAGTTGGATTGGTAAACTTGGTAACTGGTCACTATACCAGTTCAGATTTATTCCTCAAACCCGCTAATTATAAATCCGGATAAATCTAGAAAACTCCAGTAAAACTCAACAAATTCGGCAAAATCAGTGACCCGGTATTGCTGGTTGATCCGGTTGTGCATAAAAATATTAATTAAACTTTTTTATTTTTATTATATATAATATTTTGGGTAAAGTATGTTATGTGTGTTTTTTTTTTACTTTGTTAGAGATTTCACTATGTTGTTCAAAACAATTAAACAGAACAATGGTGATAATAACCAAACATTAGTTGATGTGATACATTATTAGATTATTTGAGAATTAACAATTTAATTCTTAGTATTTTTTATTTTTTTTAATGTGAATTTAGAGTATTCAATCACTTTGTAATTATTTTTGACATATTATTAAAACCTGAATTGCATTTTTTTTCTTTTATATATAATAAAGTATAAAAAAACTCACTAATATATTGAACCGTGATTGACCTGGATTGATCCGTGGTTGACTCAGTGACCCAGTGACCCAGTGACATTGAGAGTAATCGATTAATTTTTAGAATTAATGAATCCCAAAAATAAAGGAATGAATATTTTGGATATTTATTTCTGATTAATATTTATTTTTGTTAGTTAGATGATTGTTTGGATGTAAGAATACGTATATAGTTATTTGGATATAATGATTAGTCATTTGTACTTCAATTTTAATTTAATAAGTATAGAGAGATACCTTCTAATACGCCCAAAAGACCTTCTAAAAAAGTTCATAATTATTCGTGTATAAATAATATAATTGTGTTTCGCTCAAAATACTAACAAAAAAATTGCATTGAACAAACTTGAAATAGTGATTTTGGCAGGTGGCAGATGATATGATAAAGTGATTCAAACACTTCTTAGCTTTGTATAAAGAATAACTCTCTTTATTAGGTTTAGAAAATTCTCTCAAAAACTAAACTCTCAAAACTCTTATGATTGATATCAAGGTCACAACTCAACTCTTGATATTTATATGGATGATATTCTTAATCTATTCCTATTCATAATATAAAACTTCTTTTTTCTATTCTTAATACAAATAGATAATTTTCTTTTAAGAGACTAGAACTAGATAACTCCTAATTCTATTACATTAAGCCTATCTTATCCTAACTGCTTGTTAGAGATATCTTGGGCTTTAAGCTATTGAAGCTTATCCAACATTCACCCCCTTAAGCTTCAACTTAGTCTTGGACATGTCTTGAACTTCTATCAAGCTTCTCATCTCACTAAACTTGATTCTTGCTAGGGCTTTTATTTTTCCGACTTTGAGATTGATCATTAGGATAAAAGTCTATTAGGAGATCTCATTACCTTTATTAAGAGCCTTCTACTAGGATCATGTAGTGTTAGATAATCATGTCTCATTCTAACATCACAACCATGCTCGGTAGCTTGTCCTAAGCTTAGTATGTTGCTCTTTAACTCCGAAATATAATAGATGTTGGTAAGTAGTCTT
Source organism: Cardamine occulta (assembly GCA_028015245.1). Lineage (NCBI taxonomy): Eukaryota > Viridiplantae > Streptophyta > Magnoliopsida > Brassicales > Brassicaceae > Cardamine > Cardamine occulta. The sequence continues at coordinate 20,383,062 of CM051386.1, forward strand.
TGTTCTCCTGTTCTTCCTTGAAAAATAATCGATCATTTTCCTTCAATGTTGACACAAGATTTATCTCCAAACTTCACCTTACCTTTGATGTTTTCATTCAACTCCGAGAAGAGTGGTTTTACTCCAGTCATATGATTGCTTGCACCATTGTCTAAGTACCAAATTCCTTCTTCTCCTTTATTGGACTCGTATTTCTTTGGCATTAGATTTTCTTCATTAAGAAACACAATCTCATGCATGTAGAGGGCTTCATCCGCTTCTTGCGTTTCTACTTTTTTTGCTTCTTCGAGTTTTTGTTTTCTTTCAGGAAAACTTGATGCAAAGTGTCCCACTTTATCGCACCGATAACACACTACATCAGGTCTATTTTTATTTTCTTTGTTTTGTTCTTGTGAATTCAATCTCCCACGACCTCTAAATCTTCCCCGAAAGCCACTTCCTCGACCTTGACCTCGTCCTCTTGAACTTTCGAAGCGGTTTGGGTTGCCGTGTGACTCTGTGTTTGTCAGCAACAGATTTCCTTGTGTATCAACATGACTTTCAGCATCAAGTATACGTTCTTTGCATGCTTTGAGCCATCCCACTATATCTTCAAAACCAGTCTTGTTTATATCTAGGACCTGCTCAAGTGATGCGATGACTTGTATATACTTGTTTCGTGGCAAACTGTAGAGAAATTTCTTGACCATCTTTGATTCATCCACAGTTTGACCTAGGACTGCAGCTTTTGAAGTTAATTCCGATATCTTCCCGCCGAAGGTATCGATTGTGTCTAAATCTTTCATCTTTATTCGCTCGAACTCGGACATTAGGGTTTGGAGTCTAGCTTCTTTAACTCTATCTGCTCCAAGGTGTTGTGATTTGATTGCATCCCATATATCTTTTGGTGAGTCTTGATAGCCAACTTGTAGTATGAGGGTTTCGGGTATGGATTGGAACAACAAAGCAATTGCTATGTCGTTTTTCTCGGCTTCCGCTGAACCGGGCTCGATCGTCTCCCATACCTTGTGAACACGCAAAATCACCTTCATCCTCATCAACCACACCGTGTAATTCAATGAGTTTAACATCGGACAGATCACCGCCGATGGAACAAGGTTCTTCGTCCTTGTTGAATTTTCATATCTCCCATGGCTCGGGAATACTTATGTTATCGTCTCTACCTTGACTTGGATCAAATACCTGGTTTGCTCTGCTAACAAATAAAGTGATTCAAACAGTTCTTAGCTTTGTATAAAGAATAACTCTCTTTATTAGGTTAACTAAACTCTCTCAAAAACTAAACTCTCAAAACTCTTATGATTGATATCAAGGTCACAACTCAACTCTTGATATTTATATGGATGATAGCACCTCCTTTGTTATTCCTATATCCATTCCTATTCATAATAGAAAACTTATTTTTCCTATTCTTAATACAAATAGATAATTTCCTTTTAAGAGATTAGAACTAGATAACTCCTAATTCTATTACATTAAGTCTATCTTATCCTAACCGACTTGTTAGAAATATCTTGGGCTTTAAGGTATTGAAGCTTATCCAACATACGAGTGGTCAGATAGGATCATCTCTTAGTGTTATATTAGAAAACGCAAAGATTTATAAGAAAGATATGTTCGATAGTTATGTATCCGTCGAGCATCTCCTGTTGGCGTTTTATTCTGATAATACGTTTTGGTCAAGAGTTTTTCAAGAACTTGAAACTTGATAAGAATGCACTCAAGGATGTTATTAAAGATGTTAGCGGCAGTCAGAGTGTAACTGATCAAAGTAAGTATTTTTCTTGCTTGCATTGTGTTAGTACTCAAGTTATATTTTGGCGTAACCAATTGTATATTTGATAACTGCACTGGATGCTTCAAATTCCTGGAACTTGTGGTGTCTGTGTTCTTGGTGCGTGGAGAAAGGTTAGCTTACAATCAATCTCTATGTCTGCTTATGATTATCTTATGCTGAGTTTGTATTGAGGCTTTTTACCCTTTCTGCATGTCCCTTCTCGCAAATCTTTCTGCTGCTAATTGCTACAAGGTTGAACATAAGGAAGTTTCATCTTCTCAGAACTGGGCTCTGGGTATAAAACACATCTTCTCAGATTGGATAGTTACATTATGTCAGAATAAACGGAGCTTCAGAGATGTTCAGGAGAAGTGGCTGCTGTAAGCAATTCCTAATCTTTTTTTTTTTTTTTTCATTTATTCCAATCGTATAACTAATCAATTGTGAGTGTAAGCAGGGTCGAACCCAAAGATCATTGATGAGTTGACTTGAAGTTGAATTTTTTTAATTGCTTTTATTTTCAATATTGTTACTTTTTAATTTTTGCTTTTGGATTTGTTTCTTTGGATTTTATTTTTTTGTTCTTCCTACTTTTGGAATACAATTACTTGCTTTATTTTAAAATTTGACTAAACGATTTAAGTTTTGGTTTTCACTAGACAATTGAAGAAAAAAAAACAGTTTAAAAAAAAAGGATACATACTTATAAAGATCAGTTATAATCTCTCTATTTTATTTTTTCTAAAACTTCATGCGTTTCAATTCATGATAAAAAACAATTACATTTATTTTAGTCCAAACATGGAAAGATCAACGATTTATTTTAGTCAAAAAATGGAAAGATCAAACATTTCAGTTTAGTCATGTTTCTACCAATATCAACGATTATACATGCTTATTTTACAGGAAATTTGGAAATTTAGGAGCATCCCTAAATGAAAATTAAAAAATTTATTATGTAACTTCTATATTTCTGCTCAATAACTTTATTATATAAACAAACCATGAATGTGGTTTTCAAAGAGGTGTTTCAGAATCATATAAAAAAAATATTAGAGGTAATGGAGCCTCCTTTATTTCGTTTTTTAATAAGTAAATTCAATGACTATTTATATTTTTATTTTGTTTTATGCAATAGGTGTTTGTGAAGGTCATACCAAAATAAAGTTGATTTATTTTGACTGTTTGAACTTTTTTTTAATTATTTTTATTTGATTATTCAAATATTTAATTATGATATTTCTTTTCTTATTTTATATTTCATTTGTTAGTTGTGTTTTTATGTAGTTTTGGCTTTGCTTTAAAATAAAATCATAATCTTCAATGTTGTAATTTAATTTAAAAATAAAGATAAAATTCTATACTTTCAATAATTACAATATTTGTAATTTGATGCTAAAACAAAGTTAAATTTATTATAAACTGTAAAACAACAGAAAAAAAACAAATAAATTTAAAAAAACAACCAAAATTAAAAGTAAATAAACACAAAATAGCAACTTAAAATTTCATAGAAAAAAAACTAAAAAGAATTATAAATAGTAAATAAATAAAGAAAATACAAATTTATATAAAAAATTGATTATTGTTAATATTAATAAAAATTAATATAAAAATTATGATATGAATCTAGTTAATATTAATATGTTTTTATGGTCACGAGTTGGAGACCAAGAAGGATTATTGTTTTTTTTTAATGTTTGTTAATGGATAAAAAAAAATTATTTGCTTCAGACCCATTAACAACACGGGCCAGCCCAGTTAACGACAATAAGAGTTCCCAAGAACTTGGTCAGAAGAATGTCGGCATATTGTTCTGAAGTAAAACATATATTAACCGCATTAAAATAAAAGTGACAATCAATCTCTAGATATTTCGTGTGTTAATGAATCACCATATTGGAAGCATGATGCAGAGGAGAATGACTGTAATTGGAGAACGAGTCAGAGATTTCTTGAGCAGCCCCTCACACTAGAGTAACTCCTGAAGCCATTTAACCTCAGTAAATTCTTGAGCGAGTATTTGGGTAATCTCCCCAATAAGAGTCACATAAACCCGCTAAGCTGGTCACTTTAGGCCGCAATAATTCTTTCAAATAAGGAATAACATGCAACACACATAGCATTATATCTCATTAAGAATCTGGGTTTGTTGCATAAACTGCTAAGGAAATATAAACAGTATAGAATAATTCAGGCCGATCGATGCAAGATAGATAACAGCCTTGCCAACAATTCGTCGATATTGTTCAACATTAATAGAAGCCAGACAAGCACTGAGAAGAGCGCACTTGGAAGCGATATCAAGACAGTATATATGTTGGCAAAGAAAAAAAAAGGCGCCAAAAAATCATCCCAATAGTATATGTATTAATTGTGTAAGGTTCTTATGGGCTGGCTTTAAGTCCATATTCACACAAATATAGACAAGAAGAAACAGTATTATATATGTCATACATATAAGGTTATAAAATAACCAAAGCAGACCTTAAAACATAAACACACATGTCATAAAGTCGCTCATAGAGTGACACAGACTTATTTTCTGTAAAATACGCAAACTTTTAAACACCACAGGTTTTTGGTAGAGTATTAATTACATGGGAAGTAACAGATGCATCTGTGATATGGGAAGATATAGTTGCACGATCCATGTTTTGCTCCCTCAAGGTTAATGCACTGATTCTTGCATGCATTATTGTTTCCACAAACTCCTGACCATGTTCCACTTGACCTCTCGCACAACTTTGGTGCTTGTGCCTTTACCATTGTCGGTGCTTCTGCATATAGATATCTCTCAAAGTTAATCACTAATCATTATTGATTAAATCTTACTATGAAAAGAACATTACTCACCAAGAGAAGCAAAGAGAACAAGAGCAGTGAAAAGAAGGGCGATAATGGAAGCAAACTTAGCCATGACTATTAATTACCTACTTTGTTTTGAATGTATGTGTAGTGTGAGGGAATAGGCACAACATCAACCTCTATTTATAGTGTAGTGATGTTGAGTTTAAGTCTTTTACTTTTCATCGTATAATAAATGTGTTAACCCCATATAGTTTATACATGTTCTGTCTTCTAGTAGACAATAAAAGATAAGATGTTTGACTAGTTCATTGTTGATGGCTGGTTTCTTAATCACATATGAGGCTGCCCCTTTATTGAAAGTAACCTAAGCGGCTGCTTTTGCTTCGAGCCAGTGCTATACCATTCATTTTAAAGTCAACCAAATTAAAAATCGATAGTGATGGCTGTAGATAGTGAGATTCGATCTCTAGTCTTAAAATACAGAACCGGCTAGTTAATTTGAGTGGTTCCAAAAGATTTATAAACTGTTCAATATTTAGAATAAGATTTTAAAAGGCACATGTAGACATGAGAAAAAGAACTATAATACAGGCTATGAGTGAAGCTCTTTCCATTGTGAATAACATTTTTTACATCTGAAATTTAATTTAATTTGTTTTGTCATTATAGACTTATACATTTGAAATTATGGACTTTACATCTGAAATTATGGACTTATACAACCAAACATTATTATTCTATTATTTTATAAACAAACAAACCAAAATTAGCTTTAAGTCCATAATTTATGTATATCGTTTATATAAGCGAGTTCATCTATCGTCTTTGTTATTTATTGTCAATATAATTTGTTTTTCTTCTAAATAATAAAATTTCAAGTCCAAATCTACAAAAATTTAAAACATCCAAAGGATTAATTTTATTTAGATCAAACTATTTTAGTTCATATTTATAAAACTTTGTAACAATTATTACATAAGAACTAAAGGAATTAACATTAAGAATAGAGTGATTAGAGTCCAAAAATGTACCTCTCTCCAGATTATCTTCAAATTCAACATTTGCAAGTATTTTTGCATTTGTAAGCATTTTTTCGTCAAATTTAAGGTATTGTTTCATCCACTACTCTGTGCACATCAAAACTTCAACCATATAGTGAGTTAGACAACTCCTATATGGTTATATTATCCTTCCACTAGTGCTAAAAGCACTTTCAGATGCAATAGATGATATTTGCATAGCAAATAAATCCTGAGCCATCTCTGACAAAATGAGATATTTGTCACTGTTTTTTTTTCCAATAATTGAGTACATTATACTCAGTTCCCATAATCAGTTCCGGATTTTTGACTTTGTCTTTGAGATATGAATCCAACTCATTCGTGCTTCTAACACATATCTCTTTAAGCAGGGTATTGTACATTTTCTCAATCCTATGGTAACCAACCTCTTCATCAACCAACTCCGTCGGATCTATTTGCTGCTCTTAAGTAGACTGAGATGACTGAGTAGACTGACACTGGGACTGAGATTGTTGCATTGCTGCATTTTTCTCATACCTTTCACTATACTCCTTAAACATATCATCTAACAAATGAATCATACAACTCCTTATCCACTGTAGATCCTTCTCCATATAACTCCTCAAAACACATTTTTGCAAATTGCATTTTCTTCATAGGATCAAACACAGTAGCTACCACCCACATCTTGTTGATGTTCTTCAAGCTATCCCAATATTTATCAAACTTGGAAAACATTTCTTTAGTGATGAGATCCTCCCAAGGATTCGACACTTCCGAGATGGTGATGGATAGATGGATGGATTGAAGGGTCACACAGAGGTTGCGGAATTACCTCTGATATACCGTGGAGTCTCCTAAGATATGACACACTTGGACAAGACAAACTTGATTCCTTCGGATATGACACACCGAAACAGAAACAAGAAACAGATTGGATATTACACTCCAATCTAGGATTTGTTCAGAATGAACTGAAGAGATTCACTCTCAAAAATGATAAAAGAAAAGTTCATTGATGAAAGTGTTTCAGATCACACTTAAATAGCAAAAATATCTAAGCCTTAATAATTGTAGAAATTAACTAAATTGTTCTAAAACTTGAAAAAAAACCCTTGCACTCCTTCTCTTTAGATCCCACGTTTTGGAGTTTTTATTTTGGGCTAAGTATTCTTCTTTGGGCTTTGATAATCTCTCATGGAGTTAGGTGAATAAATGATCCAATTTACCTCATTAAAACTTTATTTTGGAAAACCTATTGGGATAAAACCAAAGGCTAGGAAAAAGAGTACAAATGGATCACCCTCTTTGTTAGTCCACTTGAGAAGGTGTTGCCATCAGCATATTCTGATATCCACTTGAGTTCGTTTGATCCTTAGATGCTTGATGATCTTGCACTTGAGTGAGTAGTCCATTGATTGAATTCTGGTATCCCTTAGCTCTTGCTCTTGTCAAAGGTCCACTCGGTACAACCAATAAATCCTCAACTCCATGTATGCTCTCCTCAGGTTCAAGCTGCATTTGATTGTTCTCCATGATCACATCATCCCCCTCTTCTTGAAAAAGATTTGTCCTCAAATCTTGCTCATCTGCAGTAAAGGGAATTAAGTCAGCAACATTAAAACTGGAACTCACATTGTACTTATCTTGTAGATCAAGCTAGTAAGCATTGCCATTGATCCTCTTTGTAACTTTGAATGGACCATCAACTCTTGGTTGCAGTTTGGACTCCTTTTCAGCTGGAAATCGTTTTTTCATCAGATGTATCCACACCTGGTCTCTTTCCTCAAATATCTTCTTATGCCGGCCCTTGTTGGCATATTTTTCGTACAGCTTGGTATCCCCATCACTAACAATAGTCCTAGGCATGCCATGAATATGAACGATCTCTTTAAAGAACAACTGAGCTACATGAGAAGCATCATCAGTTTTATGACAAGCAATAAAATGTGCCATTTTAGAAAACCTATCAACAACAACAAAGATTGAATCCTTTCCAGTCCTAGTTCTAGGAAATCCAAGCACAAAATCTATAGATATGTCATTCCAGGGCTAAGTAGGGATCAGTAAAGGAGTGTACAAACCTTGGGACTGTACCTTAGACTTGGCTTGTTTGCATGTGACACATCTCCCACAGACTCTCTCTACGTCTCTCTTCATATGGGGCAATAGAAATGCTCTTGCATCACATGGAGAGTCTTAGCAATTCTGAAATGTCCCATTAAGCCTCCTCCATACACTTCCCTGACTAGCAAATCTCTCAAAGAGCAATTAGACACACACAAATGATTTTCAAAGAATAAAAATCCTTCATGCCTAAAATACTTCCCAAAAGTGAATTTAGCACAAGACTTGTAAATCTCTTGAAACTCAGCATCAGTCTAATAAAGATTCTTAAGTTGCTCAAATCCTAACAGTTTAGCTTCCAAAGTACTAATCAAAACATACCTTTCAGATAAGGCATCTGCAACCACATTTTCTTTACCTTGTTTGTATTTGATCACATATAGAAAAGTCTCAATAAACTCTACCCACCTAGCATGTCCCTTGTTGAGGTTCTGCTAACCTTTTAAAATGCTTCAAATATTCATGGTCAGTATGAATGACAAACTCCTTTGGCCACAAGTAATGCTGCCACGTTTGTAGAGCTCTCACTAAAGCATATAACTCCTTGTCATAGGTTGGATAGTGCAGCGTGGCTCCTCCTAGTTTCTCACTGAAAAAGGCAATGGGCTTCTTTTCTTGCATCAAAACAGCTCCAATACCTACACCAGATGCATCACACTCAATTTCAAAAGTTTTCATAAAATTTGGTAAGTTTCTCTTTTAGCGTTTCATATTAGTAAGTTTATCTTTTAGCGTTTGGAAAGCTTTTTCTTGTGCTTGTTCCCATTTGAATCCCACACTCTTCTTGATCACTTCAGTGAGGGGAGCTGCAATGGTATTGAAATCCTTCACGAATCTCCTATAGAATCCGGCAAGTCCGTGAAAACTCCTCACTTCACTCACGGTACTTGGACTTGGCCAGTCACGAATAGCCCTCACTTTCTCTTCATCAACTTTGACGCCATCTGCACTTATGACAAAGCCTAGAAACACAATGTCATCCAAGCAAAAAGTGCATTTCTTCAGATTGGCGTACAGTTTTTCTTTCCTAAGAACATTCAAAACTTCTTCTAGATGCTTAACATGCTCATCTAAATTCTTGCTGTAGATTACGATGTCATCAAAGTAGACTACAACAAACAACCCTATTAAATTTCTCAGAACATGGTTCATCAACCTCATGAAAGTACTAGGTGCATTGGTTAATCCAAAGGGCATAACTAACCACTCATACAAGCCATGTTTAGTTTTGAACGCAATTTTCCACTCATCTCTTTCTTTCATCATAATCTGATGATGGCCACTCTTACCATCTATCTTTGAAAATACACTAGATCCATGCAACTCATCTAACATATCATCTAAATGAGGAATAGTAGGGATGATGATCTATTTCCCCACCAGAACTATCGTATAGCATCAGATGCAGCCCAAACTAAGGCCTCGTCCTAAATATCCTTCAAACACTAGTTCCAAATCTGTATCTCCATGAATTGAAAGTTGCAGATGTATATATCCTCAAATTCAAAGTTCAAAACTTGAAAACACATAAACCCGAATTTTAGTTGGTTTAATGTTTTGAAGTTATGTGTTAACCACCTAAACTGATTCTAAACCCACAAATATTTTTTTTTAATTAATTTTAATAACTTTTAATTGTTTATATTCATTTAAAATATTTTAAAAGAAAAAATAAAAAAAAATTGTCTTCCCTGTGTAGTCAGGACAAACATCTGTTTCCTTTTCTTTTCGTTTCGTTTTGTTTCTTTGCTGCTGTTTGTCTGTTGGTCAGGCCAGCTTTAAATGGGAAATCAAGGATGCGTTTTTGGTATAGGGCTCTCTGTATAATTGAACATTGTACTGAAAAATTGGGCTGTTGGACACGAATTGTGTTACCAACTTACCCCATGGTTTCCGGAAACTTGACTTCACCATTCCTGTAAATTCCTAGCTTCTCTCTCCTTTTCCAATTTCACTGTTAATTTACAGACTAGAGCAAGATGAGTCAGTGATTAATCAATTTATGGATTTTTTATATTAACAATGAAATGATTATTATCTCGCGATGGAAGAGACTAGATAAATTAAAAATATATATATATTCCACGTGAGCGAAGTCGGCATTACAAATCCCGACTCAGAAAACTTGAAAAAGGAAACCAAATCAGAGAAGCGAGAAGTGGAATCATCTTCTTCCTTAGTGAACAATGTCCATTGCCAAGCTTCTCCACTTCCTCTTCATAGCTTGAGAAGCTCGTTTTCATCGACACATTTTGTAACCTTTGTCTCTAATGGCTGCCCTGGCTTCTCCCTCCCTCATCCCCTCTTCTCTCTGCTTCGCCGCCTCCGCCAATGGCCCTCCATCCCTCTCTTGTAATTTCTCAGCCTTTTCCGACGGCGCTACTAATCTCAGGTATCACAAGAGCTTCTTATCCGTTTCATCGTCTTCGCCTTATCGAAATCGACGGGGATCCTCTCGCCGTTCCGGCGTCATCTTTACTACTTCTGGAGACTACTACGCTACTCTCGGTGTCCCTAAAATATTTTAAATGAATATAAACAATTAAAAGTTATTAAAATTAATTAAAAAAAATATTTGTGGGTTTAGAATCGGTTTAGGTGGTTAACACATAACTTCAAAACATTAAACCAACTAAAATTCGGGTTTATGGGTTTTCAAGTTTCAAACTTTGAATTTGAGGATATATACATCTGCAACTTTCAATTCATGGAGATACAGATTAAGAACTATTGTTTGAATGATATGTAGGACGAGGCCTTAGTTTGGACTGCATCTGATGCTATACGATAGTTCTGATGGGGAAATAGATCGTCATCCCGGAATAGTATGATGATACTTTACAGTGATGTTATTGATGCCTCGGCAGTCTACGCACATTCTCCATGTTCCATCCTTCTTAGGTACAAGTAGTACTGGTATAACACAATGACTCATGCTGTGACGACCGCACTCATTTTTAAACATGCAATTAACAAATATTAAGTGCCCATACAAAAAATATTTCACCAGTTAATTAACATTCAACAACCAACAACGACCACGCATGGTCAACAGTTCTATCGGTTCTAGCAATCCTACGGAAGCTACAAAATCTAAAACTGCTGGTCCTAATCATCCTCCCCCTCCTCGCCTCGAGTCCACGATCATGCCTTATCTTTACCTGCATCGACAAAAGTGATGCATCAACATTTGGTAAACCAAATGCTGTGTGAGATTGACCCTCCCAACAACAGGTTATATGAAAACCCACGCAATTCAAACAACCACACCAAGACGAACTAAAAACACCACATATTACTTCAAACAATCAGCTAACATGCAACCTCATGCAAAGCTAATCAACCACATCCACGACTAACCACCTAGCAATTCAAAACATCAAGAATGCTAAAAATACAAGTCACAGAACAATAGGATTAAATCGACCACAACCTATCAACCAACACCATCGATACCCCCTATCGACCAGACCCTATCGACCACACATGGTCAATAGCCACTATGATCTCGACCTATCGACCACACCTGGTCAATAGCCATTATCGACCTCGACCTATCGACCACACCTGGTCGATAGACATCCTAAAAACCATCCGACGAAACTCATCGACTTACCTATCGATCACACCAATCGATACACCCTATCGACCATGCTCGATCGACCATACCTGGTCGATAAGCACTAGGAAAAACACCTAGCAGGATCTATCGACGAACCTATCGACCTGCCCTAGTCGATACATCCTATTAACCTCGCTTTATCGACCAGGTGGTCGATAAGCACTAGGAAAAATGTCTAGCAGGATCTATCGACCTCGCTCAATCGACCTGCTCTAGTCGGTAACTGCTATCGACCTCGCCCTATCAACACACCTGGTCGATAGCCGGTCCGATTTCTCAACTTCTCAACTTAGCCTCGACACAATCCTAAGGCCAAACCTCTAAACCACAACCAATACACATACCAAGCAAGACAATACCACACCAAGAAAGTAGGGAAACACTCCCAAGAAGCCATGGAATCACCAAGAAACCGTAACACACACAATCACCAAGCAAGCATAAGAACTCACAATCAAAGCTTAACAAGGCACAAAAAGCATAAATCCATGGTTCTCTAACCACCACTAGCTTAGCAAACTCTAGCTAAAACTCCACAAATGACCACAAGGTTTCTAAGCAACTTAGGAACACCCCCAAAGCTTAGCACAACCCCACAAGCCCCCACACATGGCTTAATGTTAACCTTTGGTCATAACTCACCTTAGAATGGATGGATCTATGCTTAGATGGACTCCCCAAGCTCAAGAAAGATCTCTCCTCTTCTTTCAAAGCTCACGCCAACTAGCCTCAGTCCAATCTTTCCTTTTTTCCAAGCTTCTCAAAGCTCCACACCCTTTGATCTCACAAGATCCAAGCTTCACCAAGCTTTCCAAGCCTCTCTCTCTCTTCTTCTTCTCTCTTCTTTCTCTTAGCTCACAAGCTCAAGAACTCTTTTTCTCTCCCACAACCAAAAATGGCGTTCCAAGGAAGAAGAAGAAGGAGAAAAGGAAGCAAAATTGGATTTTGCTACTTAACTTGAGAAAAACCCCTCAACTTTCGAAGTGACTTATAACACCCCCGGAACAAATCAAAATTAATTATTTCAACCTCATAATTAATTTCTCTAGATTTTTTTAAGGTTCATAAACTTGAAAGAACTTCCAAATTAATTAAATTAATTAATTACTGAAACACGGGCGTTACACATGCTCTCTCAGATATATCCTTTGTCCATGAGTTCAGCCACTTGCTTTTGCAACTCCTTGGTTTCAACTGGATTGGTTCTATACGCTGGCCTACTTGGAAGTGAAGCTCCTGGAACAAAATCTATTTGATGCTCAATCCTACGAATTGGTGGCAGTCATTTTGGGTTCTCCTCAGGAAAAACTTCTTCAAAATCTTGCAAAAGAGAAACATTCTTACTCGGCAAATTCGGTTTGAGGTTAATAAGAACATCCTTGTAAACAAACAAAAGAATGGATTGTTTAGAGAAAAGAGCTCTCTTAACCACATTAGATCTCACTAAGAAGTTTGATTGCCTCACGGGTTTACTCTCACATGCCTTTTCTTGGTTTATCTCAAACTCTCTTCTTCTTTTTTGTGGTGAAGTGTTTAGGGATTCATTCATAGTTACTTCGCCTTGTTGTTTCAGCTGGATCTGATCTTGATAGTCTTCTTGTGGTGTTAATGGAGCAAGTATTATTTTTCTTCCCTTGAAGTCAAACAAATACCTATTGGTGTAACCATCATGCATAGCCCTACGATCAAATTGCCATGGCCTGCCAAGCAATATGTGACTCGCCTCCATAGGTAAAACATCACACAAAATCTCATCCTCATACTTGCCTATGGTTATATGAACCAATACCTGGCTGCTCACATTCGTCTCTTCTACATCATTCAACCATTGAAGACTATAAGGTTTCAGATGCTTCTCCACCTTCAACCCCAACTTTGTTACCATTGTTTCACTAGCTACATTGGTGCAACTTCCACCATCAATGATAAGCCTGCAGACCTTTCCTTGTACTAAGCATCTCGTGTGAAACAAATTTTCCCTCTGCTCTTGTTCATTAGCCTTAGCTTAAACACTCAATGATCTTCTTGCTACCAAAAGTTTCCCAATGACTGGTAGCTCTACACGCCTTTCTTCTTCTTCTGAAACAGAATCACTTTCTTCCACCTCTTCCTCTGTTTCAATCTCTCCATTCTCCAACAGCAACATAGTTCTCTTATTAATGCACTCATTGGCATAGTGCCCTCGCCCTTGACACTTAAAACATCTAACTTCCTGATTCTGAGAAGGGTTTGCCACAGCTTTTCCCTTGTTATCTTGAATAGTTGCGTTTGGTTTGGAATCTGTTCTGGGCTTGGTATCAATCTTATCCTCTCGATTGTAACTCTGTTTAGAATAATTAACCCCACAAAATGGTTTGGAAATACCTTTTCTGTTGGTTTGTTATTCCACCAAAATAGCTTTATGAAGCATTTCTTCTATGCTATTATATGTTTGCAACTCCATTTTGTCTTGAATGTCACGAGCAAATCCTCCAAGAAACCTTGCCATAGTTGCTTCGGTATCTTCTTCAATGTCTGCTTTAATCATTAAAGTTTCTATTTCCTGAAAATAATTCTCTACACTCTTAGAACCTTGAGACAACCTCCTAAGCTTCTAATGTAACTCTCGGTGAAAATGACTTGGAACAAATCTTTTTCTCATCAAATTCTTTATTTTTTCCCAAGTATCAACTTGAGGCTCTCTGTTGCACCTCCTACTAGTCACAAATTGATCCCACCAGTTGATAGCATAATCATAAAATTCTGTTGCTGCCACTTGAACCTTTTTGTGATCCGGATAGGTTTGACAATCAAACACAAGCTCTATCTTTTTCTCCCACTCCAAATAAGTATATGGATCATTCTTCTCATGAAATGGTGGTATCTTCAACTTAACACCACTGAGATTATATTCATCTCGTCTCCTTGCTTCTTGGTCATGTCTCGGTCTTCTGCGACTTTGAACTGAAGCATGGCTGCCTTGGCTGTAATAATCCAACTCCTCTTCACTTCTTTCCTGATGAGTTTAAACTCTTCTTCCTCTATCACCATGAGTGCGTTGTTGCCTTTGCTGAGTTGTATCCTGCTGCACTTGTTGAATTGAATTTTCCATATTGTCTAACCTTGTATGGACATGTTCCAACTCCTTTTTCAACAAACGCCTCATCTCTCCCAATAAAGCTTGCATCTCTAGCTTCTTAGATCGATCTCCATCATTTGACATTTTGAATTTCCTGCAAAATAAAGGGTTAGCAATAAAACAACAGAAAAATTCTCACAAGTGTTTCACTCTGTTTTTTTTTATAAGTGTTTCTCTCTTAATCTCACAAGTGTTTCACTCTAATCTCTCAAGAACTCTTGTTCAGTGAATTCTTAATGGTTCATATAGAACATCACCAGCCAAATCGATGGTAATTCCAAGTCCACGAAAAAGAATTGAGATAGATAGCAAAAAAATATTTTTTTTTTGTTTCCCAGCAAATAAAAGAGATTTGATAGAGTAAAATCTAGAAAATGATAGAACTGATGAAGATCAAGGAGTTTTCGTGTTTCCCCAACAATCTAAGAGAATTTAAATTTTTTTTTTTAATGAAAACGTAACTGACAAGGTTCTTGATCGGTCAGAAGTTGATCAGCCACCCTTTTGAGTGTTTTTTTTGTTTTTTTTTAAGAGATCGAATGATCTATTGCAATGAAAGATAGAAAAGGGATGGAAAGGAATAGAATGAAAAGAAATGATTTAAAGATAGAAACCAAACTCGAAAGTGGCTCTGATACCACTTGATGAGATCCTCCCAAGGATTCGACACTTCCGAGATGGTGATGGATAGATGGATGGATTGAAGGGTGACACAAAGGTTGTGGAATTGCCTCTGCTATACCGTGGAGTCTCCCAAGATATGACACACTTGGACGAGAAAAACTTGATTCCTTCGGATATAACACACCGAAACAGAAACAAGAAACATATTGGATATTACACACCAATCTAGGATTTTTTCACAATGAACTGAAGAGATTCACTCTCAAAAATGATAAAAGAAAAGTTCATTGATGAAAGTGTTTCAGATCACACTTAAATAGCAAAAATATCTAAGCCTTAATAATTGTAGAAATTAACTAAATTGTTCTAAAACTTGAAAAATAACCTGTGCACTCCTTCTCTTTAGATCCCACATTTTGGAGTCTTTATTTTGGGCTGAGTATTCTTCTTTGGGCTTTGATAATCTCTCATGTACTTAGGTGAATAAGTGATCCAATTTGCCTCATTAAAACCTTCCTTCAAAAACCCATTGGGACAAAACCAAAGGCTAGGAAAAAAAGTACAAATGGATCACCCTCTTTGTTAGTCCACTTGAGAAGGTGTTGCCATCAGCATATTCTGATATCCACTTGAGTTCGTTTGATCCTTAGATGCTTCATGATCTTGCACTTGAGTGAGTAGTCGATTGATTTAATTCTGGAATGCCTTAGCACTTGCTCTTGTTAAAGGTCCACTTGGTACAACCAATAAATCCTCAACTCCATGTATGCTCTCCTCAGGTTCAAGCTGCATTTGATTGTTCTCCATGATCACATCATTTAGCCTTCAACTTCAGTTCACTATCATAGTTATTAGACAACGACTTCAGATTTGATGCTATGTTCACTATCTCACCATAACATTTGTGTGCATTCAGAGTAGTAGAAGCTGAGACTACCAATGTGGAGTTGTAAAAAATGATAAGGAATCTATTTAATTTTTCAACCACACGCCAATCATTGAATGAAGGAGGGCCAATCCTTTTATGTTCTTTCTCAACTTCCAAGAAGTGGTCATTGTACAATGTGTCTTCTAACTCCATCTTATCAAATGCAGCCTTGAACTTAATTGCCCGTAGCAGCATCAAATAAGTCGAACTCCACCTAGTTGTGACATCTAATGGCAAACTACCCTGAGTTATCCTACCAGATTCTACCTTCTATGAAAATGCATTTTGCCTAGTTGTTCCAGATCTAACATATGAGATTGCATTACGGATTACAATGACACTAGCATTTGCTTTCTCCAATCCGTCCCTCACTATCAAGTTAATGATATGACTTTCACATCTCATATGCATAAACTCTCCTTTCATTACTAAAGAATCATCAGATATTAATGAGAAACTAGATTCAAACTTGCTCAAAGTGTTACTATTAGCTGTTGCATTATCTACAGTAACACAAAATATCTTCTCTATTCCCCACTCAGCTAGGCATTCTTGAAGGATAGTAGAAATGGTTTTACCTTTGTGATATGTGACATACTTGAATCCTATGATCAGTTTCTTTAACCGCCACCATGCATCAATGTAATGTGCTGTTATAACCATATAACTTGCACCTGTGAAACAAAGTAATAATAAGTAATATTAAGCATAATATCATAGTGTAATCTTAAGCACAATAACCATTACCTGTAATCTGAGAAACCCAAATATTAGTCGTGAGTGATACTCTTTGCTTGTTAGCTAGGAACTATTTCCTAATAGTAGCCTTTCTATCAACAAACATCTGAACTATATCTCTTGTTGCTGTCCTTCTTGAGTGAGGCTTGTACAGGTTCATCCTATTGCAGAAGTGTCGAAATGCCAAACCTTCCACGAAAGACAAAGGCAACTCCCCTATCACAAGCATCTCATATGTTGCTTCTCTAAAATTACTCTCAAGCACTTTAGCATTCTGCAGATTTCTTTGCTTATTAATAACTTTCTGATTCTGAGTAGGATCTTGACTCTATTGCCTACAACTTCCAAGATGATTACGCAAATTTGTAGTCTCTGACTTCGTTGGACATGCATAATCATTTTTGCAATAGTGGCAGATACATCTGTCCCGGTTATTCTCCATTCTTGTGAAATGAGCCCAGACATCTGACCTTGTTGGGAGTATCCTCTGGTTCTTAGTATTTTCTTGATCAGAAGTATCTGCACCTCCAGGAGGTTGTTTCCGTTTGGCCCTTTGATTTGAATTTTGAGTAAGAAACTCTTCTTCTTCCTCACCAATATCGGCTTCATCTTTGTCTCTATTATCTTCTTGTGGAGCTGATGATGATCTATCTGAAAATAGTAAAATAAACAATTATATGCTTCAATCATTTTCTAGAACAATGAGTGCAAATCAATAAGAACTAGAACAATGAGTACAAATCAAATTCACTTTCTAAACCGAAGACAACAAAGAAAATCATACAGTAATAAGCATATTTGAAGCAAACAAGCACAAAGCAAACTGAAATCACATCATCTATCAAAGATAAGAAAACAAACAGATTTTTGAGAGCAAGAAGATTTATATTGAACAAAAGCATAAACAGATTCTTGAGAGCATAAACTGTTCTGTTCTGTTATAAACCAAAGCATAAACTGTCGTCAATTTTTACATTGAACATAAACAGATTCTTTGATCTATCGAGTTATGTTATGTGCTGTTATAAACCAACGCATAAACTGAAGCATAAACTCAAAACTCAAAAGCATAAGACAATAACATCGAACCATAAGACAAAACTCAAAAGCATAAGAATATGTGATTGCCTCCATGAATCTGTTTATGCTTTTATCGAACCATAAGACAAAACTCAAAAGCATAAGACAATAACATCGAACCATAAGACAAAACTCAAAAGCATAAGAATCTGTGATTGCCTCCGTGAATCTGTTTATGTTAACATCGAACCATAAGACAAAACTCAAAAGCATAAGACAATAACATCGAACCATAAGACAAAACTCAAACTCAAAGTTGATAAACTGAAGCATAAACGAAGCATAAAGTCAAAATTCAAAACTCAAACTCAAAGTCTCAAACTTAAAATCGATAGACTCACCTGTGATTGCCACCGTGAGTTCTCAGATGGAGGAGACGATGCCAAATTCTTTAAGGTTGCCAGTTTGGGTGGTTGGGTATTAAATGGAATTCGAATTTGGAAGTGGAACCGGTTGTAGCAAGTTCAGTCGCGAATCTTGGAGTCGACAAAGGAAATGAAGGGCCAAAGGGATTTAGGGTAACATAGACAGGCTTATATTTAATCGAATGTGTTCGGTTTAACTTCGGTTATCAGGTAATACCCGAACCCGATCGGTTATCCGATATTTAAAATTCCTGAATCAAGTAATCGTACCTGAACCGAACCATTTTCTTCGATGCGGATTCGGGTTCATATTTTGGGTACACCCCTAATCAAATAACCGTACCCAAACCGAACCATTTTCTTTGATGCGGATTCGAGTTCGGATTTTGGGTACACCCCTAATTTTTAGTGATAATATCGTTCCACGCATGGTGCTTGTACTATTTTTTTTTTTCACAAGTGCTTGTACTATCTACTTAGTAGTATTTTAATTTTTAAATATCATTTGAATTTAATAAAATAATTCCATATAAATTAAAATGATTTTTAAAAATGTCTAATTGGACTGGTATTTCAGAATAATGTAATGCTTTAAACTATTAAATTAAATTTCAGACAAAAAAAATCTTATTCACAATGGAAGATCTTCACACATGGCCTGCATTATAGTTCTTTAAAAATCTTATTCGAAGCGTTGAACAGTTTATAAATCTTTTGGAACCAATCAAATTAACTAGCCAGTTCTTTCTATTCACTTAATTATATCTTTTTTTTTTATCTCATCACAACCTCACCCCGGAGGATTTATATGATTCGTAGTTTGAACGAAAAAAAAAAGCTATGATTTCGTTCATTAGAATAAGCTAAGTTATTAACTTTTTATATTCAATAGGTGACTAACCAATTTCTCAATTTGATATAAAAAGACTAGCCAATTATACGCTCTATCAGAATATCAATTTAAATAGTTATATGGAAGATATAAACCTTGCTTTTGGGGGGGGGGGGAATATAACATACCAACTGTAGTACATGCTTTATTCATATTCACATATAGAATTTGTTGTTTTGACCAAAAAATAAAGCGAAGATAATTATCAAATATTCAAATGCAAAACAGTTTCAGAGATTTTTCTGTTAGTAATTCAGATATTTTTCTTTTTCTTTTCAGTGTTTACCATTTTTTCACTAAATCATAACGATTTAGTTGGTTACATTTTTTTGAACCTTAGTAACCCCAAACCTGTTGAAAACCCAAGTAATACAAAATTTTCCCGTCGAACCGGAAAAATAATTGCAGATTGACTAATTTAAACCGTTATGGCATGCCGAGTTCAGCATACATGTATGTATTTTGCCTTTAGCATACAAAAATCACTTCAAGTCTCAAGTGTAATGAAGCACTAAACTTGATGAGATCATCAGACCAGTAGCTGAATCAGAACTCCATCAAAGTGTATTTGATAACCGACTAGAGCCTCGCCAGGACATATGTGCCTTCAAAGGAGCCTACCAAACGAACCAGGAGGAGCTAAGCAACAAACAGAATTCTTCCAGAAACTTAACTCAACAAGGGAACTGCTCGAAGTTGAATCATCCCAATAGAAGCTCACAGGAAGGAGATATTATTTTTTCAATCCAGCATACCAGTTTGAGATCCGTTTTTTCATATGGAAAAGAAAACGTGTTCAACAGCCCAGACCATCAACTTTATCGATCCAAACCCACTTGGAGAAAATTGTTAGATCTCTCATAGATCCAAAAAGATCAATATCTGAAGAAATACCCACCAGATCATGAAGATATCAACCATTTTCAAAAAAGAAGGCAGTTTGGTGCCATATAAAGAAATTAGGCAAAACAAGCAACTTGGGCCAACCTATGTCGAAGTTTTAAACCCTCCAGGGAAACTAGAGACTCCCAGAAGGTTCAAGACACGCCAAATTCATCAGAAGTTTTCTCAATACAAAGGAGATGCGAGTTTCCATATTTGGCCGCTTCTACATGTCTCCTTTGATCATCAATGGCTAGGACAATTATTTCATGGGTTTTGGTGCATCAAAAACAACCCTTATCAAGCCTGTACGAGCCAGAAAAGTCTCCATTAATCCTTGGATGAAAATCTCAAGCAGATTCATCTCCAACAGCTATTTTCACATTTATTTTGATCTTGTTCTTTTTTTATAATTTTGTTACCGTTAGCTTAGAGCTTATTTAAGCTCGAATTTTATTTCATTTGTAGACACCTTTCATCATCTTAATCAAAGTATTATTCAGTACAAAAGTAGAGTCTTTTGTGTTTGTATTTTGTTCATTAGAGTTCTTAAGGTGGAATCCTTAGTGCTCTTTGTTGTTGTTTGTTTAGAGTTTAGTGTGTGATACACTTCTCTTGTGAAGCTGCAAACCAGTTTGTTTGTGTGATTCAAACACTCTAGTTTGTCCATTGATTGAGGGAGTCAATCTACTATCCATCACCTCAATCTCAATTCATCCACCTTCCACATAAAAAGCTTGGAATCCCTTGATCATTAGGGTGATCATAAGTTGGAGTGATTCCTATCTTATATCAAAACTGGAAGCAAGATGCAGAGACAAGCTTTAAATCCATATGCACACAAATATGGAAAAGGAGAAAAGTAATACATCGTAACATATATATAGATATATATATATATATAAAGTTTATAATATAAGCAAACGAAACAATAAAACATAAACATACACGTGTCATAAAGTCACTCATGGAGTGACAAGAGACTTATTTTATGTAACAGTACACACAATTTAGCACCAAAGATTTTGGAAAATTAACATGGGAAGTAACAGATACATCTGTGATATGGGAAGATATAGTTGCAAGAACCATGTTTTGCTCCCTCAAGGTTAATGCACTGATTCTTGCATGCATTATTGTTTCCACAAACTCCAGACCATGTTCCACTTGACTTCTCGCACAGCTTCGGTGCTTGTGCCTCCACCGTTGTGGGTGCTTCTGCATATAGATATCTCTCAAAGTTAATTACTAATCATTATTGATTAAATCTTAATATGAAAAGAACATTACTTACCAAGAGAAGCAAAGAGAACAAGAGCAGCGAAAAAAAGGGCGATGATGGAAGCAAACTTAGCCATGACTATTACTATTTTGTTTTGAATGTATGTGTAGTGTGAGGAAATAAGCATAACATCAAGCTCTATTTATAGTGAAGTGATGGTGAGTTTAGTCCTTTACTTTTCATTGTATAATAAATGTGTTAACCCCATATAGTTTATACATCTTCTGTCTCCTAGTCGACAATAGAAGATAAAATGTTTGACTAGTTCATTGTTGATGGCTGGTTTCTTATTCACACATATGAGGCTGCCCCTTTATTGAAAACAACCTAAGCGGCTGCTTTTGCATCGGGCCAGTGCTATATCATTCATATTAAAGTCAACCAAATATCGATAGTGATGGCTGTAAATAGCGAGATTCGATCTCTGGTCTTAAAATACAGAACCGGCTAGTTAATTTGACTGGTTCCAAAAGATTTATAAACTGTTCAATGTTTCGAATAAACTGTTCAACGTCTCTATGAGCGACTTAATGACATGTGTGTTTATGTTTTCAGTTTTGCTTTGGTTATTTTATAAACTTTTATGTACGACATATATAGTACTGTTTTTTCTTGTCCATATTTGTGTGAGTATGGACTTAAAGCTAGCCCATAAGAACCTTGCACAATTAATACATATACTATTGGGTGATTTTTTTGTCCGTTATATTTCGATTGATTCAGCCAGATTTTACTATTACCATTTGAATCATTAGTCATTCCATCAAATTCTGCATAAAAAACACAAATAAATTCTGACAAATTCAGCAGTTACAATTTATACTCAATTGAGAACTACATTTGTAAAAGTAACTTACAAAATATAGAATTTTAAATCAAATGCTATTGTCAACATATTATTTAAAGAATAATTTAATAAAATTATCAAAGATAAAAAGTTCAAATGAAAATGTTAATATAATTAGTTTTCAAGAATAATATTATTTTTAAGAATATTTATTATCCTAAAATTGAATAAAGAAGATTTGATACCCAACTATATTATATTTTATATTTTTGTAAAAAAATAAATCATTGCATCACTCATATAAACAAAAAAAAACTTAGAACATTTCGCATATACAGTAAAACCTCCATAAACTAATAAACACTATAAAATAATAAAATTTGCTAGTTCCAAGTTGGGCCAATGTAAAAATGAAAACAAATTAGATAAGATAAGAAGATAATATTTTTTTTAGAATCCCTATGTAAATGTATGATCCTATTGATAACATAAATTAATAATCATATAAATTTAAATATATGTATATATATAAAGATAATATACTTTTAATATTTTTAAAATGAATTTATGTTAGAATTCATCACTAAATTTTCTTATATATATATAAGAAAATGTTATGTTGTGTTATTAAACTATCGTATTGTTGTATGTAAGTTTGTCATAAAAATAGTCAATTTTTATGTAAATTTTCAAATTTTGAATATGCATAATATTTATTTCAATAGTTGTTTAGCCTGTTCAAATATAATAATTAAGGTCACCCATTTATGTATATCATTTATATAAGTAAATTCATCTATTGACTTTGTTATTTATTGTCAAAATATTATTCTTTTCTTTTAAATATTAAAATTTCAAGTGAAAATCTTCAAAAATTTATAACATCCAAAGGATTAATTTTATTTGGATTAAATTGTTTTAGTTCATATTTTAAAAAATTTGTAACAACTAAAAACAAAAAAAACTCTCTATAAATTAATAAATATTATTTTATACTATAAATTAAAATTTATTAATTTAAAGATAAATTAATATCACTATAAATTAAAAAAAATATCATGGTGATAATTATTAATTTATAGAAGTTTTACTGTTATTTGATTTTGAGTTTTAAAGTTCTTTTTAGCCATTACACATAAAAAGAATAACATTAATTTTTAGTGATAATAGCGTTCCACGCATGGTGCTTGGACTATCTTTATTTTTTTCCGCAAGTGCTTGTACTATATAGTTAGTAGTATTTTAATTTTTAAATGTCATTTGAATTTGATTAAATAATTCCATATAAACTAAAATGATGTTTAAAAAATGTCTAATTGGACTGGTATTTCGGAATAATGTAATGCTTGAAACTATTAAATTAAGAGTTTGATTTAGGTCTATTTATCTGATTGGTAATTGCTCTGATTTAGAGCCATTACAACTCTTATTTTCAACTTAGTTAACTCGGTCACCGAGATAATGCTTAAATGTGTTACCATTTATATATTTATATATATCAACATAACCAAATAAAAATGGATTTAAAGTCAATGAAGAGTCTTGCTCTTACATATCAGAGCTTGGTTCAAATCTGTAAACTCTTCCTAAACAATACTCATTGGCTTGCCAAAACAAGCAAGAAACAGCTTATTTGACACAGAAAAGGTATGACCAACTCTATTAATTTGTAAACCCATGAAACTAAATTCCTGAGTTCTGTACTTGATTATACAGTAGCTGCTTTAGGAGACAGAAAATCAGAAATCTTGCTGGTGTAGAAATCTGGTTGTATCTTGTTCTCAGGGCTTTCTAGCATGGAGATTGAAGTAACACCTTCAAGTCCACAAAAATAAAATTTTGATTGACTTAGATGGTTGGTTAAACTAAGTTAGCGTCGATAGAGGAACTGTTTTATGGACTAGTTAATATATACCAGAGAGGACGAGCAGAGTTTTACAACCACCATTCTGACCGAATAAAATGTCAGTGTCCAATCTATCACCCACCATGCATATTTGTGACTTTTGGATTCCAAATCTGCACATTTGTTAATGGTATAGTACAATATTAGTGATCAACATTCTCATTACTTCATAAAATCATTTGACATTATTTTTCCGATCTCGCACTTATAGCGTGTTGTTATAGTCATATAATGTCTTTATCATCACTTGGACTTGATGAAAAAAAAGTAGAAGAAAGAAGGAACATGAGAATCTGTAAACCCTTACTTGTCTGCTAAATAGTCCATCATAAAAGTTGAGGGTTTTCCAACAACAAGAGGCTCACGTTGAGTTGATCCAACAAGAGCACCAACCATAGAGCCACCACCTGAGACCGAGTAATCGCATAAGAATGAAAAACAGGGTAAAGACAGAGAAAAAACAAATTTTATATAACGGTCCAAAATAAAAATTCACTAAGCACTACATTAGGTTATTTTGACTAGCCTTGAAACTAACATACTTTTTTTTTCTAACAGAAGAAGATTATAATCTAACTTTACAAACTATTAGCAAAATAAAAACAGTACAAAAAGTTTCTTATGAGAATTTTACCCGCCCATTCTTGAGCATCGGTTAGGTGGGTGACAGCATCTCGGTTTGTAGCAATGAAAAGACACCCCGGGTTTTCGCGGATACAGAGTGTTCCATACCTTCCATTGAAAACAATTGTTATATCACACCAAACTCTGATGAAATTTACACAAAGATTTATAAAGCCATAGCTCATCCATAAACCAACAATAATACTAGCCTTGAAATGTGAAGGAAAACATATAACAGGAAGACCTACTGAATTTTGTAGTAGTTGAAATATCGATCAAATCCAACTACAACAGCTCCCACCTGGAAAACATTATCAGTATGCTTAGTTTCATTCTCAATAACAACATTTTCATGCTTTTATAAGTTGAATGCGAAACAGAAACATAGAGTTATCAAAGGTATAGGGAAGAATGTCATACATCATGATCATGGTCCATTAGAAATCCTGGCTTCAATTCAATTTGTCTTTTACCATCATCCTGTATTTAAAGAATTAACTGTTCAGAACAATGACAGTTTTTTGCAAAGTAAAAGAGAAGGGATGGAACAAATTCCAAAATATGATTTGAGGACAAGTATTTGGAACTATATAATGTTTAGTTCATCAGAAAGAAAAAAGATAACAAAGAACCTAGACTGCCAAGTTACCATCTACACAAAAAACAAATCTTGGAAAGCTAGTAAGAAAGGTCGATACATACCGGACCACCAAGGTATTGAAAACCAGCAAGCTCAAGCTCTTTTAAGATACCCTCCTCACCAATCACATAGACCTGAAAAAATATGCATCAGTGTGAGCCTTGTTTTGAGTCTTGGTTGAATAGTTTTTGATTGAAAGAATGTTTTACCTTCTTATCTTTAGGGAAATTAATAGACTGCAAGTATGCAGCTGCAGCAAAAGATGAAGCAAATATCTCCTCCTGAAAAGAACAAAATGATACTTTCATCAAAAAAACAATTATAGACTTAAGAGCACAAAGCTCAAATTGTGAACTAAGTCACTAACCTCGTTAACATTGAGGCCAAGAGTCTCAAACTTTTTGCCATATTGTTTCCTAGATTTTGTTGAGTTATTTGTGACAAAAACCAATCTCTTTCCCTGAAAATTTAAGAATACCAAGAAAAGCAAATAAACGTAATGAAAGAAACTTCCAAAAAACTAAAACGTAACCATTATAGACTAAATGAGATTGCTTACCAACCTTGGCACGGAGCATATCAAGAGTTTCAGGAACTCCTTCAATCAATTTATCCCCCTTCCAAATTACTCCTTCAAGCCCACAAAAAAAAAAAGAAAAAGAAATGGTTCAACACATTTCGGCTACATTCTCATTATCAACATTATTTATGGCATCTACAATGGCCAAGAGGGAACCACAACAACTTTCATAGATAGCGAAACTCCATAATCAAGATTTTATGATTCCAAAACTTGTAGCCATACTATTTTGAGCTTTCATGTCTAGTCTATGCACAACCAAAAAATGTTTAGAAACAATCCCAAAGTTCCATCATTATAACATCTCTTTTTCAATCACTTTCAAAACTTTTTCATATGCACACATTAATCCTTTAAGATGAACTAATATGTGGTTGATACTTACCGTCACAATCAAAGATAAAAGTTTCGACAGAATCAATAAGCTGATCAGCGTTTTCAAGCTGTTGCGTGGCCATAGCTCTCGGGGTGATACTGAGACTCGTCTTTCCGAGAGGCTTATGGTAGATTTTACGGATGGAGCCGCCGGAGAAAGAAGAAGAACGAAAGCCCGAGAAGGTTTTGAGGGAGAAAAAAGGTTTTGAGTTTGGTAAGAGAGAGGAAGAGACCGGTGAAACGGCTGAAGCAACTGCTCTATTCAGCATTTCTTCTCTCTTCTTTTGGGAATTTTTTTTTCTTTTTTTTTTTTTAAACTATTTTTTGTTTCTCTTTCTTTAACGTGACGATGGGTGGTGCTGACGTGGTAAATTGGGTGGATGTGGTAGTAAATATAATCCGAATTTTAGCCAACAAAATCGATGAAGAATTATTGGACACACATTGTGGAAAAAATAATTATTGTACAAACATTTAAATGTGACATAACTCGCACGTTACTAGAACCAATCAAACATATATAAGATGAGATAAGCCCAAGGGAAGGCCAAAAGTGTTTGAAAAGTAACGCGAACTACCACGAGAGCCATGGAGTTCTAATAAGTTAGGTCATTTCAGTTTTCTTGTGTTTTTTTTTTTTTTTTTTTTTTGTGTGGTTGAGCTTCCCGTGATGGTGGTGAGTCTGGTGATAACTAAATATTGGGCCGGCTCATATATTTATTGGCCCTATACAAAATAATTTTGTTGACTCAAATAAGGCTTATTTTTCTACAATTTAGACTTAAATGAATTTTTGTAAAATTAGTATGAGTTAGAGCTGGGCAAAAAACCCGCACCCGAAATCCAAACCCAAACCCGACTCGGAAAAATCCGAACCAAACCCGATCTGAAGTTTTAAAATATTCGAACGGGTCATAAACTTCTAAACTCGAACACTCGAACCCGAACCCAAATAGATACCCGAACATACTCAAACTATAATTACATAATATATTAGTGATATCCATACTCTTAATAATCCAAATGCTTAAAATATTCGGATAGTTTAGATATTTTCGAGTATTTCAATTATTTTTGGGTAGATTCATGTTAATATACCGGGGTTTGAGGTATTTTCGAGTAGTTTGGATAATTTAAGACCAAAAAACCAAATTAACTAAAATATCCAAAACTTTTTACTTATATTTATGAAAATATAACCAAATTTTATGCAAATTTAACCAATTTTTTAATTTTTTGTTAATACTTCGAGTATCCGAACCCGATCCGAACCCGAAGATCCGAACCCGACCCGAAACTATGAAATACCCGAACAGGTCCTTATCCCTTAACCCGAACACCCAAAAAATCCTAAATACCCGAACTATGGGCCATGTGCCCTTCAGGCTTGAACTATCCAAGAACCGGGCCTGACTAAGTACAGACAAAATATAAAAATTGAATCCATTGATTTT
Organism: Cardamine occulta; assembly: GCA_028015245.1. NCBI lineage: Eukaryota > Viridiplantae > Streptophyta > Magnoliopsida > Brassicales > Brassicaceae > Cardamine > Cardamine occulta. Next base: position 20,410,696 of record CM051386.1, read on the forward strand.
TTTTTTCTTTTTGTGCATAAAATCCATTGATCTTATTAATTTCAATTTCTCCTTCTCTAAGTCCTAATGTTCATGAGAGCTTTTGAGATTATATAAGAAGTGATCGCATAGATATATATTTTTGTGCTAAAAAATGATGACCACGTATGTGATACATATATATATATTTATATTATAAAGAAAATACAATGATGAATTATTTGACCACTTATTAATATGCGTGACATAATCACATTACAAACAAGAACCAAACACAAAACGTGTATAAAAAAATAGAATAAAATGAAATTGGAAATTAAAGCTTGAGTTGAAATGGGTAAGAAGGCCAATCCTTAAGATCTTCTTCTTGCCTCCGAACCTTAAAATCATCATCTTCAACAACACTCTCATCCAAATAATCACTATACTTCAACAAGAACGCTAACACAAGAACAATCCACTCCAAACAAAACATCACTATGCATAAACCACCAGCGAGTTTAAGTATAACCGCACCGTCTTCTTCCCTAACATAAGATTTCAAGAACCTAAGGAAATCCCCTGTTCTTGTGAATATCAGAACTGAGACTGCGCCTTGGAATATAGCCGTGAGGACTGTTGCCACCATGTGAGAACCGTACAATCTATCACTCGTGGTGGCGGTGGTGGACGAGGCGAAGATAGAGCAGCCGGAGATGGCGGTGGCGATGGTAAGAGTGTGGAGGAAGATGAGGGAGAAACCGGCAAGAGATGGGAAGAGACGGAGAGAGATTGTGAGAAAGATACAACTTGAAGCTGAGCCTAAGAGGATGTAGTTGCAGAGAAGGAAGATGTTGTGTGTGTTGCCTTTAGATTTTGACATTCCCATTTCTCAGATTTTTAAAGGATTTACAAAAATTTGAGAAGAGAAACTCTGTTTTTTTTTTCTTTACTGGGTTTGGTTTTTGATGTTTGTTTTGGTGTTTCTTGATTAATTTCACTTGGTTTTGGGGTTTATATACATACATAAGCTACAAGTTTTGAGGAACGATAAAGATGAGATCTTGTTGGGATTAACGGTCGTATTTGTTTTTTGAAATTATGACCGTTATGACTTAAAGACGAAGACAAAAAGTCCAATTAAGGTCCAACGGCTCGATAATTTTTTAAGCTTTTCATTAACAGAAACAAAAAAAAAACAAATTAAAAGAACTTTTTAAGCCTTTTTTTTTTAATAGTAATAACTGTTATTGTAATATGGCCAGAGCCAGTCCTGACTTATAGAGGCCGCATGCGAAAATAAATTTTTGGCCGTTTTAAATATTTTTTTGATAAAAAAGATTTGATTTTGATGAAAGCTCTAAACAATATATCTTTTAACAAAAAAAAAAAAAGCTCTAAACAACGATTTTAATGTCACAACGCCACACTACAGTAATTGAAAGAAGATGATAAAAATGCCGATGGGACTAAGGTTTCAATAAGATTTGTTTTTTTTTCCTGTTTAAATAATTATTCTGTTTCTGAAATGTTCTTAAAAAAAAGAAGAAGAAGTTTATAATAACTGTTTTGTTTTAATTGGGATTATTTTTGGTTCCATTACCTTAATTAATTGTTTGTCTCAATTGAAATTTTTTATTTTTTTTTGTTTACTTAACTGTTTCCTTAGTTATATTGTTTCATTAACTTTCTTATATAACAATTTTGGTTGAATCTAATAGTTTGCTGGGAAAAAATAAGGGAAAATTTCAATAATACCACTTTCCCAGAACCAGTTTTCAGAAATACCATCGTCCATGGGCCATTTTCAATAATACCACTCTGTGATGTTTAATTGACCAAACTGCCCCCATCCTCTGATTGTTGATTAAATCAAATCTCGCCGGAAAAAACACTCACGATGTCGATTTCCCACAGAGTGACTAAAGAGAGTAGGAGGAAATAGAGAAAAAGCACATGATAAACCGTAGATAGATCTGAGATTTAATCTTTTTGTGTCGAATCTGTGAGGGGAAGAAAGGTTGGATTTTGATTCATAACACATGCCGGTTGATTTGAAGAGATGAAATTACCATGCTCCTTCGCTCACCGGATTAAGGAATTGATAAGTCTATTTGTGTGTCCGTGAGCTGTTTTGATTTGGTCACTTTCTCTGTAATTTTGATTTGAAGTGATGATCAAATTTACCTTTTCCCAGTTTTCTATCTAATTAGTGTTCTTTGTGATGTATGTGTTTAGTTTGTTAAAGGAAGAGTGAATTTGATAGGAGAACACATTGACTATGAAGGATACTCAGTGCTGCCTATGGCTAAAGTAAAGGCAGTGATCGACGAAGAAAAAGTGCAATCGTAAGCACTCTGTCCCTCTTTACAGCCTTTGGGTTTGAGGAAAATTACAGTTTATTTCATTTATTTGAATCCAATATGTATGTGCTTGTTGGATATTATAAGATACACTAATTCAAAGATGGTGAGTAGCTGCTGTTTGGATTCTCGTTGTTGTTCAATGGTTTTGTTGATTTTCGTTGGATTAATGCTCAACTGTGTTTAATGGGAGGCCTTAATGCAGTATATAATTGGCTGACTCTTACAAGACTATTTTAAAAAATCCTAATAAATCTTAGTGATGGCATCATGAGTTCTTTCCAATTTCTGATGACTTTAGCTAATGATATGCTTTTTATATGTTATTGGATTCCTTATGTTTCTTGTTGCTGCGTTTGGTCTAGTGGTGAGCATAATGGCTGTTCTGCTTGGACATGATCATGGTCATAGTCAGGGTCTGCTCTTATCTGCAATAGTACCATGGAGCTATTTCTTGTTGAAAACTTTGTTTCACAGGTATTTCCATGTAAAAGAAGGGAAGAACAGATTGAGAAGATACTAGACTACTCACTATGCGCTCAAATGCAACACGATTCTCCTCAGTTCGTGGAAAACCATCAATGAGAAACTTGCAACTGTCACTCGACTCCAGCTCTTTCTGTATTAGTTTTACTGTAACTTTTGAGGGAACAATTTCCCATCGAGATCTCATGTGTTTTCAACTATTTATATTTATAATGTAACTTATAAAATCTTATATTTATATTTTTATATTTAGAAAATTGTATATATGCCTTTATATTTTTATAAGATTTTTATAAAGGCATTATTAGGTTTTTATTAAGGTAATTAACTTATAAAACTAATGACTGATTTATAATGTTTTATAAAGAGACTTATAAAACATTGTTTTGTTAAACGATTATTTATAAGGTTCTTATAAATGCTTTATAAGGTTTTTATAAAGACATTATAAAGTTTATAATGAAACTTATAAAACTAATGATTGGTTTATAAGGTTTTATAAAAAGAGTTATAAAACTCTCTTTTGTTAAAATATTACTTACCATTGTACCTAAATGGTTTAACAACTTAACAATGGTCTTTAAAATTAATTTATATAAGGTTTTTATAAAGGCTTTATAATGTTTTTATAAATGCTTTATAAGGTTTTTATAAAGGTATTAAAATGTTTTTATAAAGACATTATAAGGTTTTATAATGTAACTTGTAATTTTTATAAGGTTTTATAATGTCACTTATAAAACAAATGATTGGTTTATAAGGTTTTATAAAGAAAGTTATAAAATACTGTTTTGTTAAACGCTTACTTACCATTGTACCTAAATGGTTTAAAAACTTAGTAATGGTCTTTAAAATTAATTTTTATAAAGTTTTTATAATGGTTTTATAAGATTTTTATAAATGCTTTATAAGGTTTTTATAAAGGTATTATAAGGTTTTATTCTAAGGTTTTATAATGTACCTTATAAAACTAATGATTCGTTTATAATGTTTTATAAAAAGTGTTATAAAATATTGTTTCGTTAAACAATTACTTACCATTGTGCCTAAATGGTTTAAAAATTTAACAATGGTAATTTTTATAAGGTTTTATTAAAAACCTTATAAAATGTTATAAAAGTGGTTTTTGTAGAAGAGATTTATTAAAACTTAACAATGCTCTTTTAAATTAATTTTTATAAGGTTCTTTATAAAACCTTATAAACTAACTTATAAAAAGGTTGGTTGTGTTATTGCTATTGATCTTGTAGGTACTGTCTTCTTATTTGTGAAATTCTTAAGGAACACATTTGCTATAAGGAACATCCATTTTGCTCTGTTCAGTTTGATCTTCAAATTTTCACTTTAGCATCGGTTTCGTTGGTTCAGGTTTAGTTTGAACTGTTTCCATATATGATATGTTGCCAGTTTTATGCAGATCGAACAACTTAAATCTGCAAATGAAGCTGGACTGTGTTTTGATCCAGCCATTGCTACGTTGAGATAGATACAATGTCGATATAGTAAGTTTAGAATTAGACTTCAAGACATATCAAGTTTAGAACTCAACACTAACACTTATTTTTTGTTACTTATAACAGAAGACAAAAAAAAGCAAAATACAGATTTACTTGGTTCCAATTATTAGTGATCAGCTAAACCCACACTTGTTGAAGAAGCTTGTATCTTGCATTTGAAGTTGTTGAACCTATAACGTCACTCACTTTGTCGACGATGGATGTAAGATGAGAGTCCAGTTTTTTAAGCTTCTAGTCGTCTGCGGATATATATACCTCCATTTCTTCTTCAATGTTCCAAGCTCTTACCTAACTTACCTTTGCTGGAGTCATCAGATTATCATGGTCCACGTTCTGACTAGTAACAGCCCTAGAATTAGGTGTAGTCACGATAACAAGCTCCTACTTTTTCACTAAATTCATCGAGGAAATCATAACAAAGCACTTTAAAGATAACAAAGCTCCTATAATGGTATCTGCGAGTACACATTATGCAAAATCAACATATCAAAAACACTTCAAATTCCATCTTTTTATATAAACATAACAAAGCATCGGAATTGAAATTGAAATTTGGGTAAAAGATAAATCATTACTGTGAATAACTATCGAGGAATCTATCAATATCATCAGCTCCACCAGATCCTGAATCACCCAATTTATCTTCTTCCAATTTCTCAATCTCCTTAATAACAATGAACTTTATCATCATTTCATCATCATCAATAGCAATTAACGTGATAAATACCAAATTGAAATCAGATTGTGTATTTGGGAGAGAGAGAGAGATTTACAGTGAGTGAGGACCAAAGGCAGAGATGGAGACCAGGAGGAAGTTACGGTGGAAGAGGCATGACCGAGAGTTGATCTCCAGGTGAGAGCTATGGTAAGTGAAGATTTCACTAAAGAGATGTGATAGATCAAAGAGGTTTCAGCAAATTGAGAGAGGGAAGGACGAGGGGGTGAGAGATCAAGATTTGAGGGACGATATTCAGTCGATGACAGATTCCCAACAAGACGCTGATTCACCCAGATTTTCCGGCGACGATATAATGTTTGGAAAAGAAAAAGAAAGAATAGTTCACTTCATTAAGGGTAAGATGGTTATTTCTTAATTCTAGAGTGGTATTTATGAAAATGGAAAAGAAGGAATGGTGGTTGTGAAAAATAGTACTTTCAAAGCTGCATTTAACAAAATTTCTCTTTAAATAATGAAATGACTAAATGAGGTAACTGTGTGGTTCCTAATTTGAAGATATTATTAGAGGTGTATTGGATTAATAATTTGAAGATATTTGAGTTTTAATGAGATTTGGTTGAATTTTATTATTAAATTTTGATTTTTGTATTTTTAACCAACAAATCTCTTGAAATCTCAGTTGAAACTTTTAAATCTAATTTTTAAAATATTTTTAATAATAGTAAATTTGATTGTACACATTAAAATTATTAATCAAATAACACTGAATTTTAAAATATATTTTAGCATTTATGTTTCAATAACACATAATTTTTTATTTTAACCCAAAGAAAAATAACAGTTCTGACTGCCAGAGGCATGTGCTTGCCCAACCAGAAGAAAGTTAGTTGTCGAACTAGACAAAAGTAGAATTTGTTGAATTTATTTCTACTTAATCAAATAGAATAAATTTGTTTGTGAAAAACTGGATAAAACAAAGAGATTTGACGAGAGAGAGAGAGAAACATAGCTATGAAAAAACTGAAACTGATTTTATTTACTCGACTACTCATTTATTAAAAGTCAGAACTCAATACAAATACCTTTTGATACAACATACATATTTTTATAATAATTAAATAATATAAAACCAAACTCAATTATAAACTAATAGAATTACGGTCTTTAATCTTGGATAAGAGGAAACCTGCAGCCAATGGTCTCTAGCTTGAATGAGTTTTTTCAGATCCAAGATCCTCTCGAGTTCCCTCCGTTTCATATTAGTTGTCGTTTTGGATCTTAAAACTCATTTCATATTAGTTGTCGTTTTATGTTTTCAATGCATATGTTTGTTAAGATTTCCAACTTTGTCCCTTTTGTTTTAATGTCATGACAAATGAAATAAAATCAAATAAACATTAATTAAGGGTAAAACAAAAAAAATAAATGTTTTCTTAATATGTGTGAAACAACCTTAAACGACAACTAATTTGAAACGGAGGGAGTATTAAATAATTTTCGAATATCTAGCCAAGTTTTCCGCATAAGTGTACAAACATTTTTCCCAAGATGTTTTGGCTTTGCTAGTGATATGTGGAGACTTGTTCTACAAAAGATTAATAAATATGTTATTTTTCTTCCTTTGAATCAATTTCAATATTCGGATCCCATATCTAAGACACCAAAATATTTTTTGTATTTTGAACTTCATACATTCACCATGATAACAGTAAAATTTTAAACCTTCAAATCTTCAAACTAATCTGAGATTACGAATGCCGGATAAAGAAGAAGCCCCGGTGCATGAAAAAATCTCATAAAAGAAGAATGTCTCTCGATTTCAATATACAAAGAATACTTTGGTGTCTTAACAATATGGGATCCAAAGATCCATATTACCATATTATATGGGCCGCTTCATTAATGTGTGGAACTATACTATTAATCAATGATATAAGTTTCTTATTTTCTATTAATAACACTATCTTAGAATTATAAAAATTATATATAGTACATTGTTTTTTATGTATACATAGTTATATAATTATTAAAATCAAAAGTTCTATTAATATATAATATAGATATCATCTTTCATTATAAAAATCTCATTTTGCAAGACAAGATACTGATAGACCAATAAATGAAAAATAAAAATAACCAAAATACATGTTCTTCTTCATAATCAGAGATGATTTTCTCCGATGCATCACATGTACACTTCAGAATCAGCTTGTACCTCAACAGCTCCTCCTACTTCTTCAAAAATCGGTCGAAGTACTCCATCGCTGTCGAACCATCTTGTCGACACGATGCTAGCTCGATTTTGTGTTGATACACGCACACTGCGTTTCGAACGGAGAAACATTTCTTCAAGTTTTTCCACATCAGCTCGGCATCCTGAGTAAAAGTCAAAGTCGAGTGAACCTTATAAAAAATTTAAATATACATAATATATAAATTCTATTAAAAGTTTAAAATATTATTAATATATAAGGTATATAAACTTTAAAAGATATTACGATTATTCTAAGTTTAAATATATCAACAGTTAAAATAAATAATAACCAAAATAAATTATATGATTTTTTAATTGATTAAGATTTAAATTTATTTTTAATTAAATATATATCATTGTTTTTATGAGTTTTATTATTTTTAATAAATATCACCCATTATATAAATAGTTGAATTCGTTTTTCTTTTAATAAAAAATATATCAAATATAATTATTTAAAATATAAATAATAACTGCATTATACCATGAAATTTAATATTTAAACGAATTCAATTGTTTATATAATAAAACAATACTAGTCTTGATATATCAAATCTGAAAAAATTCATATACATATAACAAAATCTAACCCCAATTTTGTATCTGTTTTGCATATCTTACTATTTTAAAAAAATTAATAAATATTTTTTCTTAATTGTTACTCTTAATAAAAAAAGGAAAACTTGCTTATTACTCTTAATAAAAAAGGAAAATTTCTGATAGATAAATAAATTTTATTCCTAATCAAACTGTTATAAATGTTTTGAATAGTTTGGAAAAATATATGTAAAACAACTTAACTTTTACAACCAAATTATGTCATAAACTAACATATCAATTATATTTTTCTAGCCCTGTCTATTTTGAATATCGGACATAACATTTTGGATACGAGACATGAACGGATAATTTGGCTAATGAAATACATTATCCACACTAATCCCGATAAAATACTAAATAGAAATTTTGGATAGCAAGACAGGATCAGAAAATTTGGATAGCTAAATTCTATTGTCAAACTCTCACTAATTTAGAAAAAGCAACTTCATGATGGGTATTTTGGGGCATTTTTGAAAATAGGATTTTTTTCAAATATAAAAAAAATTTTAGATAATTTTAGATAATTTTTTAAAAAACATTATTTAAAAAAAAACATAAACGAGACATACGAGTACTCCGTTCTAATCTCTTCCCCAATTTTTATCCATTAGACTAAAATAAAAAATTTCAAACGGATAATTTTTTTTTTAAATGCTTATGAGACGGAAAATTCTCGACAAGTACGGAACATAACATGTTTCCCGTCCTAAAATGGAGAGACTTAAATTTGTTTACCAATATATATATATATATATATATATTTTTACAAACATAACTCCGTACGTACGTGCGGGTCCGATTCTTGTTATACCTAAAATAAATTCAAATTTGTGAGTAAATATAATCTGGATTTTTAATTCAAATTGTTGATTAAATCAAACACAATCGAAATTCAATTAAAATTTAAAACTCGAGCTATGCATTAAATATTAAATATTCAAATTTAAAAATACTGTTCACATTTTTAATTTTGAGAAGAAAATATATTAGTTGTTAAAGTTTAAAAGTAGAAAATGGAAAATGGAAGTTAATGAGAACGAGGCAGAAAATGACTTTTGGGAAAGGAAATTATACATAAACCATAATTTTGGAGGTTGAAAACTTGGTGGGCAAGTAACTTCCTCTGTATTATTTATGTAGGGATTTACGTGGAGAAAATCGCCAGTTCTCAATTAGGTCTTTTTTGTTTTGTTTTTTCTCATCAATCTCTTGTTATTTTCTGTAAGTACGTTATAATTCATGTCTCTGCTTCTTAAACGCCTCCTAAGCTCTGCCTTAGGAAACCTACGTTGGTAAGATCCTCTCCTCTTCTCCCTACTGGCTTCTCCACAACCTTGCTGCAAACCCCTCCTTGTTTTGTCATCGGCAATCCTTGTGGAAACCTCAAATATGTTTATTATACTAGCACAATTCTTTGGAAAAAAAGTTGCCTAAGGAGGTTATTATTAATGATGCATTGATAATGATCGGGTCATCTCATGGCTGGGTAGCTACTTTGAAAAAGGATGACGGAATACTGCGTCTCCAAGATGATCTAAACCCGGTTGCATCGGTTACAGACCCAAAACGAATCTCTCTGCCTCTTCTTGTCACTCTTCCGGATTGCCAAACCCAAATTGTCACCAACGTGGCCATGTCTTCATCTTCTCCCGAGGATGAGTGTAGAATTGATTGTCAAACAAGACTTGCTTTTTATTGATTCACGATATAGACATATATATATACACAAAGATCTATGACTTGTGCCCTAAGTTACAGACTCAAACTTGCCTATTCTATTCACCGACTTGACCTTGCCACATACTTATAGGCTTACATAAACCGACTCAGCCCAATATTCCCCCTCACGTTGGAGCATGAAGGTCTTGAATGCCCAACTTGGACAGTAGATGATCAAACTGAGCTCGTCCGAGAGCTTTAGTCAACATATCAGCGAGCTTTAGTCAACATATCAGCAATTTGTTCAGTTGTACAAACGTGTATAGTAGTGATGATACCATCACGAACTGCATTACGGACAGAATGGCAATCATTCTCGATGTACTTAGTCCTTTCATGAAACACCAGATTTGCAGCAATGTGAATGGCCGTTTTGCTGTTGCATAACATTTGAGTTGGCGCAGTTTGTTTGACTCCCAATTTTTTCAAAAGTTCCCTCAACCATTTTATCTCACGTAGAGCAACTGATATTGAACGATACTCTGCTTCAGCAGATGAGTGAGATACCGTGTCTTGCTTCTTTGTCTTCCAAGAGATAGGAGATCCACCAAGTAATACAATAAATGCACTCAAAGATTGACGCGTCAAAGGGCAGGAAGACCAGTGTGAATCACAATACACTAATAAAGAAAGGTCGGTAGATGAGCTGAGTAGAATTCCCTGACCTGAAGCACCCTTTAAATAACAGACAACTCGCTGTGCTGCTTCCCAATGATCTCGATGAGGTTGTTTCATAAACTGAGATAATAAATGGACTGAGTAACTTAACTCAGGATGTGTGTTCATGAGATAGATCAAGCGCCCCACCAGACGGCGATACTTCAAAGGATCATCAAGAAAAGGACTCTTATTTTCAGCGAGTTTATGGTTTTGTTCGAGTGGGGTTACAGCTGGCCGAGATCCCAAATGTCCAGTTTCAGCAATAATGTCCAATGCATACTTGCGTTGGGACAAAAAAAATCCCTCTGGACCACGACTAACTTCAATCCCCAAAAAATATTTTAATTTTCCCAAATCTTTCATGGAAAAACATCGACTCAAATACTCTTTGAACTTCTTGATCATATAACTATGATTCCCACAGATAACCAGATCATCAACATAAATTAATACCTTCAGTTCAACACCATTCTTGGTGTGAGAAAATTGTGAATAGTCATCATAAGCTTGAACGAAACCAAACTTGACCAAACCGTCCGATAACTTCTTAAACCAACATCTTGGTGCTTGCTTTAGCCCATACAAGGACTTTTTAAGACGACAAACTTTACCGGGATGAGTATGACGAAAGCCCAGAGGAAGCTTCATATAAACATCTTCCTCTAAGTCCCCATGAAGAAAAGCATTATTGACGTCCATTTGATAAACTTCCCAATTTTTCGCCGAGACTAGGCGAAGCAATGTACGAACTGTAGTCATCTTGACAACCGGAGCAAAAGTGTCACTGTAATCCTCATCTTCCATTTGGTTATTATCTTGGACAACAAGTCGAGCCTTGTATCTTTCAATCGAACCATCCAAATTATACTTTGTTTTGTAAACCCATTGACTACCAATGGCTACTTTATGATACGGCAAATCCACTATATCCCAAGTATTTTTAACTTCTAGAGCATTGATTTCCTTCATCATAGCATTATTCCAGACTTTAATACGTACAGCCTCTTTAAAATGCTTTGGTTCATCAGCTGCGGTGATAGCCGCCAAGTAGGCACGATGACCTGAAGAAAAATTGTTATCGGAGATATAGTGTGTAAGAGGGTATAGTGAGTTACCTTGGACCGATGTCGAGGACTGAAGAGAGGACGTGGGGAGAGCGTGATGGGTTTCTTCGTTACTCACAGCATTATAAGCGATGTAATCTTTGTATAACACGTTTGGGAATTTTCTCTGTCCTTTGCCGAGTTTGGGAACAATCGGAGGTGTTACCGGAGAAGGAGATAGCTCAACTAAAACTGAAGGATGCTCAACTGGAGCTGGAGACCGCTGAACTTGGACTGGAGTACGCTCAACTAAAACCGGTGATACCAGAACACTAGACGGACTTGCGGGTTCTACATGCTCACATTGTTCTAGTTCTTGTCGAGATAAAGGTGTTGTAACAGGTGGTACTACAGTATCGGAACTCCCCCTATCTTCTAATGTGGGTATCTGAGCTGGTTTAAATAGCCAGTAATCATCACAAGTACCCATAAGACGCGGAGGAGAAGAAGGTACCTTGCTCTCGACGTAAGGGAACACATATTCTCGAAAAATCACATCTCGAGATATTATAAATTCTTCTCATTCTATGTCAAAGACTCGTTATCATTTCATTCCAAATGGATAACCCAAAAACACACACAACCGACTTCTTTCATCAAACTTGTCTTTGCTTGGCGAAACACGATGAGTATAACATGCTGAACCAAAAACTCGTAACTGATCATAATCTGGTTTCGTGCCATGTAAAACTTCATAAGGTGACCGACCATGATGTATTGCGCTTGGTGTGCGATTTATCAAGTAAGCAACTGTTAAAACCACTTCACCCCAAAACTTTAATGGTAAATTTGCTTGAAACAACAAAGCCCTCGCAACATTAAGAATGTGTCTATGTTTTCTCTCCACTTGTCCATTTTGTTGAGGAGTCCCGACACATGATGTTTGATGAATAATTCCATTTTCTCGAAAATAAGTTGATAAACACATAAATTCCGTACCATTATCACTTCGGACGGTTTGTACAGTTTTTCCGAACTGTTTTTTTGCATACACGATGAAGTTTGTTAGCACACTGCGCACTTCAGATTTCTCAAGTAGTAGATATGTCCACACAGCTATAGAAAAATCATCTACTATTGTTAAAAAATAAACTGAACCATGAGAAGCAGGCTCTCGATATGGTCCCCAAATGTCAACATGTATTAGAGAAAAACAATCATTTGCTTTATTAATACTATCAGAAAATACTTCTCTTGTTTGTTTAGCTCTAAAACATACGTCACATGAATGAGAACCAACTGAAGAGGAATTATTCGAAAAAATAGGTAATGCTGAAAACATCAAAAAACTAGGATGCCCTAAACACTGATGCCACAAGGCTTGATCTGAAGAGACGGTTGCTTTGTGAATCCTTGCAGTAATGACATCTGTAAGATAGTAAACCCCATCATGCTCTTTACCAGTTCCAATCAGAGTTCTCGAGAAACGGTCCTGTAAAACACAAACTGTATCAGTAAAGGTAGCAAAACACTGTTTGTTTAGCAAGTTTCGAAACCGAAAGCAAAGTGCAATTCAAGGATGGAACATAAAGGACATTAGTCAACGAGATTGTATCTAAGAGATGAAAAACTCCCATACTCAAAGCAAACGTCTTACTACCGTCTACAAATCCCACCGAACAAGGTGAAATTGGCACAACATCGGATAAAAGAGATCTCTTCCCACTCATATGATGGGATGCCCCTGTGTCAAGAATTACTTCGCCAAGATTTGGCTTACCAGAAAATTTATCGAAAGGTCCTGAAGTTGACTTCTCTTGAATTATCTGAGTGAGAACTTGCCATTGTTCCTTTGTAAACTCCAGAAAAGAAGACGCGTTTGAGCTCGTTGCATGAGCTGCTGTCACCTAACCTCGACCACGACCCATGTTTGGACCACGACCACCACGTCCTCTTCCACCGGAAGCACGACCACTATTACCTCGCTCACTCCACCATTCCGGGAAGCCAACAATTTGCCAACAGTCCTTTTTCTGGTGATCAGAACGGCCACAATGTGAGCACTGAGCTGAACGACGAGGCTGCAAGATCGAATCAGGTCATGTGGCCTGATCAGTTCGAGGAGGCTCATTATCACGTCTAGTGAGGAAAACCAAGGCTTCTATTTGCTGCTCACGAACTCGGTTTCCAGTCAAGCGATGCTCTTCACGGATTACTTTGGAGTAGACTTCTCCAAGAGACGGCGTCGGATCTGTTCCAATAATGTTGGTACACAGACTTCCAAAACGTGATTCATCAAGGCCCATTAAGAACTGATGAGTTCTCTCGTTAACTCTCTCTTTTGAGATTGCGGCTGCTGCACCACACGAACAAGGAGGAAGAGGACACACCACTTGTTGTTCTTCCCACAAATTACACAATCGCCCATAATATTCAAGGACGGTTTGTCCGTTTTGTCGACATGCAACAAGTTGAGACTTTACTTGATGGATTCGAACTTGAATCCCCACAGAGAAATGATTTTTCAACTTTTCCCAGAGCTGATAAGCATCAGAGATAAAAGTCACAGTTGATTTGACTTTTGGCTCTATGGAAGCTCGAATCCATCCGATGATCATGGAGTTAACGGTTTTCCAATTTTCAAGGTCGGAGCTATCAGGAGCTGGTTGCGGAATTGTTCAATCAATGAACCTCGTTTTGCGTTTGGCCTGAAGTGCGTTCAACATCTCTCGAGACCATTCGTTGTAATTTTCTCCATTCAACACCACCGGTGAGATTAGAGCACCAGGATTGTCCGAACCGGACAACGTATATGGTGACGGAGTTGTGTTCTCCGGCGACGTAACAACACCACCTTTGGTAAAAAAGGACTCCTCTGTGTTAGACATGACGAGAATACAGAAGCTTCAACAAGGATGAAAGCTTCAACGGAAACAAAAGACAAACACACGAAACACGAAAGCTTCAACTAGAAACAAACGGCAGACACAAGAAAGAAGAACTTTTTAGGGTTTTTGTATAGGATCTTGCTCTGATACCATGTAGAATTGATTTTCAAACAAGACTTGCTTTTTATTGATTCATGATATAGACATATATATACACAAAGATCTATGACTTGTGCCCTAAGTTACAGACTCAAACTTGCCTATTCTATTCACCGACTTGACCTTGCCACATACTTATGGGCTTACATAAACCGACTCATCCCAATAATGAGGATTGTGTTGTGGCTGTCAAGTTATTGGGACCTCAACTCAGCTTATGTAGACCCGCTCGAAGTAACTCTGAGTGGATCAACATCAGAACCACAAACCCTTGCTTTTTCTCCTCCTGTGTTATGTTTTCCGAGAAACATAACATGTTTCGCATACCCGGTTCTGGTGGCCACCTCATTGGATCATGGGATCTCCACAAACGCAAACACAATCCCAAGTTTGAGAGGTTGCACTTCCGAAAACTTCCCAAGCTGACCGAGACAAAACGAGAGCTTTTGCATTCGTGCTGCACGAGTGAACATTTGGTGGAGCCACGACCCACTGGTGAGACTTCCATGGTCAAGTGCTACAAGAAGTCTGCCAAGATTATTGACGGTATAGCGAGAATGAAAACAGAAGCTTTAATGGTGTTCAAGCTGGACGACGAAGGAAACGCTGTTTACACTCAAGACATCGGAGATCTCTCGCTTTACCTCTCAAAGTCTGAACCTTTCTGTGTCTCTCCTAGCTCCTTTCCCTCCGAGCGTCCTAACGTCGTCATAATCTTGGATGATTATGAATTTGCATATGTCAATCTGGATGATTCCTCCATTGTAAGTGTAATGTTTAAACACAGGAGTTCTTACTTTATTCCACCTCAAAATATATTATTGTAGTTTTGAGTTTGAGTCTAAAGTCTGTCTATTCTTTTAACTCTTTCAAAAGTGAAATCTATTTTTTTTTTAATATATTCGTTTGTGTATCTGGACCGCTGGTTACAGACGTCTTGCATTTCAAGAGAGCAGCTCCAACGGTTAAGAGACTCAACTAAGTTTCTTAAAATTAAAATATTATTGTTTTAACTTTAAAAAAGAACTGTCCACTAAAAATAAAATATGTGTGGAAAGGGTGTCTTAATAGCTAAAAAACCGTTTATAAGAGCACTTCTAAAGTTAAGTTTCTAAATTTGAGTATCTAAAAAATATTATATTAATATTTTTAATTTAATTAAATTAAATAATAAAATTTAAAATAAAAGGAAATTTGAACCAATCAACAAATAACAACTATTAAATGAAGTTTTTGTTTTAGAACTCATGAGTTCTTAAATTTCTTAAATAAGAATCCCCCTCTCTCTATATCTCATACTTTACTCAAATTTTATTATTATTTTAATAGAGTGTCTAAAGTAAGAATTCCCCATTGGAGGTGCTTTAAAATATTTTGTTTAAGAACCGTTTTTAACTCTCTCTTCTGCTTTCTCTTTATTTTATTATTTTTTAATTTCTATAAACTTTTTAAAAGCTTTCTCGTTGGAGTTGCTCTTATACCTTTGGATCCAATAGAGCTTGGTGGAACCTTAAAAACCATCAAATCTCCTTCCATGGATCCATGTTTAACACCATGGAAGTTGTTTTGTCCAATCGGTTTGAGATTGACCGGTAAATTGTTGTGAATGATGTGTATATTGGGTTCGAAGTTTTAACCGGAACATTGTTACTATAGCAACGAGTTAATTTTTTTTGTTTTTAGTATCTTATGCCTTCTTGTTCTTTGGTAGGTAGAACAATTCTTGGATTCCTTTTATAATACTAGCGTAGGTGTATCCTTTTAAAATTCTTACCATAGTTTCAAAAAGAAGAGATATACTTACATATTTATTTTAAGTTTTCTTTTGTAATTTTCCATCCATTGATTTTGCAATATAACTGGTAAAATTAGCGTAGCTGTGGACAAGTCACAAATCGTAGGACCTCATTGGTTTAAACGAAGTGGATGCGGTTGCAAGTGTGGAAGTTTGTGGAAGAGGAAAGTTGTGGTTTCAAGTATTATTCAACAACTAAGTTAGAACCCGTCTGATTCT
This sequence comes from Cardamine occulta, assembly GCA_028015245.1. Lineage (NCBI taxonomy): Eukaryota > Viridiplantae > Streptophyta > Magnoliopsida > Brassicales > Brassicaceae > Cardamine > Cardamine occulta. The sequence goes on from CM051386.1 coordinate 20,427,036, forward strand.
AAATTTTAAAATAAATTATATTTAAGCAGAAATATTAAATTAAATTTTGTTGTATATGATATATCTTGAAATTGATTTAGGAAAGGCAGAAAAAAACATATTTTATTAGAGAAGAGTTATATATGATGTGAAAAAATGAGTTATATACATAAGTTTATTTTTCTAAATCAGTAAATTAATTTAAATTTGTATATTACAATTTCAGTGTTATCAAATTAAAGTTTAGATCATATCCAATAAATTTTGATTTTAAATTATTGTTTATTTTTTGACCACCGTGTGAGATATAGAAAATAGATCCGATGACCCGTGCCTATGTTATCGCTCATATCTGGGCGAGCCATTTTCTCCGACAAAAGATCTCCATTGTCTCTCTACTTTTCTCTGGTTCAATAATTATATCGATTTTCAACCGAATATGTTTCCCCTCTCGAACAGTCACTCGTTGAAGTCTTTCACCATTCTTTGTTCTCATAAGGGTTTGTCGACAACATCTTCTAACTCATTTCTTCTGTCACCATCACTTAATTCATTATTTCTATCTCGGACTCTATTTTGCAGAAGATGTTTGGTTTTTGATGTTTCTTTTTTTTTCGGATTTCCATCCACCCTCATCTTCAATTTCTAGCAGAAGCCCCACCCACCGCCTTCCTCCCTTCTACGTCTCCATATTTCTCCTCTGGTTCATATCTTATCTCAATTGCCAACCAAATGTCTTTCGTCATTTTTTGTCTCCTGATGTTTTCCGACAACATTTTCAGGCTTAACCTTTGTGTCACCAGATCTCAGTGTTTTAATTCCTATATCGTGCTATATTTTGAACATATTTAGTTTTTGTGGCTTTCTTTCTTTTTTCCAACCTTCAGCAAAAGCTCCACCACCTTTTTCTTTTCTCCGGATCCATATTTGTATATAAGAGTTGGCTTCGTTATAAGTAAATCTCTCTGAGTGGATCACCGCCTCTTGGTTTGACTTTTTCCCTTTGGAGAGAACAAATATGATCACTTCCTCTCTTTGAGAAATATTATTTACACACTATGTCCAATATAAATGTTATTTTTTCATAAACCTAAAATATTATCAATTTCCTAACCAATTTGTTACATTGTGTCAATTATATGTAACCAGTTTGATAATAATCATTTTTGAATTTTAATTTCTTTGTTTTTCAATAATATATCTTATCAAAATCCCGCTTGCTGATACTTATTTATCTGGGTTTTTTTTTGCACTTATAACTGATTTGATGTTCGGTTTACTTGCATGATGACACACATTTCTCAATAATTTTATAATTTTCTATAAAAAAATATGATTCTATAATTTATTGAATTTTATGCAATTAGTTATTTCTTATTGTTTTATGATGATCAATTTATCATATCTATTTAACTATTTGATCCATGAAATTAAATAGATTTATTTGTTGATTCAAACCATTAAATTGGATATGTTTATGGGTTTTTCTAATCAATTTACTCTATGATTTATTTAACACTTATCAATTACGATAATGAATTGGGTTGGATAATGGATTATACTTAATTAATCAATTGTTTTTGTTGAAAAAATAGAAAAATGTGAAAATTTTATTAGATTTTAAATAATATGAAAATCTAAATTTGAAAGAAAATTTAAAATTTATGGAAATAATAAGATTGAAAATAGAAAGTAAAAATTATCTAATTTATTCATATTATTTTTTCCTCTTTTTGTTGTGTTTCTTTTTTGATTTTTTTTAATATTTTTAAAATTATATATGTAAAAAATGGAAAGTAAAAGTTATCTATTTGATAATTTATTTCTTTTTCTCTTTTTTTATTAGCTATACTTTTGATTAAGAATTTTATTTTTTACATGTCATAATCTAATCGATCAACAACACTTGTCATGATCTTGTTAATTATATTTTGACATGTGTCAGCTTCTGCTGTGAGTAATCAAGATTATATAATAAGATTTATACGACTAGTCTAATATAGTTGGAAATTGGTATGTTTGAGGGGAAGTTCTGATTAGTTGATAGCGGTTGGGGTTGCGCTTTAACATAAAACCTATAAAAAAATATTTACAATATATATTTTTTATAAGAAAACAAAAAAAAATCTAATTTGAAATAAATCCAAATTAACTAATTAAAAATATTTATTTTAAATTTTTAATTTACCATGATAATATTTGATAAGAGATATCAATTTTATTTATTTTTTCTGTAAAACTTTAAATTATTATAAATAAATAAAAAATTAAAACCAACTGCAACCTTAAACACTAACTAGAAAAAGATTTTGAAATCTAGATATTCCAAACGATTCTGAGCAATATATAGCAATTTCTATGATTATTTTCAAATGGTAACAACGGCAATCACCCGTAAAGGCAATGTTTGCAAGAGAACTAATGAATCCCTTAGGCTCCGTATCGTTCTTTCTCTTCCAAATTTGAAATTCAATAATAATAACATGTGTCATAGAAAGCCAATTTTGACATCCATAACTTTGGATCCTTCGTTTCCGAATTTCAAATTAATTAAATCAAAATTAATAATATAGGTGTATATGTAGAAATTTAAAAATATATAATATAGTATATTAATTCAATCGGTATATAAATCTTCTCCCTATTGGCTCTCAAAATCCTTCTTTTCCGAATCTCAAATTAAATAAATCTTAACTAATAATATGTGTATGTAGAAATTTCCCAAAGAATTCAATCGGTAAATTAAGAACAACAATAATTACAAATTCGATGTTGAGAAGAAAATATATTAGTTGTTAAACTTTAAAAGTAGAAAATGGAAAATGGAAGTTAATGAAAACGAGGCAGAAAAGGACTTTTGGGAAAGGAAAATAAGCCTGCGAGTTCGGTTAACTGAAACCGAACCAAGCCGGTTTGTTCAGTTTTCGGTTATTTCGGTTAACTAACAATACCACTGAAACTAACCGAATGAATAATCGGTTCGATTCAGTTCGGTTATCGGTTATTTTCAATTTTCAAATTAAAAAATAAAATAACTGAATTATTTTTGTTTTTTAAATCCGATTTTTTGGTTTTGTTTGGTTATTTTTAGTTTTTTCGGTTCGGTTATTGACAAAAACTGATTTAAATTTGGTAAAATCGGTCTAATTATGGTATAATCCGGTTATGCAAAAAAAAATTCAGTTAACCGATAGGTTAGGCTTACCGAACCGAACCAAACTGTAAACCGATCGATTTTCAAAATCCCTCCGAATAAAACCAATTGTTGAACTGATTTTGAACTGAAAACCGAAAAAATCGGTTCGGTCCGGTTCGGTACAATCGGTTCCAATATATCAGCAGGGCTAGAAAATATACATAGACCATAATTTTGGAGGTGGAAAACTTGGTGGGCAAGTAACTTGCTCTGTATTATTAATGTAGGGTTTTATGTTAATTACGTGGAGAAAACCACCAGTTCTCAATTAGGTCTTTTTTGTTTTGTTTTTTTCTCATCAATCTCTTGTTATTTTCTGTAAGAACGTTGGTAAGATCCTCTCTTCTTCTCCCTACTGGCTTCTCCACAACCTTGCTGCAAACCCCTCCTTGTCACATATTCGGCAATGATCCTTGTGGAAACCTCGAATATAGCTTGAGTACTCATATAAAAAAAAAAGTTGCCTCTGGATTTGGTTATTAATGAAGAATTGGTAACGATCGGGGCATCTCATGGCTGGGTAGCTACTTTAAAGAGGGATGACGGAATACTGCGTCTCCATGATGATATGAATCCAGTTGCATCGGATACAAACCCAAAACTAGTCTCTCTGCCTCCTCTTGTCACTCTTCCTGATTGCCAAACCCAAATTATCACCAATGTGGCCATGTCCTCACCTTCTCCAGAGGATGAGGATTGTATTGTGGCTGTTAAGTTTTTAGGACCCCAACTAAGCTTTTGCAGACCTGCTCAAAGTAACTCCGAGTGGATCAACATCAGAATCCCAAACCCTTGTTTCTTTTCCTCCCATGTCATGTTTTCCGAGAAACATGACATGTTTCGCATGCCTGGATCTGGTGGCCACCTCACTGGATCATGGGATCTCCACAAACACACATACAATCCCAAGTTTGAGAACTTGCAGTTCAAAAACCTTCCCAAGCTGAAGAAGACCAAACGCAAGCTTTTGGATCCGTGCTACACAAGCGAACGTTTGGTGGAGTCACGATCCACCGGTGAAACTTTTATGGTTAAGTGGTACAAGAAGACCGCCAAGATCATCGACGGTGTTGCAAAAATGAAAACAAAAGGTTTAATGGTGTTCAAACTAGACGAGGAAGGAAACGCTGTCTACACTCAAGACATTGGAGATCTCTGCATTTTCCTTTCCAAGTCTGAACCTTTCTGTGTCCCTGATAGCTCCTTTCCCATCCACGTGTGTTGTAACTCCGTCATGATCTTGGATGTTGACGAATTCGCAGCGGTCGATCTCGGTGATTCCTCCATCAAAGGTGATATAATCAAAATCAGAGCCCCTTACTATATTCCACCTCAAAAAATAGACTACTAGTTGGAATTGAGTTGGAGTCTAGAGTCTGTGTTTTATGTATGCCCTGTGTAACTAGAATATCAAGTCTTTTTCTGCCTTGCGTTTCGTGTGGTAAAATGCTTTGTTGATTCAGACTTATTTCAATCCCGACGAAAATTGGCAATCACTTGAAGTAGTTTGGGTAATGTTTCCAAAATAAAAAATGTTAACGCTCTAATCTCTAGTTTTGGAATTTTACTTAGCTTTTCGTTGACTGTTAAGTTGGATTAGTGGAGATTTTGTTGTTTCTTTTACTGCATTTGTAGATCAATTTTGGTTCGATGATCAGTTTAATTAAATTTGTCTCGGAATTATAAAATCACATTGTAGAAGTGTGACTGTTTTGAGGAATTCATAAGAGTCGGTGATTTCAGCTATGAATGTCATTTTAAGATTTTTCTTTTTCTTTTTCTTGATTGACTCATTATGACAGATATGGTTATTTGCATCCAATGGTATTCACATTCTTGTATAAATTTCTCCAAGTTACGGGCCTTGATACTCCCTACACAATGGTCAGTATAATTTTATAAACAATGTGTTGTTACTTGCTACTTTTTTCAATGATGCAAGCTTCTTTGTTCTAAAATCAGATTCAATTTAAATTCCAACAAGTTTCTAATTTGTTAAAAAAATGGAGTAGTGGGTTTGAATGCCTTTTCTCAAAAGAAAAGTCGTGGTTTTAATTTTGATGTCCTTTATCAAAAAGGTTATGGTTTTAATTTGAATGCCCTTTATCAATATGGGCCTCATTGGTGGTTTATTGCTTAAGCCCAATTAAGAAGGACACAACTTAAATACAAGAGATATTAAACATTGAGCTTAAGTAATAAACCACTAACGAGACCCATATTGGTCCAACTAATCGATCTCAGGTCACACCAATCCACCATTACTCTATATTTGATAACTCCTAGCCAATGATAGGTCCATGTAATCAGAAGTGGTTTCGATGTCCCGAGCTCCAGTCCTCTGTTGAGAAAGAGACTGTTAGCGGTTGCCATGAAGAAGCACTGGTCCATTTGCCACATGAATTTGTTTTCTTTTTTTTTTGTTTTTAAACATAGGAGTATCTGATGAGGGTATCTCATCATTAAACAAATGAAAAAAAAGGAAGAGAGAGACAGAGAAACGGTTCTACCTATCGATTCTCATTAAATTGAGAAACCTTCCAGCCATGTGTCAGCTTTTGAGTGGTTCAATTGTTATTTTATTTAAAATTTAATTATATAATTATAATATAGTAATAAAATATAGAGTAGATACTCGTGAGAACTTCATCTTATGGAGATGCTCTAATCTTTCTTAATATGTTTTGATCCAGAAAAAAAAAACCTTTCTTAATTTGTATTGGTATTTTATTCTGGATTGGTTCCTTAACGTTTTGGTAGCTCTTTTGTCAATTGGCAAACTGGTTCATGATCTTTTGCTTGAACCGAATTTTGTTAAACTGTTTGGAGACTGTTCTCACCATCTTGGGGCTCCTCTACTGGCCTTGTATTAGAGATTTTTCAAACGACTATCCCGCTAATTGGAAGTGAGGTTTGGTCATAGCAGCCCTAGCATGTGCTATAAGACCAACAAGTACAATCATTTGGTTATATGTTGGGACGCTCGAGTTATATTTGACGCCTAATAAGGTCATATTCATCATTCTATAAGTGATCCCAATAGGGTGAGTTTAATAACTATGCAGCTTTAGTCTTGAATGTTTGCTTTTGAAGATTTCATTGTACTGACTTGCTTCTGATATTAGGTCTTTGGTCCTCGGTTTCACCTGTTTGGTGGAGACTATTACGGAACTCATACGTGGCACTTTCACACCATTCTCCATTGCTGTAATCATTCATCAAGTGTAGGAATCAGAAGCTTTCAGCTCTTATTCTATGGGTCAGTTTCTTTGGAATTTGGCAATTGTAAATTGGTTTATAATTGATAATAGAATATTATATTTGCACTAACTCGATTGATTATCAAATTTAATTTATTTTTTCTTAGAGGAGAAGGTGAGTTTGTGTGTGTGTGTGTGTGTGTTTTTTGTTTTTTTTGGTCAAAGGTGAGTTTGTGTTTTAAATCATGACTATGTATGTCCACATAGGTGACACTTATACCATCTCTAAAAAGTTAGCTAGAATAGTCAATGTGTGAGTGTATTTATATACGCTTGTGATATGTGGAGATTCAGACTAAAGAATGTCGAAACATCGCTCTGGGAGCCAAAATATTAAACACTAGAAGTTCATGTTGCTCACAATAACTGCTTGGATCAACTGCAACTGCTCTGCAAAGGAGAGAGATTTGTTTGCTGAAATCACTAAGCTAGATCAAATCCTGTAAATTAACATCTTGTACTCCAACGATTCATTGCATCTCAGTAAATCTGATTTTCCTGGATCCCCATATTCACCCTCTAAGATACCAAACTATGCTTTGGATTTTGATCTTAATACCTTCAACATCGTAATGAACTTCTTACCTTCATATCTTGAAACTAATCTGAAATTAAGAACCGCTGACAAGAAAGAAGCCCCAATACATGAGAAATCTAACAAAAGAAGAATGTCTATCGATTTTTTTTCGAGAGACATTCTTCTTTCAGAGATTTCTTCATGTACCGGCGCTTCATCCTTGTCCGTAGTTTGTAATCTCAGATTTGTTTTGAGATCTGAAGGTGTTAAGTTCACTATTATGGTATTATGTTCAAAATATAAAGAATATGTTGGTGCCTTAACAATATGGGATCCAAATATCCATATTATCAAATCATATGGGCCGCTTCATTGATATTTGGAACGATTCTATTGATTGTTCAAAATCCATGACATAATTTGTTCTTTATAACTATTTTCTATTAATAACACTACCTTAGAATTATGAAAATTTTCTAATCTAACAAGATAATAACATGTAACTTTAGAGGTTATATAAAATTTAAAACTAGAAAGCCTTTAAAACTGACACTGTCCACATAGGGATTTAAACAACCAATAGTACCATTCTACGTCAGCATCCAAAATAAATTGATGACATTTAGATTATTAAAATTTCTTAATTCTAAAGAAATGTTGTTAATAGGAAAGAGTTGAGGATGTAAGGAAAACATTTCATGATTTCTTTTAACCGGAAATAAAATAATGATAATTTTAAGTGCAAATTCTTGAAAATGGACCTTTTAAAATTTTTATTGTCAAACATGGACTCTTAAGTTTTATTTTTACACCCTAGGAATCCCCCTTTGACAATAAAATTGTGAATGGATTCATTTCAAGAAGTGGCCATAATTTTAAATTCTCATGAGCATAGTGTGTTTGTAATCCACGTTGCTTTGACCAAATATTCAAGTAAATCAATTTATGTTGAAACAGAATAGAGTGTTGACACATAAACAAATAGAATGATTTATGTTTTGGGAGATCTTATACAGTTTTCAATTGCAAGCAACAATACCAACGAATTAAAATCCCAATATAGATCAGAATCAAATCATCAATCATTAGAAAAAGATAGTATTTTACCCATTTTGGCCTTTCTCATGGATGAACAGATCCTCTATGGTTTTATGAACAGGGGACATGGAACTTGCCACTGGTAAGAATCATTCGGCAACATCGATCTCTTACGTTGTATAGCTAATTCCGTCATTTTCTCCTTAGTATTTCTCTCCCGGTGAGGCTTCTCGTGTCAACTTTTCTCCAATAGGTGATTCTCATAACCACCAGTTTGAAGAAGTTGTTTATGTTGAAACAGATCCTCAATCTCGGTTTGTAGACGCCAGTGCCATTTTTCCAATGTGGAGAATCAAACGACCGTTGGAAGCTCTGTGGTATTATTGGCGGCTGTCCAAAGAGGAGTAAGCCTTGGACGAGCGGCTTCGGCTGCCCTTAATTTGTTTTTAATATGTATCTTGTTGATATTGAGACATTAGTTTACAATATTTATAGAGAAATGGTAGGGACTACATTTTAGGGTTTTCTTTTATTTGTCAATAGAAAAAAATTTTAATTAGAAAAAAATATTTATTTATAGTAAACAATTTGAGAGCTGTTAAAATCCACCAAAGTATGAAAAACAAAAGTCAATAGAATAATTATATTTCTTACTTACCCGGACTACAATTCCTTGACTTGCTTTGGTGATGAAAAAGTCATTTATCTCTGGCTAAGATTAAATTAGTGATGAAATCTGATTTTCAAGTCAAGGTTTGGAAAATCACTGAAATTATCTCTTGCGGAAATCCTTTAATTTTTGTTGATTAGGCATATAATTTTTGCTGATTGCCCAAAAAAAAAAAGGCATAGAATTTTTGAAATTTCCATTCTGATCAAATTGATGCTTTCTTGGATCTTGAACCCGTTACTATTGATTTTACTGATCACACTAGGGATGATAGATGATAAAATGTGAGTGATAAAATCACTGAATTTTCTGTTGAGTGAACTCAAGAAAGCATTTACAGTGGTAACTATGATATGTATTTTGCTACTCTGTAGATGTAGCTGAAAGCTAACTTACATCTTGAACATTGATTGGCTGTAGTATTTTATGCTCGGTTTCTTTGGAATTTGTAATGATAAATCTGTTTATAATTGTACCAGAATATTATTTTCACTAATTCGATTGATTATTAAATTTAATTAAAATTTTCTTAGATGAGAAGGTGAGTATTGCGTTTTAAAAAATGACTATGTATGTCCACATAGATGACATTTATGACATCGCTAAAAGGTTAGCTAGAATGGTCAATGCGTAAGAGTGTATTCATATACGCTAGTGATATGTGGAGATTCAGACCAAAGAAATGCTTTTTACAGAGTCCAAACATCGCTTTGGAACCGAAATATTAAACACTAATATCATACTATTTATTGTGAGAGGTATGCTTAGATAGCGAATAGGAAGCTGCACAATAGGAAACCAAAGATGCAAAGCTTCTTTGTGAGCATCACTTATTCTACCCGCCGAAAAAGAGAGATGATTTTGTGTTATTGAAAAAGAGACCCAAGAATTATGAAAGATGAGTGGGGTCGAATGGTAATGAGCGCTTTTTACTTCACCTTTTACCGAAAAAAAAAAAGAGACCCAAGGATTGACCAAAATAATGGAAAACCACCATCGTGCCTCTTAAGATAAAATGATGTTATGTCCATAAATACCATTATTTCATCCATGTGACATTGAGACTCACGTGGGTTAAACTGACTACATTACAAAGTAGGTGGTCACCGATTTCCCTATCTCTTGCTTCCTTATTCAGAAGAAGAGATAATAAACTGTTTGCAATGTCAAAGAGGTAAGGATATAGGTAGCACCCTAGCCGAATACCGTGAGAACTTGCAAAAAAAAAAACTCTCGAGTTCTCCAATATTGATAAAGACTAGAAAAGCTGTGGTAGAAGTAAAACTACAGATCGAAGAAATAAAGAAGTCTACGAGATCATTTTTTGGAGAAAAAAACAAGATAATATCCCAACAAACAGTGTCAATGGAGATTAACCTAACAAACAGTGTCAATGTAGATTAACCTAATTCACTGAATTCCTTTCAAATTTGCCATCCCTCGTATCTTGAAGGTGGTGCTACCAGTTTTTTTCTGGGAAATAACTAAAGGTGGAACCATATTCTGTTATATATCCATCGATGCAACGTGGGCTTACTAAATCAAATAGTGATTGTGAACCGTATGTGGTCAAATATATTGAGTGCCACTGGCGTAGACTAGACATTTCTTTTCTCAACGATGAAAATATTGGAGAAGCTAGGATGAATATTGTAGTTTATCTATATCAAGCTGCAAGTGATCATATATTATTAATCGAATGTCAAAGTACGAACTTGCAATTCCGAAGTTATCGAATTACTTGATATGATATTTTTTTCTGGAATAAGTACTTGCAATTCCGAAGTTAGTATTTTTTTTTCTTATGGTTTATTGTTCTCATCTATGTCAAGTTACAACTGATCTTTTTGGTTAAAGTTACTTTTTTTACAAGGAATAAAAAAATATTATGGAATATGGATCGAATTTGCATTACATTCTTCTTCTTCTCTTACTTACGATTCTTAGTATGTATTTATTATAATTTATCCTGGATTAAGTAGAAGATGTATTATACATTACGTAAGGTAGCATATGAATTCCAAATTAAGTAGTACATGTATTCTAGATTACGTAAAGTAGAAGACGTATTCTAGATTAGGTAAAGTAGTACATATTCTAGATTACGTAAAGTAGAGTTTATTTTAGATTACATAAGCTGGATACATGTCCTAGATTACGTAAGGTCGAATACGTATTCTACATTAAATAAGGTGGAATACATATTCTAGATTAGGTAAGGTATTTGCTCCCTATTTTCCCATTAATATTGTAACATTATATTGTTGTCCTCTTAACCCGTATTGTTTTTCCTTTGGCGAATCTACACTAGAAAACACATTTACTAGCTCATTTGTGGATTTCTTGGAAAAGTTGTGTTTTCCACCCAAAATCAAATCATATATAGCCTTCTTCTCCGTTTGTTGAAGCTCTTTTTCATTTTTTTTCTTTGTAATATATCTTCGAAATGTGATGGTAAGACTTTGTTTCCTCTTCTTCTGTGTAAGATTAATTTTTTAAGACCCACTACTTAGTTGTTTCAGTTACACATATATTGTCATTTGCGTTTTAAAATTCTGCCATTGATGAATTTTTCTCTTAGCTTTGTTTCCTGGACAGCTAACTGCAATTCGGGTTCTGCAGCTAAATGCCATTCTCCTCTCAATTGAAACATCTGTTTTGCTATGTTTCTAGTTGCTCTCTTCTCGACTATAAAAGAACGGAAAATTTATGGGGTTTTCTATTTTATTTAGATTGTACAATTTAAAAAAAAACAAAAAATCTTATTTTAATTATTTTTCTAATTTATTTAGATACACAACAGATTTAATTAAAATTTATTTTGATAATTAATATAGACTAAATAATAAAAGGTATGTGATTCAAAAAGATAAGATAAAATTATCACTTTCACCTACCAAATCCAAAACGAAAAAACACAAAACAAGCGTTATTTTTTTTTCAAATTATAAATTTTTGATATTTCAAATTAGTGTATTAACTAAAATAATATTAACTTAGTATTATTGTAATTTAACTAATATAAATATATAATTTTAAATGCAAGCATAATGAAACTTGTTAGATAGATAATTTTATTTTATGATTTATAAAATAAAATAAAGAAAATAATAATAACATATAAACTATTTAATTAATTTTTTAAGTTATTGTGGATTTGATTTATCATAATAAATCTGAACTATTTATGAAAAGATATGTGTCCCACATAATAGTCTACAAATGAGTTTTCAAAATATTTCAAATGAGAACAGATTCTTACCTACTTAAAAAAAACTATTTTTAATAATGTTTAATTGTGAGAGACTTAATAAGAGACTTCCACTGCACATGGTTTAACACTAATTACATACAGTTAATAAATACAACCACTATTTTTTGTTATAAAACATTTAGTGTAGATATGTTATGTAATTATTTATGATAAAAGGTGAATAAATTAATTCAATATTTTTGAACATATTATTTGTTCTTTATCAAAGAAAAAAGCATATTCTTTGTAAATACCTTTTTTATATAGTGAAATCCAAAGTTTCTATAACTCTTAAAAATACCATAATTACTTACTAAGACCAAATCCAAAACGACAAAACACAAAACAAGCGTTTTTTTTTTTGATAAGGTATTTAAGTTTAAGACAAAGAAGCGTTGAAAATAACGAAACACAACAAACCCTAAATATTTAGTTTAGATTCTCTATAGACTACCGTTGCACCTTCAAACATTACCGCTGACCACAGTCATGGCCATGGGTTCACAGTCGGAGTCTCTAATCACCGACGCCGATACAAGGTTCGTAATTCTCAAGCAGTTTGAAGAAGTTTGATTTGAGTTTTTAGTCTGTGTGGGTGAGTTCGTTTGAAGTTTGAAAAGTAACTCTTCCATGGATTTTGTAAAATGAAAAAACTTTGGGGTTCTTATATTGTACCAACGATCTCCTGGTAAATGATGGAATCGAATTAAAGTCATGTGACTGCTAGGATGATTTATACAATTTCATAATTATCTGAAGTTGATTTTTGTTTTGTAGATCCCCAACTCGTCCTTGTTCGGAAGTATCGAAACCAACTTTAGCAGATCTTCCCATAGTCCTCTTAGAAATAATAATGTCTCTTCTTGTCTTGAAAGACAACATCCGTGCGTCAGCTGCTTGCAAGTCATGGCTTGAAGCTGCAAAATCCGTACGGGTGGCTAAAAAAAATCCGTGGCTTATGTGCTTTCCTAACCGTGGCAACTTGTATGAATTCCGCAATCCGTTTCAATGGAAGTTGTGCACTATGAATCTGCCAGAGTTAGCTAATTCAACTATATGCTATGCAAGACAAGGATGGTTACTTGCGCACAGATCCATCTCAAAGGAGATCTTCTTCTTTAACCCGATCTCTCGGGAGCTCATAAGCTTGCCTAAGTTTGAGCTTGCGTTTGAGCCTTATTTTCTCAAGTTTGCATTCTCTTGTCCTCCTACATCGGATAAAGTTGTGGTTGTAGTGTTATATTTTCTTATGGAAGATATTGTTATAATCAGCACTTGTCATCCTGGAGATACTGAGTGGATTACTGTGAACTTCCCAACTCCTGTACAATGGGATACAGATCTTGTCTATGTCAATGATCGATTCTACTGCTTTAACACAAGAGGAGGCAACTTGTATTCCTTTCATCCATCTTCCCGCACATGGCATTGTCATCCTGTGGAATGCCCTTATGAGCAGCCATATCTGGTGAACAAAACAGTTTCTTTGGCAGAGAAGAAAGGAGAACTCTTTCTCATCACATGCAGCAACGAAAAGGCAATGGTGTATAAGCTAGTATCTTTGCAATGGGAGGAGATGCGTAGTCCGGAGATTGATGGCTTAACAATCTTTGTTAGTAGTTGTAACTCCGAGTTGAGAACTAATCTCCCATGGTTGAAGAATAATGTCTATTTCTCAAGGTTTGGTCGCGGTCGCAAGCATTGTTTATCCTACTCGTTTGATGAAAGTAGGTACAGTCAGATTATGGACTGGCTAGAATTTTGTCCTCATGGGAGCCTCTGGATCGATCCGCCTGATAACGCTTTAGAGGGTTTCTGAAAGCTTTGCATGACAATTGAAAAAGGTAATTCTTTCGTTAGGATTCAAATAGACAAAAACTGTTTGTGTAACTCTTCTTCTTCTTCTTCTTCTTCTTCTTCTTGTTCAAGAACTCATGTCATCTTAATTGTGTGGTTGGCAGTCCCCACCACTTTGTTTGTTGTTGTGTAACTCTTCTTCTTCTTGTTCAAGAACTCATGTCATCTTATTTGTTTGTGTTGTTTCTTTTTTTTTTCTTAAATATATATGCACTTTTCTTTTTCTTTTCTTCGGGTTTTGTGTCTGTTTTCTTCTGATATCGAAACGGTTGGATTTGCTCCCGAGAGTGAAATTATAGGGCAGAGACGCTAATATGAGCGGAAGAGGAAACAAAAGTAAAAGATAGTCTGTGATTTAGGGTTTGTTTTTTTCTTTTGGTTTTCAAAGTTCTGTGAGTTTATTACACTTTTCTTTAAAGTTAAAATGACAATATGTTATTAGATTTTTAGTTGCAAGGATTGTGTATTGTATTTTGTGCATCTTGTTTTTTCGATGAAGAGAGGTATTAACATCTGTTTTTGAAATTCTGAAGAAAATATATAAGAAGGTGAGTTTGATAGTTGACCTCTGAATCGACTTAAACAAATGCAACTATGCAAGAAGATTACCTTAAAATTTTAAAGTAACTGCAATCTCAAAAACAGAAATTTAGAAATCATAATCTTACGAAAGATAGGAGAGAGATAAATAGCATGTGGTTTGATCAAAAGAAGGAAGGCATGTAATATACTGGGAGAGACTGAGACTTTAAGAACTGTAGTTTAATTTAAAGTTTTAAAAGGCAAAAATTTACCAATCACACTTCTAAAGCCTTATTTTATTTACAACTTTTAAAGTCTAACTCCTTACTTTGACTTATTTTAGGTTATTTTTTTAAGTCACAAACAAATAAGAAACTTTGGGGACGGTAGCAAATAAATAATACAAAAATCTGGTATTTGTTTCTTTTTTCTTTCCCACAATGATAGAAAACTCTTTATCAATCTACATGTGTAATTTATCACAAAAATATTTTGATTATTTAACAATAATTTGTTTGTTTCCGATTTTTAGATCAATTTTCATTAAAAACAACATTGTATCAACGGCCATCATAAATCATCATCAATTGTGTCGGAATGATGGTTCCTCAATCTAAAAACCGAACCAGATATTTATATAGGTAAAATATTTTTTATTTATTTGATACTCTGTTGCCACATGAATTTATTTTTGTCATAATTTATATTTATAAAAATATATATATATAAAAAATGACAGCTTCTATAGCTTTTATTTAACGAATTATACTTTAATTAACAGCCAAAATTTTTACAACCAAAGTCCCCACAACCAAATTTTCTGCAGCTAAAGTTTTTACACTGAATGTTTCTACAGTCAAAAGTAACAGTATTGTTACCAATCGGCCCCATGGTCGGTGTGGATGCTAAAACTCACAATTAATAATTTAGATGTGTTAGAAATAATCAAGAGGCCTAGATTCTCTACGAGACGAAGCTCTTTAATAGTTGAATGAAACGAAAAAGATTTTATTGATAGTTAATCAGAGTTACAAGAGATATTGAACAAGAAATAAAATAGGAGCTCTCGGCGAGATGTTGTAGTGTCGGTTCTAGGGTAAAACAAGATGATCTTCCTCTTTGGCCTCGCCTGCCTTAAATAAGGCTTCTACCTCCAACCTCATCCTTGAATCCCGTCTCCTGATTTAGTGTAACTTCCTCCGAAATATCCTCCATTTGGTTCAGCGCTTATTTGACTTGATCTTACTTGACGTCCTGCGGGAGGTCGTCTCGTAATGGTATTCTGATCGGACCAGCTAATAAGGCTCAACTAACAGGGCCGTTGCTTTTATTATGACTAATGGGCTTGTTTCCTTGTCCAGGCCCAATATCAATTTGGACAGTTCCAAAACAGGAGTCTGGGGCGAAGCCCAGGTCCAACAATAGCCACCCAATCTCTCGAATACCGAATGCAGATCTCGAGAGATGAAATATATTCTGATTGATTTGAATCTCTTATCCCAAGGATTTTTCTAGCTCCCATTTTGATTCGTTAGATTTTTTTAAATCTTACGGTTGGGATTCCCGGAGGATATAATCGGATTACAACTTCCTCGATAACGCAGCAACGCAATTATTTGCTTTTTGAAATATGCGGTTGAGATCTGAAGATTCGGACGGTTCAGATTTGTTGCACGGTCACATCGACTTCACACGCGGGGAGCTGAGAAGGCAGCATTACACGTGGCGTGCCACTGCAGAGATGAGGGATTCAGATCAAGAGTGAGGAGAGATACGCACAATTCACGAGGTTGAGGTCATGATGACCTATAAAACTCCCCACGACTTTCTAATGAATTTATAACCGCTTTCCGTCGCTTCCAAAAAGGTAACACGCATTCGCCTTCTCTTTGTGAACTGTTTTTTTATATTCCCTTTCTTCTTTCGAATTTTTGCTTCTCTATTCGTCATGGCAGAAGACTTAAAAGTGGAGATTTAAGAGGCTTACGAGCCATCATGGATCGATGCGCAGGCTCTCGATTTGTTTAGAGTTGCTGCACAAATTCCAGCCAATGTCGAGCTTATGTCGGTGGTCGCGCCGTACTCTCTGGAGCGAGTTCCAGCGGGATATTGCTGTTCTTACACAACCCTGTTTAAGGATTGTGGGCTTATGTTCCCAGTTCGGGAAGCATTGCTGGAGACGTTGGTGATGATACAGCTCGCTTTCCCGCAAATGGGCCCCAGGTTTGCCCGTCAAATGATCGGTTTGATCGTTAGATACCTCGAGACTGGGGACGTAATGACACCGGGGTTGGCGGTGTCTCTGTACTCCTTTAAGCATAATTCAACGACTGTCCATCAGGAAACTTTCTATATAATGCCTTAAACTTGTTAGTGTATTGTTACCGATCTACCGGCCAGGGATCTCTACTGGCAGGAGAAATACTTCTTCTTTCGGGTCTCCCCTACGTCAATTGAGAATTTTGATTTTAGTAGACTTATGTCTGTTTAGCGCGCCATAGCCGGTCAGCGGGGCTAGATATTTTTTTTGTTTATCGTCAAAAATTATGTTTTGTGCTATCGTTTTCTGATGACTTGTTTTTGTTCTGCTGTTACGCCAGACATAGTCATTTTTGTCCCCGGTTTGAGAGCGATCACGGAACGTCTTCAAGCCGAGAATTTCTTGTGGCTTAAATTTACTCGTGAGCAGATCCGGAGAGTGTTGTATTTGGGATCTCCTCAGCCGATTCAACCAGCACAGCTGATTCAACCAGTACAATAGGTTCCGCCAGGGCAGCCTGCTACTCCGATCCGCCTGCCTATTCTGATTTGTCCCGGTAATCACAAGTTAATTTTGATTTTTACCATAAATCTGTTTGTTATGTTTCGTTGATGATAAGAGATAATGATCATAACGTAGGCCCTGGTTGGCGTCTTCTTGTAGATCCTAGTTCTTCTGAAAGCACTGCTTCTGTCTCAGAGATATCTCGACGACCTTCACTCCGCGAACAGAGAGCAAATAAAAGAGTTCGAGCTGGTGGTTTAACTCGTGCCATCTCATCGGTGCTTCAAAAGAATCAGCATGCTGCTTCTGCAGTCGCTGGACCTAGCAGGGTTGCGACATGAGAAATTTAGACTTCTCAGGCTCTGGTAGCCACTCAACAGACCGTGACCCTGGATGCCAAGACTTCTCAGGCAGATCATCGGACCGTGAACCAGATCCCTTCGGTTATAGTTGTCAGTTCTGACCATTCTGAATTTGTAGCCAAAAGGGCAAAGGACTAGAGGAGCGTCTGCCTCTGAAGACGTTCAGCTTCTAGGGGAGCATAACTTACTGCAGGTTTTTGAAGCGGTGTTGAGTTATGCTGACGAGGATGTGCCGCCGTCAGAGGACACTGTGCAGGAGCCCGTTAGGGGGCGTGGTGGTGAGACGAGGTCTGGTTCTCACTTCGGACATGGTTCGGTGTCTGGTAGACTTTTCCACTAGAGGTTTAACCATACTCGGGATTCCTCCGTGATCGAGGATCATTCTGGAACGGCGATGTTGGTTCATCATCTTAAGTCGGCAGGATGTCAAATACCGGCTATCCTGAATTTGTCTGAGCTAGAGGCTTATGTTGACATGGCCGAGGTTATTGGTTTGGTAAGGGACTATTTCAATTCGTTTTTTCTTTCTCTTTTTTTTTTTAATTGATGTATGCGTCCTAGAATTGTACTTTGCATGCTCTCTGTTTTTAGATGGCAGCTGCGTCGAACCGGCTCGTGGCAAGTTATGAGCAGTGGATTGCGAACGTGCCAAAGCAAGGTGAGCTGGAGGAGGCTCGCAAGGGTTTTGAGGATTTCAACGCTGCTCTGCAAGCAGCTCGTGGTAAGGGTGCTATCATGGAGCAGCGGATTGCTATGGATATCCCTTAATTTTTTTGCGAATATCTCTGTTCTTAAAGATGAGACACTTGAGCAGGTTCATCATCATTATGCCGCTGAGCGTTCGTGTGAGGCTAAGGTTGCGGAGATGAAAATCCTATCTAAGCAGGTTGACGAGCTCAAGGCCAGAAATGAGCAGCTGGTCAAGTCGCAGGACGAGGTGGTTCGCCTTGCTGTTCGGGCTGGGAAGCGAGAGTTCGCTGATGCATATGACCAGATCCTCAAGGACGCTAAGGTCAAGTTTGAGAAAAAGAAGGTCGAGACGGACAATGAGGGTTGCCCGGGAGGATTTTGAAAATCCATTTCTCAAAATCTTTTGGTTGCCCAGGAGGGTTTTAATCCTGTCTGCTTCTCGTTGCTTGAATTTTTCAAGATGTTTAATCCTTTGTCGTTTTTGTTGTTTGTTTTGATCCTTGTAATAAAAAAGGTTTTGGTCGGGAAGACCCTAAACCGTTTGTTCTCAAGAATGTTGCGATGAGCCACGAAAATATGTCGGAACGAACTGCGGAAGTTCGCCGGGACAGATTCCAGGAGTTCGTCAAAGCCAGCTACGTGGAGCCATTTTGTGGAGGGGCCTTTTTGAGAAATTGTTTGCATAGATTGGGCGAGTCGAACTTTTGAGTTCAGATTCAAATCGGGCTTAGTGAAATTCGAGTAACATACTTGTGTATCTTTTTATCGAATTTGTTTAGTACGAGCGTGTTTTGAGTAATTTTTGATAAAGTTATTTAGTTTATAAACATCAGTTGATAAATATATTCAAAACATTATTTAGTTTAGTTTTTGTTTACATTATACACCTTACATAATTTTCATGTATTATAATTAAATATAGATTTCACATTATTTTTTATAATATTCAATCAAAATTTTTTTTTGTTTTTTATAGATTTGAATGTATTTTTTTGGTTGTTTAACCGATATGTTTATAAAAATTACTTTTATATTGTGTTTTACTTTTAAAATTTACTTTTATTAGTGTTATAATATGATGTTGACCCTATTTATATTTTAATTGAAATTAAAATAGTACCCGCGCATTGCGTGGAGGAAATATTTTCTCAAACTTAAATTTTAGAAGTTTTAATTTGATCATTTTTATTGTATATAAAATTTTACATAATATTAGAATTAATTTATCCAGTTTTCATATTTGTGTGTCAGAATTTACCATTTTCATACTTTACCCATATTTTCTTGAGAAAAATATTTTCTGAAACTGAGAAATATTTTGTTGTTGTTGTTGTTGTCATGTTTGTAGTTTTAGGGATTCTTGTTCCCGTCATGTTACATCCAGTCTCATCCCGTTTACATTGTAAATTTTAAATGTGACATCTTTTTTTTTCATTTCCAAAGTTCAGTCGTATTTATGTTTCTACAAAATATGTCACAAATTCTCGTTTGTCCACCCCTTATTTAAATATAATTTTTAATTCAGAATATAGAATTTAATTTTATACTTGTATAATTTTGGTTAAATATTTTGTGAACTATTTTAATTTTAAATTTAAACATTCAAATAATTGTAACATCATAGTTGATATATGCAATATTAAAACTAACTTTTAATAATTTAACTGTATATATATTATTATATTTCATATCATTAAGTTTTCTTATATATATCAAAAATTTTAATTTTTTTTTTATGATTATGTGATTTATGTTTAATGGACTATGTGTTGGTTTGTCTTTAACTTTTAAGTTTTTAATTGTTAGGAAAATCAAACTAAATATTTTTTTCATCATTTGATTTCCAGATATTTTTTATATGATTAATGACTGAAAATGTATTTTAATTTTTTTGGTCATGTTTTTAGTTTTAAAAGTTCTCTTTCTCATCTTCTCACTTCCCTTGCCGTCCCATCTCATTCCATTTCCATCTTAAATTTCAAAAATGACATAAATGAGATATTTTATTTTTTTTGTTTCTGGATTCATGTCTTATTTATTTCTACATCATCTTAGTAGAATAAACAAAGAATAGAAAATAAATGGCAAGCTTCTTAGTAAATCAAATTAAATTTCAAAACCAAATTATTTCGAAGAATATGTAACATGCCTGAAATCATCAAAGCTAAGGAAGAAGTAAGAGAGTGTTTGCATATGATTGAAATGACATCCTAAGTCCGCAAGAGTTTCTTCTTCTTAGAGATTTTTTTAGGTGTGTACAGTTTTCTTGTTTATGTTTAATCTGTACCTGCTTTCATCAAACGAGTAGGATAAATTTAAGGCCAATATTTGGTTATATTTAATGAATCTTTAGATTATATCATTTTAACCCCATTTTTAAACAATATTTTTCAATTTAACAATAGTATTTTGTTATTTTTGTAGTTGTTATATATGGATCATATCTTTCTATTTTCTATTTTGTTATACCTTAATTTACTTTTTTCTCTTTTTTTTTTCCTCAATTGATTTTAATTTTAATTACATCTTTTTTTCATTTTAGAATTTGTTACTTTTTTCAATCTATACTATATAAAAGGGACCACAAATATTTTTTTCTTCGGACCACCGTTTATGTTAGACCGGCCCTGCTCCAAACTTCTTAACCTGTAGGCTACGACCAACACCACCACCTTTAGACTTCCCTAGAGGCACAGGATGTGACCAAACCGATCATGCAGGTGCAATGAGGTCCGTAGGGCCTGGGACAGAGCAAGCAGTGTTCGACAAAGTCCTAGGAAGTAGGAACCATGAATTCCGACTCTGATTTTGCTACATCTCTATATATGTTTGGTTCTTGTGTTTGTTGTACAGTTTATAACTCTAGGTACGTAACGAACACCATCAGGAGAATTTGTGATCCAAAACATGGCATCACTTATGTGTTTAAAGACAATTTAACTCTTACCAATCATTTAGCTGCCCATATACCCCATTATCCTTCCTACAAAATCATGGACACAAACACAATCCCTGGAATTTTACTTGTATGAATCTGGTTTGTATTATTTGCTGTCTGTGAAGTCAGCGTCAATCACATCAGAATTGTTGTCTCCACTTTTGTTCGAGGATGGTGAGTCTGGACCTGAGGAAGCTTCGTCGCCTCCAGGTGGAGAACCAGCAGCAGCACCTGGTTGGTTGTAAAGAGACTGACCAATCTGCATCACTTCTTGGTTAAGAGCTGCCATAGCGTCTTTGATTTCTTGTGTTGATCCGCTTCCTATCTTGTCCTTGAGCTCTTGGAGCTTAACCTCAACCTTTTCTTTCACTGGACCTGGAATCTTCTCTCCAAGTTCTTTAAGCTGCTTCTCTGTCTGGTAAACAACGGAATCAGCTTGGTTCTTTGTGTCAATCGCATCTCTCTTCTCTTTGTCTTCTTTGGCAAACCTCTCTGCTTCTTGCACCATTGTGTCTACCTGCAACATTGTCATTGAATCTCATTGGATATGAATAAGAGAAAAAAGATTACACTTCCGACAAAAGTAAATGTACAAACCTCATCCTTTGGTAAGGTACTAGCACCAGTAATGGTGATGTCCTGCTTCTTTCCTGTGCCTTTGTCCGAAGCACTGACAGATAGAATTCCATTGGCATCAATGTCGAATTTAACCTCGATTTGAGGAACTCCACGTGGTGCAGGCGGAATACCATCAAGACGGAAACTACCGATAGACTTGTTATCTTTAACAAACTCTCTCTCGCCCTGTAACACGTTAATCTCAACGCTTGTTTGCCCATCTGCAGCAGTCGAGAAGACTTCTGATTTAGAAGTTGGCAACGTCGTGTTCCTCGGAATAATCTTGGTCATGACACCACCAAGAGTCTCCAAACCAAGAGAGAGCGGTGTTACATCAAGAAGAACAATGTCACTCACATCTCCAGATAGAACACCAGCCTGAAATCAGAGACCAAATTGCATTTTAGCGACACGACTCAGCAGGTATTAACTGAGGTTAGAGGTTAACAAGAACACACCTGAACAGCAGCACCTAAAGCTACAACTTCATCAGGATTGACTGAGACATTTGGTTCTTTCCCAGTCAACTTCCTCACTAGTTCTTGAACAGCAGGAATACGTGTGGATCCACCAACAAGAATCACCTCATCAATATCTTTGAAGCTGAGTTTTGCGTCCCTCAAGGAATTCTCCACCGGTGTCCTGACTCTACAAGTTCGAATGCAGAGAATACAAACTCAAGTTAAGCCTTCAGGTTGAAGCATATAATATTTACTGATTTTAGCCATAGAGAACAATAACTAAAATCACCTGTCGAGTAAGTCAGAGCACAATTCTTCAAACTTGGCTCGGGTGAGAGTGGTCTCAATGTGCTTAGGCCCATCAGCTGTAGCAGTGATAAAAGGCAAACTGGAAACAGAATCGAAATCAATCAATATTCAACCAACCAATGAGAACCAGATAAATAGATTTGAGAGTGAAAAAACTGAACCTCATGTTTGTTTGAGTCAGAGAAGAAAGCTCAATTTTAGCTTTTTCAGCTGCTTCAGTTAACCTCTGAAGCGCTTGCTTGTCTTTCAAAAGATCTATACCTTCATCTTTCTTAAACGTAGAAGCAAGCCAATCAACAACTCTCTGCATAACAAAGTCGTATCTACCAAGTGAGTGACCAGTTCTCAAATTCTTCCATCTTTAGAAAATTTCAGATTTTTTACCCACCTTATCAAAGTCATCACCTCCCAAATGGGTATCACCAGAAGTAGACAACACTTCAAAAACACCATCACCAACCTCAAGAACTAACAAAAACCCCAGAAATAATCAGAATCCTCCAATACCTAAGCCAAAGATACTTACATAAA
Source organism: Cardamine occulta (assembly GCA_028015245.1). NCBI lineage: Eukaryota > Viridiplantae > Streptophyta > Magnoliopsida > Brassicales > Brassicaceae > Cardamine > Cardamine occulta. Next base: position 20,450,001 of record CM051386.1, read on the forward strand.
TATTTCAAGAAACAACAGTACCTGAGACATCAAAGGTACCACCACCAAGATCAAAGACTAGAATAGTCTCATTGCTTTTTCTCTCAAACCCATACGCCAAAGAAGCAGCAGTAGGCTCATTGATAATACGAAGAACATCCAATCCAGCAATTCTACCAGCATCTTTAGTAGCTGTTCTTTGTGAATCATTGAAGTAAGCAGGCACAGTGATAACTGCTTTAGTAACTTTATCATTCAAAAACCTCGAAGCATCATCAACAAGCTTCCTCAAAACCTAAAAACCAACAACACTCTCAGTAAAAGCTTCAAATCCCAAATTGACAAAAAAAAAAGTTGAGAGCTTTATGCAAATTACCTGAGCAGAAATCTCCTCAGCAGCGAATTGTTTACCAATAGCAGGACACTCAAGTTTAACATTTCCATTCTCATCTCTAACAACTCTATAAGAAACTTGCTTAGACTCTTCAGCAACTTCATTCATCCTCCTACCAATAAACCTCTTAACAGAGAAGAAAGTGTTCTCCGGATTAACAACAGCTTGACGTTTAGCAATCTGCCCAACAAGCCTGTCACCGGATTTTGTGTAAGCAACGACGGAAGGAGTCGTTCTCTGACCTTCAGCATTAGTTACAATCGTGGGTTTACCTCCTTCCATAGCAGCAACAGCTGAGTTCGTTGTACCTAAATCAATTCCGACGACTTTCTCGTTAACCACACGGATTGGTCCCACGGCGTATCTTGAAGCGCCGTCGTTTCTTCGTCCCATTCTTAGGAAAGAAGAATTGGGTGTAGAGAAAGGAGATGTTTTTCTGCCGAAGAAGGCGCTTCGTGGACTGTTGTTGGAAGAAGAAGAAGAAGAAGTGGGAAATCTAATTCCGCCGAGAACGTGGATTTGTGCGGCGGAGGATGCCATTTTTAGGTGTTTAATTGGGATTTTGAAATGGAGAAGAGAGAATCAATAAACCCTAGAGAGAGGAAGGAGTAGGTGATAGAGAAGATAAGAAGTAGCAGGAGAAGATAAAGAAAAGCAAGGAGAAGAGAACAATGGGGAAGCAAGTGGAAGACTCTAGAAAGTGGGTTGGGCTTTTACGATATGAGCCCAATAATATATTTTTTTTTTAACAATTTTTTTTTTTCTCATCTTGATGTTATATACAACACAAATTTTGAAATTACACGAGCTATTTTTCCGGATATGTTTTTTCATTAGTTGTTGACAAGATGGTACACACTCTAATATTATTTGCCCCACTAGATACTTTAATTTTTGCGAGATTGGTAGTTTTGATGATTGTGTTTGTTATACTCGATTCCTAAAAAAAAATAACAATTTTCTTTCTTAAGCGTTTTTGTTGTCCAATATCCAGACTGGACTGTATAGTTTTCTGATTTTGTGTAAGACCAATTATACGAGTCATTAGAAAAAGAAGAAGTTGGTCGAATTCCTAGAATAAGAGGTAAATCATCTGGGACAAAAAGTTCCTACAGCTTATCCATCTTCCAGGTTTTCGAACTCGAGTCTATTAAGTCGCTCACATAAAGATGTGGATTCGTCTCAACTTGGATACTTACTGGAGATATAGCTAGAAGGTCAGGGATCCAAGGGTTAAACCATACTCGGGTCCCCATGCCCGAGCCAATCATGCACCTTAACCCGATTTTAAAAGAGGTCTAGATGCCATGATGCTCCACCATCCATTCAAAGGGTTACTAACCGGTTTAACATGAAGAGGGTTCGAGTATCTGAAATACCCTCCCCGAAGAACACGCGCTAGGAAAGTGTTTGAGAATCTTACCAGTCTCCATAGTTGTTTTGCTAGGACAGCGACATTGAAATCTTTAAAACAGTGAAAACCAATCCTTCCCTCTATCATTGGTGTGCAGAGTTTATCCCATGCTAACCAATAAATCCCTCTTTTGTTTGGTCTCTTACTCCACCAGAACCTCAAGATCACACCACTAAGTCTCGTGCAAATATACTTTGGGAGCAAAAAGCATGACATCACGTAAGTTGGCTAAGCATGACATCACGTACGCTGGCAAAGCTTGGACCCTTACGTGGGAAACGATATTCGTAGACCATAGATTACTCGTGCTATTTAGACGCTCTTGGACAAAGGCAAAGACCTTGGCTTTTGATCCCTGAACCTTTTCCGGGCTGGATCCCCACATAGATGTCCATACATCTTTCTTGTTCAATTTCTATAATCATGTTGATAGTTTCCTTCACTTGGGGAAAAAACAAGTGATCTATTGGCCAAACGCCTAATTAATCTATTGGCTAGACGCCTCGCCATATAGGCGGAGTATGTTGATAATCTCGCTGCTTAGGTTCTCCTCCGCTTTACAGAAGAAAAGACTGTCATTTGCAAAAAGAAGATGTGATACCAGAGGACTTGCTTTTGAGATTTGGAGCCCTTGAATACGCCCAAACCATTCTGTATTCTGGAGTTTAGCAATAAATCCTTTCGTACATATGATGAAAAGATACGGAGATAATGGATCACTTTGTCTTATTCTGCGAGTCGGTGTTATCTTCAGTTTTGCTTTTCCGTTGATACGGACTTGGTATGAAACATATCTCACACATAACATATTCAGGTTCACCCAACGTGGAGAGAAACCAAGTTTAAGCATTAGGGCCTGCAGGAAATCCAATCTACCCAGTCATAGACTTTACTCATATCAGTCTTTTTGGCCATAAACTTTTTCGGTATGGTTGATTAGACCTTAACGCATGAAAGTTCTCTTCAGCAATCAGAATGTTGTCGGTGATAAGGTGGTCCGAGACAAAATCCGACTTGGTCTCAGAGATTGTTTTTGGAAAGATTTGCTCCAATCTGTTTAATAGGACATTTGAGATCACTTTGTACACTACATTGCATAAACTGATAGGTTTAAATTTTGCCATATCCCTATGTCTTTCTTTCTTCGGGATAAAGCAAATATTTGTCTTATTTAGCTAGGGGTCAAACTTACCCGTCTCAAAGAAATGTTTTACTAACTGCACGAGGTTTGCCTTCGTTAGCTTCCAAAATATTTGGTAGAAATCAGCTGTCATTTCGTCCGGTCGCAGAGCTTTTTCTACGTTCATTGTGAAAAACACCTTTTTACCTCCATTTCAGTTACTTCTCTCAGCAATAATGTATCCATATCCGTCGAAATAATTTCGGGAACATCCCAGAGGGCCGACTGAAACGACGAGGTTGGAGAAATATTCAACAGATACCTGGTCTATCTCCTCATCCTTTTCTACCCACACCCATTCAGGGTTAGTAACTCCCAATATCCTATTCTGAGCATGTCTTTGCTTTGTCGTTGTGTAGAAAAATTTTGTATTTTTATCACCCTCTTTAAGCCACATCGTTCTACTTTTTTTTCTTCCAAAACAACTTTTCTTCCCTAAACGCATCACACAATCTCCACTTTAGTTGTGTCACCTCGGTTGTGCTCATGGACTCATCCTCCTCTGCTTCATCGATCTTTGCCATGAATTCCTCAATTAATTTTTCTGTATTTGATGTCGCATCCTTGCGCCAGTTGAATATTGCTCTCTGACACATCTGAATTTCGTCTTTGAATGTCTTTTGAACTCTCCAAAGGTTGGGAGCCCCATCATGTACCCACAACATCTTTGAAACCTTCTTTACCAATCCAATGTTTATCAAACATGAAGCTTCGTTTAAATTTCTTTCTTCTTCGTTGAATATGAGCGGGAATGGGTCGATGAATCGAACCCCATATTTTAAAGTACTCCACATTTATATGGGAAAATAGGGAATGTTAGTCTTCCTTTCTGAACGCCCTATCGAAACAAAATTTTATAATATCATTATTTTGTCGTCTTGACCATGATAAGGGATTTACTTTATAGGGGAAATCAATCAAGCCACAGTTGTGAATCATTGCATTGACAGGTAAAAAGGAGTTATACGATCTCTTCTTTTTGCCCTCCTTCTCATGATGGCTTGTAATCTCGTTGAAATAACCTATTAAAAACCAAGCTTCTGAGCGAGTGATTCCTATGCGACTCAAGCATTCCCAAATAATTTCTCGGTATTGAACTACCAGATCTCCATAAACAAATTTCATAAGAACTTTAATACCATCCACAAAAGTCTTAATATCAATCAAACAATCATTAAATAATATAAACTTAACATGACTCTTAGATGAATAAAAAAGAGCACCATGTGATCGCTCTCATATATCCTTACTGGGTGGTTTCTGGGACCCCAACCAAACCTGAAAGAGTAGAAGATTTTTTGCGTAAAGCAGAAGGTAACATCTCATTAGGAGGGAAGAGAGTACGAGAAACATCCAACGATTTACCCTTTGCTTTAGACGACGTAGGAACAAGACGTTTCTTTGGCGAGCCTTTAACCTGTAGTGCATTTATCTTGTAGGAAACCATACCTTGGAAGTCACGTGCTGCTTTCACTTGCTTCCCCTTCAACTCAGATTTCTATTTCATGTGCACTCCTATTGGATTTGGTATCTTTGGGTACTTAATTCATTCTTTAGCGGGTCTGCGGCGTGATGAGGAGGGACTCACGGTGTTTTTTGAACCAGCTCCCGCCACAATTGTTCTCTTTAGACCAAAAGAAATTGATTGTACCTGTTCGGAGATGGTCCTTTCCACACTTGGCCGGTCCGTATCTTCTAGAAAATCATCGTTATCAATTTCTTCTTTTGACATGCGGGAGTTCTTGAAATCCTTATCATGCATCAGCAAATTATCAGATGATACTGCTTGGGGTGTGCTTACATTATTAATCTTTGACGAAAGTCTAACATTGGCTCCAAGCTCCTTTGGTGGGAGTAACTTATTCTCTGGAACTGGCATCTTCTATGGACTATGTTTTTTCCTTCATGAGCTAAACTATGGTCTGATTTAGATTCCAGAATTTTTTCTTTCAATGAATGTAATTTTTCACGATACAGCTCTGAAATACCATTCTGATTTCAGAATTCAAAAACTTCTTGCGCTCCAGTTTGTCTCAATTCATTTTGGGAGTTCTCCTTGGCTATGTGGTGGTTTCTTGATGGCATTCTACACTTGAATTTTTGTTTCAAAAAGAATGTCACTTTATATTTTTCAATATGGTTTTTAAAATAGAATTTCTCATTTACCCTATATCCAAATCTAAAACTATTTGAATTTTAGTCACTATCTATTAAATAGTGGCATATTAAATAAGGGCAAATTTGTATAATTGCATTTTTCGTAATTTGTGTGAAGAATGTTAGAAGAATATTCTTTCAAAAACGAAGAGAGTATAAGTGAACATTTTCATGCTTAAACCAATGAGTAAAGAATTTATGTGTCTTACCATGATATAAAGAGTTTGAGTAATATATCCAACTTTGATAACTTGTCTTCAACTTTGTTGCATTCTCGCGGCACCACTGCAAATGAAATATTAGTGAAGCGATCCATCAATCTCTGGATATCTACGAGAAGATTCTCCATACAAATATTTTTTTTGTTTTACCATGGAGGAGGTCATTCAAAACTATGTAGTCACCTTCAAGAAAAATGAAGAAGAATTTGACTTTGATTTTATATTTTCTGAAACCTTTAAAATCATTCCCCGAAAACTATGCAGTCACCTTCAAGAAAGTTGAAGAAGATTTTGACTATGATTTTCTCTTTCATGTCAATCATTTTGTGGATCCATGAAAAGAAACATATGAGATACCTTCGCTTCCATATTTGCTGCCATAGTAATTGATGCCAAAACCAACAAAAACTGATGGAGAACGAATCCAACACAACTGAAGGATATAGACAAACATCATTCAGTCATGGTTTAATGGCTAAGTTCTACGAAGACTCGAGTTTATGAAGTCTCAAGAAGAACGCTATGTGTAGCCAAGACTCTCATTGAGTCTAAGGGTTACAAGGTTCACTAAAGTTAGATACAACTGTCTCTCTCTCATTGGTTAAGTGTATTCACACGTGTAAAGATTAAGAGTCGATGTATAAGGCTCTAATCATATCTTCTTCTTCTCTGAGAGAGTTGTAACAGAAAGAGAGAGAGATTAGAGACGAGTGTAATCTGTATCGAGAGGCTTGAGTTTAAGCCGGTATAGTGGATTCCAGAGATCTTCTCCGGCGAGATGTAGGATTCCGGTGAGGAATCCGAACTCGTAAAAGTCATCGTGTTGTTTTTCTTTCTTGCTTCTGATATTCGTTTAATCCGTTAATCAAGTTATAATTAGAGCAAATCAGGAGTTAACTTTAATAACAACATTGTATTTTGTGACAACATATTCACTCCAATATCGAAGATGTTCTTTCTCCATATTCAAAAGACCATCCAAAGTGTTGAAAATATTTAAATCTGTCGTTTGAACAAAGATATCCATCAATAAATGTGTCATCAACATGTAAAGTGATATGTTGCGATCGTCATTGAAAATTAACGGCCATGGTTGTTGATAACTAGAGATAGAAAGAGAAGAAATTTGAAGGAGTGTTGAAAAAAAATGAATTCCAATACGATGAACAGAACCAAAACATATTTAAAGGATAATTTTCACCAATGTACTAACCCCGACAGAACATATCTAAAGGAATCAGAAATCAAACGCCAGACAAACGTTCTTTTGGTGGAAGAGTGTTGGGAGACAAACCAATATCCCACATCGGAAGAGTAGAAAATAAGTTTCTAATATATAAGACAAATCAATCTCCAATTAGTATGAGACCTTTTGGGAAGAAGCCTAAAAACAAATTTGTGCGGATTTTGCCACTTGGACCCAAAGCAGACAATATCATATTAATGAGAGAGTTGACTTGAGTTTGTAGAATCCAACATAGATAGAGTAATTGTATACACTACAAAAATAAAACATATATTTGGAGAAGAAAAGTAAACTTATAGCAATTACAAAAACCTAAGAAGTAATAAATATAGAAAGGAGGAGTATAACCGACACGGAAACGGGTGTCATCAGCCTGACGATTAAAGAAACAAAAAATTCTTGAATTTCAGTCAGTTTATTTCTCAGTCATTTGTGTAATTTAAGATTATATACGAAGATGAAAAAAATATCCCAAAAAAAAAAAACATATGAAAATATTGGTCTAAAAAAAATCCATCGTAAAAGCCCAAATATTATCAGTCACCAGCCCAGTTTCTAGGATCCTCCTCCTTCTTCTTATCTTCTCCTCTGCTACTACTTTCTTCTCTGTCACCTACTCCTTTCTCTCCTCTAGGGTTTATTGATCGATTCTCTCTTCTCCATTTCAAAATCTCAATTAATTCCAAATCAAACGCCAGAAAATGGCATCCTCCGCCGCGCAAATCCACGTTCTCGGCGGAATTAGATTTCCCACTTCTTCTTCTTCTTCTTCCAACAACAGTCCACGAAGCGCCTTCTTCGGCAGAAAAACATCTCCTTTCTCTACACCCAATTCTGCTTTCCTAAGAATGGGACGAAGAAACGACGGCGCTTCAAGATACGCCGTGGGACCAATCCGTGTGGTTAACGAGAAAGTCGTCGGAATTGATTTAGGTACAACGAACTCAGCTGTTGCTGCTATGGAAGGAGGTAAACCCACGATTGTAACTAATGCTGAAGGTCAGAGAACGACTCCTTCCGTCGTTGCTTACACAAAATCCGGTGACAGGCTTGTTGGGCAGATTGCTAAACGTCAAGCTGTTGTTAATCCGGAGAACACTTTCTTCTCTGTTAAGAGGTTTATTGGTAGGAGGATGAATGAAGTTGCTGAAGAGTCTAAGCAAGTTTCTTATAGAGTTGTTAGAGATGAGAATGGAAATGTTAAACTTGAGTGTCCTGCTATTGGTAAACAATTCGCTGCTGAGGAGATTTCTGCTCAGGTAATTTGCATAAAGCTCTCAACTTTTTTTTTTGTCAATTTGGGATTTGAAGCTTTTACTGAGAGTGTTGTTGGTTTTAGGTTTTGAGGAAGCTTGTTGATGATGCTTCGAGGTTTTTGAATGATAAAGTTACTAAAGCAGTTATCACTGTGCCTGCTTACTTCAATGATTCACAAAGAACAGCTACTAAAGATGCTGGTAGAATTGCTGGATTGGATGTTCTTCGTATTATCAATGAGCCTACTGCTGCTTCTTTGGCGTATGGGTTTGAGAGAAAAAGCAATGAGACTATTCTAGTCTTTGATCTTGGTGGTGGTACCTTTGATGTCTCAGGTACTGTTGTTTCTTGAAATATTTATGTAAGTATCTTTGGCTTAGGTATTGGAGGATTCTGATTATTTCTGGGGTTTTTGTTAGTTCTTGAGGTTGGTGATGGTGTTTTTGAAGTGTTGTCTACTTCTGGTGATACCCATTTGGGAGGTGATGACTTTGATAAGGTGGGTAAAAAATCTGAAATTTTCTAAAGATGGAAGAATTTGAGAACTGGTCACTCACTTGGTAGATACGACTTTGTTATGCAGAGAGTTGTTGATTGGCTTGCTTCTACGTTTAAGAAAGATGAAGGTATAGATCTTTTGAAAGACAAGCAAGCGCTTCAGAGGTTAACTGAAGCAGCTGAAAAAGCTAAAATTGAGCTTTCTTCTCTGACTCAAACAAACATGAGGTTCAGTTTTTTCACTCTCAAATCTATTTATCTGGTTCTCATTGGTTGGTTGAATATTGATTGATTTCGATTCTGTTTCCAGTTTGCCTTTTATCACTGCTACAGCTGATGGGCCTAAGCACATTGAGACCACTCTCACCCGAGCCAAGTTTGAAGAATTGTGCTCTGACTTACTCGACAGGTGATTTTAGTTATTGTTCTCTATGGCTAAAATCAGTAAATATTATATGCTTCAACCTGAAGGCTTAACTTGAGTTTGTATTCTCTGCATTCGAACTTGTAGAGTCAGGACACCGGTGGAGAATTCCTTGAGGGACGCAAAACTCAGCTTCAAAGATATTGATGAGGTGATTCTTGTTGGTGGATCCACACGTATTCCTGCTGTTCAAGAACTAGTGAGGAAGTTGACTGGGAAAGAACCAAATGTCTCAGTCAATCCTGATGAAGTTGTAGCTTTAGGTGCTGCTGTTCAGGTGTGTTCTTGTTAACCTCTAACCTCAGTTAATACCTGCTGAGTCGTGTCGCTAAAATGCAATTTGGTCTCTGATTTCAGGCTGGTGTTCTATCTGGAGATGTGAGTGACATTGTTCTTCTTGATGTAACACCGCTCTCTCTTGGTTTGGAGACTCTTGGTGGTGTCATGACCAAGATTATTCCGAGGAACACGACGTTGCCAACTTCTAAATCAGAAGTCTTCTCGACTGCTGCAGATGGGCAAACAAGCGTTGAGATTAACGTGTTACAGGGCGAGAGAGAGTTTGTTAAAGATAACAAGTCTATCGGTAGTTTCCGTCTTGATGGTATTCCGCCTGCACCACGTGGAGTTCCTCAAATCGAGGTTAAATTCGACATTGATGCCAATGGAATTCTATCTGTCAGTGCTTCGGACAAAGGCACAGGAAAGAAGCAGGACATCACCATTACTGGTGCTAGTACCTTACCAAAGGATGAGGTTTGTACATTTACTTTTGTCGGAAGTGTAATCTTTTTCTCTTATTCATATCCAATGAGATTCAATGACAATGTTGCAGGTAGACACAATGGTGCAAGAAGCAGAGAGGTTTGCCAAAGAAGACAAAGAGAAGAGAGATGCGATTGACACAAAGAACCAAGCTGATTCCGTTGTTTACCAGACAGAGAAGCAGCTTAAAGAACTTGGAGAGAAGATTCCAGGTCCAGTGAAAGAAAAGGTTGAGGTTAAGCTCCAAGAGCTCAAGGACAAGATAGGAAGCGGATCAACACAAGAAATCAAAGACGCTATGGCAGCTCTTAACCAAGAAGTGATGCAGATTGGTCAGTCTCTTTACAACCAACCAGGTGCTGCTGCTGGTTCTCCACCTGGAGGTGACGAAGCTTCCTCAGGTCCAGACTCATCATCCTCGAACAAAAGTGGAGACAACAATTCTGATGTGATTGACGCTGACTTCACAGACAGCAAATAATACAAACCAGATTCATACAAGTTTTATTCCTGGGATTGTGTCCATTGTGATATATGGGCATCAAAATGATTGGTAAGAGTTAAATTTTGTCTTTAAACACGTAAGTGAAGCCATGTTTTGGATCACCAATTCTCGTGATGGTGCTCGTTTTAAACTGTACAACAAACACATGAACCAAACATTTACATAGATGTAGCAAATTCAGAGTCGGAGTCTGTAGTTCCTAGGACTTTGTGGAACACTGTTTGCTCTGCCCAAGGACTTATGGTCCTCATTGAACCTGCATCTGCCAGGATAGGACCAAACGGCTCACGTAGGTTCAACAATTCTGATGTGATTGAAACTGAAAGTAATCATTGTGGCTGCACCTGATGTGAAATGTTGGGACTACTTCGTACTCGTATTAGTGATTAGTAATGAACGTAATTCAGTAGAAAATTGAAATTGAAATAGAGGGAATATGATTATTATATAATGAAATCACTTTTCGAAAATGTAAAAGCTTGATAAAATATTTTGTATGGTCAAAAAAGCGGTATGCATTCATTATTATAGTCACACAACTCAACCATAATTCATCCGATGCTTAAATCCCTGACGCTGTATTCTCTCATTGGTATAATGGTATGATTACTTTGGTAATTTCAGTGTCTTAAGGCTTAAGCCATATATAAAATGACGTCTTCATTACAGAAAGCATATATAAAATGACGTCTTCATTATGATGGCATTATAAGTACGATGAAAGTTTTATGAAGACTCTATAATCATTTTTATGGAAAGATCTCAAAAGCATTTATAAGAGAAAGCGCCACACATATTCACATAGACCCATCATATCATTCCTGTTGGGGAGTAAGATCATCAATGGCTGAACATGGAAACTTCCAGAATCTTCTTAACCGGACTTCCTCTCATTTCCAACCTCAGAGAAATTGGCTCAACGGTTATATTTTTTTCTTTTTACCTCCTCCTTATATTAATATTTCTTACTGGCAAAGATGTCTATATGATTAGTTTATAAAACCAAAACCCAATGGCTATAAGTTCTACAACTTACAAACTAATTTTTTTATTAACCTTGTACAGTGCGGTATAAATTATATTCATACTGGAAATTAAGCGGGTAGTTTATATTAAGGGTGAAAAATATCCGGGATCTGATATTCGATCTGAGATTCGCTCTCCATTCCGAAAATATGATATCCCGGGTCTCTGAATCCGTATAAATAGTTTTTGATGTAAAATATATGTATAATGTATATATATATATATATATATATTATAGATAGAAAAATTGGCCAAAGTATCACAAAAACAAATTATATTTGAAAACTGTGTATTTTTTAGAAATTATAGAGTACATATGTTAAAAATTTTTATAAAAATTACTTTGAAATATTTTACATGATAATTTCTACTAAATTTTATTTAAAAATTTATTTATTATATTTATATTATCATTTTAATATTTTTACCTATTTAGAGCAGATCTAAATCGGATCCGGATATTTGAGGATATTGCCAGATCCAGATTAGAGTAATTATTTCTCTTAGCTATTGCACATCTTGTATTATCAACATGTATATAACTAACTGTTGCCTTAAATTTATGTCACTTCTGGACGCATCTCAGAACAATTTGTAACTCTTTTTTTTCTGTAACTTGTAATACAAGGAGCCCAAAATTTTACATGGTGAAATATTTATGTTATAAATGTTATTATCAGCGCCAATGTATTACAAAGGATTCTACCATTTGTTCTACCAGCACAACCCATTGGCTCCCGTATTCAATAAGATAATCAAATGGGGAAACTCTGTTTCACAAGATATGGTCAACTGGATCCAACTCGAACCAGCAATTATCCCTCCAAGTCCTTCGATAGAAACAGTTGTTGTAACAAACCGGGATCGTACTTGGATACTGATTGAATCGTGCATGAGAACACTTTTCTTAAAGAATATTTTGACCCTTATTAAACCTTGGGTTACACGAAATCCCTTGTAAGATAAGACAAACAAAGTTCCCTCTTGTTCTAGGCTAAGATACAAGAGATACAAATAAAGTTTTTGTGTTTTGTTTATGTGTTTGTTAACAAAATTCAGACTGAATTTTGGTCTCCTGAATCTCTTTTTTCTCTGTCTTTTTTCTTATCATTGTTTGATGCAGAAAAACATATTTTATAGTATCTAACGGTTGTGACGTACGTTTGCAACCATACGTTTAATATAATAACCGCCACTTCAACAGTTGTGACTGTTAATAAATAACCGCTGATTAACTTAAATATCTAACATTCCTCCCCCATTTAAGTTTAATTTTTGATTCACAAAATCAGCTCACATAAACCAAACTCATGCATAAATGAAAATATCGTGACAATTGATTTTTCATCTTTGTAGTATTACATATTTCAAATACCCGAGAATCGGGATGTCCTATGGATTGAATTCTTTCAACTCATTTGGGTACATGAAGATAAAATACACATGAATTTCCACACTACTCTAAGTGTTTTACCTTGATACTATTATAAGCCATGCGTCCTTGTCCTTATCCTTTCAAGAGTATATACAAAGCTAAGTCCAAGCTTCTTGAAGCGGCTACACTTCACACCCATATAGGTGAATTTTTTTAATCTTGCACCTGCAAAATGCAATTTTTCAAAAATCTATTAAGAAGAAAACTTCAACCTAACCTTTTCTTGCATGTCTAAGCACTTACTTTGGGATGATAAACTAGTGCTTCAATCTCTAAGTGTGGGCTTTCCGCATTGAATTCAGCCTCTAACATCGTATTAGAGGGGAATTGGGAATCCCACCATTAAAGATTTCAAATAGACTTTAATCCCATCCCTTTAGCCGACTTTATCACCAAGTCCCTAGCTAATCCTGTTGTCAAATGGTCAGCTAGATTTTGTTGAGACCGAACAGACTCTAAGGTAATCAGCCCCATGAGGGATCAACTCATGTACCACGCTATGTCTAACGCCCAGGTGTCGCGACTTACCATTATACACTTGGCTATAAGACTTAGCCAAAGTAGCTTGACTATCACAATGGATAGTAATTGGTGAAACCGGTTTCGGCCACAATGGAATCTCAGAGACTAAGTTTCTTAGCCACTCTGCCTCTCTCTCCACAGCCGCTAACGCTACAAATTCTGATTCCATAGTCAAACTTGTAATACAAGTTTGTTTCTTAGATTCCCATGAAATGGCACCTCCCCCAAGTAAGAACACCCAACCGCTTGTAGAAGAATGATCTTCCACGTTGGTGATCCAACTTGCATTTGAATATCCTTTCAAGACCAAAGGAAATCCAACATATGACAAACCACGTTGGTGATCCAACTTGCATCTGAATATCCTTTCAAGACCGAAGGAAATCCAACATATGACAAACCATAATTTATGGTTCCTTTCAAGTACTTGAGCACCCGCCTTACAGCTTGCCAATGATGAGTGCTAGGATTACTAGTGTATCTACTCAAACTTCCTACTGCATAAGCTATATCTGGTCTAGTGCTCGTCATGGCATACATTAAGCAGCCAATTACTTGTGAGTACTCGAGTTGTGATACCGCTTTTCTTTTATTAGGCATAAGCTTCACACTCACATCCATGGGAGTGCTCACAGGAGAACAGTTCTCATAGTTAAACTTCTTAAGGAATTTTTCAATGTAATGAGATTGTGTTAAAGATAGTCATTTGTTCTCACGCTTGATTCTAATTCCAAGAATCATGTCCCCTCCCCCCATGTCTTTCATGGCAAAATTTAATGACAAAAACTCTTTTGTAAGTTCTACTTGTCTAAGGTTGGTGTCAAAGATCAACATGTTATCAACATATAAGCAAATGATCACTCCATTGTCGGACTCATCAAATTTGCTATATAAAAACTTGTCTGACTGATTTAATTTAAATCCATTAGACAAAACAGCCGCATCAAACCTTTAATGACATTGCTTAGGTGCTTGCTTTAGCCCATACAATGACTTTATCAACTTACACACTTTATGCTCATTTCCGGGCATAATAAACACTTCGGGTTGTTTCATATACACTTCTTCTTTCAAGACACCATTCAAGAATGCCGTCTTAACATCCATTTGGTGGATCACAAGGTTATGAATGGCTGCCAAACCAATTAATAACCTTATAGAGGAGATCCTAACAACTGGAGCATATGTATCGAAGTAATCGATACCTTCTTTTTGTTTAAAGCCTTGGATAACCAGACGAGTTTTAAACTTGTCTATTGTTCCATCAACTTTCATTTTCTTTTTGAAAATCCATTTGCAGCCCAAAAGCTAACAAAGGTGGGAGATATATTAAGAACTATTTATTATTTCCCATGATGGAATCCATTTCATTATTTACAGCTTCTTTCCAAAAAGCAACGTCATTAGACGTCATAGCCTCACTAAAAGTTCTAGGTTCACCATCAATATGATAACAATATGAGTATTAGAAACCAACTCATCTCTTGATCCTTCAACTAAATAAATTTGAAAATCAGGACCAAATAATTTTTCAATCCTTTCTCACTTACTTCTACGAAGCATAGGTGACTCGTTAGATGGTACGATTGTACCATCCACTTCCTTTGTTCCACTTGAACTAGAAATAAAATCCTTTGGCCTAGGTATAGATGAGAAACGATTTTCAACAAATATTGCATCTCTTGATTCAATTACGGTCTGAACCGATATAGAATCATTAGGTTCTATGACATAAAATCTATAAGTTTTGGAATGTTCAGCATATCCAATAAAGATGCAATCAATACCTCTTTCTCCCAAAGTTTTAATCTTTGGTTGGGGTAGTCTAACGACTGCCCTACATCCTCAAACTCGAAGGTAGTTCAAGTTTGGTTTCTTTTTGTACCAAAGTTCATATGGGGGAACCTTGTTCCTTTTGTTAGAAACCCTATTTAATAAAGAACAAGCCGTCAATATGGCTTCATCCCAAAATTTTTCACTTAATCCCGAGTAGGATAACATGGAATTAACCATTTCCTTTAGAACTATATTTTTCCTCTCGGACACACCATTTTGTTGTGGTGTATACGGAGCCGTAGTCTCATGTATAATACCTACGGACTGGAAATATGCAGGATCATAATACTCTCCACCTCTATCGGTGTGTAACTTCTTAATCAAGTCATTATGATGCAACTCAACTTCGGTTTTATAAACCTTAAATTTATCCAGGGCCTCATCTTTAGCATGTAATAAAAATACATAATAAAAATGAGAATAATCATCTATGAATGTGATGAAATATTTATTGTTTCCTAAATATGGCGTAGCATGCAAGTCACATAAATCACTATGTATAAGTTCAAGCACCATTGAATTTCTTTCTATGCTTTTAAACGGTTGTCTAATTATCTTATTTAATATGCAAGTGCTACACTTCTCTATATTCATGTCTAATGTAGGAATTAAACCTTCCTTAGACATATCAATTATACGCTTATAATGTACATGACCTAATCTTTCATGCCATAGAGAAGTATTATTTTTGCTAGAACATGCCATATAAATAGAACTATCTACTTTATTAATATTAAGCATAAACATGCCATTACAAAAATATCCAAATCTAAAAAGATACCACACTTTGATAAGACATACTTATCTGACTCATACACTTGTTTAAATCCACACTTATTTAAAACACTACCGGAGACTAAGTTTTTTTTCTAATTTTGGGTACATGAATTACATCATCAAGATCAAGAGTTTTTCCGGAACTAAATTCTAACACCACTTTTCCATGACCTAGGATAGGAGCGGTTAATTTGTTGCCCATATAAAGTACGGACCCATCTTGAACCGGCTTGTATGTTTTGAACTAGCCATGATCCTTGCAAACATGTGTTACTGCATCTGAGTCAATCCACCACGCCACCATATCATCCTGCACATAAAATGCCTCAGCAATTTTTGATACATAATTCACTTTTGAATTCGAATCAAAAACAGAAATCTGACCTTGATGAGATGATGAGCCTTGATCCTTAGATCCTTGCCCCAAACAGTTATGTTGCATTCGATTTTTATCCCTGGCTGCCCGACAATCACGTTTGAAGTGACCTGGCTAGTTACAAATCCAACAAATGCTCTTAAGCCTTTTGTTAGATCCATCATTAGTATTTTTATTAAAGGGACACTTCTTCCCCTTATTTTTTTTATCTTAGAACTCCCACTTTCCTCCATCATATTGATGGAAGAAGGTCCAGCCTCTTTCTCTTTGAGTTTTTCTCCCTCTTGCGCCCTAAAAGATTCATATATGCGTAAATGGCTACCAAGTTATACAAGAGACAACTCTTCCTTCTTGTGTTTCAACATGTGGTTAAAATCCTTCCATGAAGGTGACAATTTGTCGATGATACTCGACACCAAAATGGATTCATCCATCTTCATGTTGTGTTGAGCGAATTGGCCTAGGATACGAAGTAATTCATTGTATTGTTCCATAACTGGCCTAGAATCAGATGTCTTGTAATTATTAAAATTACTCACACGGAACTTCTTACTAGAAGCATCCTCGGCCATGTACTTCGATTCCAATGCATCCCATAATTCTCTTGCGGATTCGACATTTTGATAGACATCAAAGAGAGAATCTGAAATACCGTTGAGAATATGGCCACAGCATATGTAGTCATCGTTCTCCCATTTAAGTTGCTTCCTTGTCTCCTCCACGGACTCGTTCTAGGCATCCTCTAACACAATGGGCATTGGCATACTTAGAACGTACACCACATGGAGCGTTGTGAGGAGGAAGTGCATCTTTGAAAATTAACTCCTTCAAATTTATCTAACTTTCCAAACTTTGTAGTCATCACTCACACAGATACATTCGCCATTGTTCACAGAAAATACTCTTTAAGATTGTTGTAATAAACTGGGATCGTACTTGGATAATGATTGAATCGTGCACGAGAACACTTTTCTTAAAGAGTATTTCTACCCTTATTAAGCCTTGGGTTACACGAAATCCCTTGTAGGATAAAACAAACAAAGTTCCCTCTTGTTCTAGGCTAAGATACAAGAGATACAAATAAAGTTTTTTGTGTTTTGTTTATGTGTTTGTTACCAAAATTCAGACTGAATTTTGGTCTTCTGAATCTCTCTTTTCTCTGTCTTTTTTCTTATCATTGTTTGATGCAGAGAAACAGATTTTATAATATCCAACGGTTGTGACGTACGTTTGCAATCGTACGTTTAATATAATAATCGCCACTTCAACAATTGTGACTGTTAATAAATAACCGCTGGTTAACTTAAATACCCAACAACTATTGCTGGTTAGGATCCGCCACAATCCTCCCGGATGGTAAACCTGTAATATTGTACATCGGACTTGACGACAACAATAGACAACAAGTCATAGTTGTTGCTGAACCTAGGGACGTTTCCGACCCTTTGCTTCGTGAGTGGGTAAAGTCGAAGTACAATCCTGTGATGATTCTGCCAAATGATGTCCCTTATTATTGTTTCAGTGATCCTATGACTGCGTGGCAAGGACAAGATGGGAAATGGAGAGTTCTCATAGGAGCTAAGGAGAACTAGTGGAAAAGGAATGGCGCTTTTGTCGAAGTGATGATTTTGATCCAATGGACAAAGTTTCCAGTGCCTTTACTTGATTCACAAGTCACTGAAATGTGGGAATGCATTGATTTTCCCCGGTTTCTATCACAGGTAAAGAAGGTGTAGAGACTTCAGTAAACAATGCTAGTGTGAGGCATGTCTTGAAGGCTGGATTTGAGGCCAAACTTGGAGGCAAATATTGTTATGTTATTGGTACATATTCTTCCGAGACTGAGAAATTTGTAGCAGATTCAGAGTTCACTAACACAAGTGCAGATTTGAGATATGATTATGGAATGTTTTACGCCTCGAAGACTTTTTCAATAGCGTTAAGAATCGGAGGATCAATTGGGGATGGGTTGTAGAGACTGATAGCAAAGAAGATCAGTCTCAGAAAGGATGGGCTGGTCTTGTGGTAATTATAATACAAAGTATATAGGTTTGAAGTTACAATATATGATTAATTGTCAAAAATTTGATGAATTGGTTTATTTTTGGTTTAGTATCTCTTCCCAGGGAAACTTGGCTGGACACAAGTGGAAAGAGGCTGATACAATGGCCAATCGAAGAAATCAACAATCTCCGGACAAGACATGTTAGCTTGGATAGCAGGCAACTCGAAGGCGGGTCGATTCTTGAAATCTCAAGCACCACTGCTTCGCAAGTAAGTTTTTCCGAATGTGTTTTTGTTAGGAATCTCATGATTTATATATGAGGAATTCCCTAAAATAGCACCAAAAGAAGTTTTTGTGACAAATTTAACACATATTTTTATTTAGAACAAAAATAGCATTTTTATAAAGGGTAATAATTTAATTTTTTGGTTTGGTTAAGTATTTTAGAATTTAGGGTATAGTTTTTAGGGGTGGAGATATGGTTTAGGGTTTAGAAAACCCTAAACCCTAAAAATATGAAGTTAGTAGATTTGTGCTATATAAAAAAATTACCCTTTAATAAAAAAGCTATTTTTTTCCTAAATGAAAATATGTGCTATTTTTGGAAGAAAAACTTAATTTTGCGTTATTTTATTTTAATACCTCAAACACAAAATTGATTTTATAAAGTTTATAATTAAAATTTTTGAGTTTGGGTTAATTATTTTAGATTTAGAGTATAGTTTTTAGGGGATACGATTCTAACCCCTAAAAATATGTAGTTAGGGGATTTGTGGTCATTTTGTGCTAGAAATGGAACTTTTAAAATTTTGTGGTCTTAATGGAAGAAAAACATAAGGGCAATTCTCAAAAATAGCACAAAATTAAGTTTTTGTTCTAAAAATAGCATACATTTTCATTTAGGACAAAAATAACATTTTTATTAAAAGATAATTTTTTTATATAGCACAAATCTCCTAGCCTCATATTTTTAGGGTTTAGGATTTTTTTTTGTATGAATGTAAAATTATATTCACCAAAAAACTTTTATTACATAGGATGCATCTTTTGTTTAATTATATAGAAAACATGTATTAAAAGAAGATAGGGTTTAGGATTTACCCTAAACCTAAACCACACATCCTACCCCCTAAAAACTATACCCTAAATTCTAAAATACTTAACCCAAACCAAAAAAATAAATTATTACCCTTTATAAAAATGCTATTTTTGTCTTAAATAAAAACATGTGCTAAATTTGTCACAAAACTTATTTTGGTGCTATTTTAGAGAATTTCTCAAAACATAATATAGTGGTATTTTAGAGAATTGCCCTGATCTTTATGATATTCACTGATTTATAAACGTATTAATATTGTATGTGGGCATTCAGTATTATTTAAAAATTCATTCAAAACAACAAGACTTATCATGATGATATTTCATAATGAATAACACTGGATTTTAACTAGTGGTTTAAAATCGCTAAATGAATACAATTTGACAAAGGTTTAGTATCAGTGATAATCCAATAACACAAAATATTTATTGCGTATACCCAATACATTAAAGTACACAAACTAATAAACCATTCCATCATTAATTACACATTGTGTCTAGAATCAATCGGCTAATATTTTACTTTGTTTAAACAAGTTCTTATCTTTCTCTCGTTGTAAGGTCGACGTAGAAGTGACATTTGACCTGCCTAATCTAGAAGATAATCCCCAGATACTGGATTCTGACCAAGTTGATGATGCGATTATGTTCGATCGTGACAGCTCGATTGGCTGCATTTACGGGCCTTTTGGATTGCTCGCATTGGCTAGTAATGATTTATCGGAACAAACTACAATCTTCTTCAAAATTATTCATCGCGGAAATAGATACACTGTTATAATGGGCAGCGATGAGAAGAAGTAAGATTTCGGCTTTAATCATGGATATATACAGATACAGAACAAAAAACCAAATGTTTCTTTCTCTCTTGTAAAACCTAATTATTTAACAAATGGCAGTGCAGGTCTTCGTTGAGAGACAGCAAACATAAATTTACGCATGGAACATTCCTAGACATTGATCCAAGACATGAGAAGATCCCATTAAGATAATTGGTGAGTTAATTTTGGCCTTTGTTGCAATGTGGGTTTTTTTTTGTTTTCACTCTTGCATAATATTTGTTTTGTTTGTTTCATAGAATGATCACTCGATTATAGAGAGCTATGGAGCTGGAGGAAGAAATGTGATAACTTCTAGGGTTTATCCCAAACTGGCAATTGGTGAAGCAGCTAAGCTGTATGCGTTCAATGATGGAACAAAGAGTGTGAGGATGTTTCTGGATGCTTGGAGCATGAGAAATGCCGAAATTAACACAAACACAATTTAATTATTCATATTAATGATAATAATAATAATAATCGTTTGACTGCCCTAAAGATGTTTCGTGTCTTGTCATGGACTGCTGAATTGTTTTAAGATTTATGCGTTTTTAGTATTTAAGTTACTAGGTTTATACTCCTGCACAACCAAATAAATCTGTAAATTTTACAAAATGATATACACCATATATTGTCGAGAATAAATTAATTTTTTAGAAAATCAACGAATCGTTAGATGGCACTACAACGGATTCGACGAATACAATATATCTATTGAAGTAAATTCATCATACCATAAGATAAATTTTGACCAATTCATTTATGTCCTTCTCCGGATACCCCATCTCCCTTACCACACTTATATGACCAAACAATTTAGTTTTATTTTAACTGATAATCTGATCCACTAATTCATGTCATATATTTTTGTACATATTCAATCATTTCACACAGTGAATGAGATCTAAAATATATTTATTTTAGTCATATGTGCATGCATACATCTTACCGAACTTTCACCAATTTCTCTTTTTAACATTTTCACTACTATACTTTTTGTTATCTTCCAAGACGCACTCATTCAATTCTCGATATTATTTCACATTCTCTTCGCTCACATGTAACTGATAGAATTTGAGACTGATTCTCGATCTAGATGAGAATTATATATTCCATTTCATATTTTTATACTCTCTATTTTATCTTATTAGTTGCATGATCTTTTTGCTGATTTTAGCGAGCGTCAAACAATATCAGGAGATATATCCAGTTGTAGTCATGAGGTTTTTCTGAATATGTTATGGTGCATTTCATATTTGCTTTCTCTAGAGATATCATCTCATCTTTAAACATATTCGTAGATATCTTATATTTTTCTTTAGATCAAAATCTATTAACAATCCTCGTGAAACGCTCATGTAAAATTCACAGAGTATCGGTTAATAAGATATAACAATTTTTTTGCCGAAGTAGCTTTGAAACCAGAATAGGAGAACAATCTAGATTTGGAACATATAGGACATCCACAAGGGTGATATTTTTCGAGATAGGAAGAGTTCCCAAGTGTGTGGTAAACGCCTTATTTCCATCTGTAAAGCACAGTGGACACGGTGGAATACCATCTAACTGATTTAGCAACGAGAGATTGTGAGAAGCTCTTGTGTCTAGTATCAATTAACCACTCGTTTTCTTAGAAGAAAATTTATCTGAAGGTGTACTTGTTCTCTCGGTAATAATTAATTGAGAGAACACTCTCCATTGTTCCTGAGTAAGCTCTGATAATGATGACACGTTTGACACGGTGGCATGCACTCTTTGCACTTTTGCTCTATTCCCGTGACCAGAACCACTGGAGGACTCACTAGTGAAACTGCCTCGACGTCTGCCACCGGACCGACCTCCTCTTCCACTCGAGGCACGTTCTTTCCACCAGTCTGGAAAGCCAACAAGAGACCAGAAATCTAACTTATTCAAATCTGGGAGAGGATTCTTATTGATAATACCGGTACAGTCATTACCGAAACATGATTCATCCAATCCCATCATGAATTGATGGTTTTTATTCCTCTAAATTTTGTTCAAACAGTGTAGTAGCTTCACATGAACAAAACATGCTACACTTAGAAAATCAGTGTCGAGTTATTTGGAAGACGATTTAGTAGCAGCTTCACACGAACAAAACATGCTACTTGCTTCACGATACCAAGCTTGCACTGCAACGCTTTATCAAACAAATTATTATTATTATTATTTGACAACCCACTGGTAGATCTCAGGTCTATGGAGGGGCCCAGACTAATCCTATGGGGGAGATGCAACCCACAGATAGACCATCTCTCCGGGTATTTAAATGGGCCAAAATCAAGGGTCCATATCCATGTGGCCAAATGGAGTGATTTAGAGAATTTTACGCTTGAGGGGAATCGATCCTTGACCTAGACCAACAGGGCAACTCCTCCTCAAGTGGGAACTACTAGACCACCACCACTTGGTTATAACAAATTATTTGAGCTCTCCATTATCCAAACTTAGAAAATATTTTAAGAAAATGGAAAATTAGGTCTTAAAATAATATTATAGCTCTGATACCATATTAAGAAGCAAGTTGCTACTTTGAATATTGGGATTTTTTGAAAAATACGCTGTTTATGTTTCATCATTTGAAAAATACCCTCTTTATTTTATTTTTTTTAACCAATTTTTACATATGTGATATGAAAATTTTGTCCTCATTTAATTTACAAGTCATTTATATTTTAATAAATAAATAAATTTTTCTAAATAATTAAAACTATTTTTATTTTTTATTTTTTAGATAAAGATATTTTATTGATTTTATATACTAAAATCTACTAATAGATAAGTCTCTAGAATTTGTTTTTTAAAAAAGATAAAAGATAAATCTATGTATTATAAAGTTTATTTCAACTTTGTATACAATATATAAAGAAAAGATATATCATTATTTTTGAAAGATTTTCTTAGTATTTTTTTCCATAACATGTTTTTTTCTTTGTAAAATAAAATATGTTTTAATCTTCAAAAATATAATCGATTTTTTTTCTAGAAATTATTATTCACTTTTAAAAGGGCATTATAGTAAAACAATATCATTATATTTTTTTAAAAAAAGAGGAAATAAACGAAATGTATTTTTCAAATTACAAAACTGAATTAAGGTATTTTCCCAAATTTTCTCTTGAATATTTCAGTGTATTGATTATGAACATGTTACATTGATATTTATATTTAAAGACTTGTAGCTGACTTCTAATAAGATCAGGATATATTTAATCCAAATCTAACTAGGATCCTTAACTCTAACTTTAGAATTCTTATCTCTAGTAGGAGATCAATAGCTTGGAGAACTAATTAACAAGATGAAATCCCAACAAACAGTGTCAAATGCTTTTGAAATATCTAGCTTGAGGAAACACCTGGGAGAAATAGAGCTCTTATGATAAATTTTGACAAGTTTCGTTGCTAGAATACCATTTTCAAGAAGGAGATGAACCTTTACAAACACACATTGGTTCTCTTTATTAGCATAGGGATAAATTATCTATTTTGGGATAATCTTTGAAATCACCTTGTACAACCTGCTTGAGAGATCTAACCACATCCCTTTAGTTGAAAGCATTTGATGCCCGACGTTGTACTAAATCGTTTGCAACATAATCCAGAAAATTTTAAATAAATAATAATTTTGTATCTTATAACTAAAATTTTTAATTGAATGATCAAATGTAATTAAAAAATTAAGATAAAATTAAATTAATTATGACTGAAATTAAAAATGTTGAAATTTTTGTTTTGGAGTCTTTGATTTTATGTAGTGATAGAGTAATTAAAATATGTTAAAATTTAATACATGAATTTTGACTAAAATGAATAATGAAAACATTTTAATATGCAAAGAGTAACCTACCAATTTTTTGTTTAAAAAAAAAAAAAACTACCACTAAAATTCCTAATATACTTATTTTGTTTTTGGTATGCTGTGATATCTTTGACCAAAATTAAAATGTGGAAGTTCAAGAACACTTTGACTTTGACTAATTTTATCTTTAAAGAGTGTTTTTAATTTAAATTAGATTTGATTCATGCACTTAACCTTAATACATAGAAATCTAGGAAGAAAAATATTTAATTTTTGCATTCTATCTATATATTAGATTTGATTCATGCACATTTTAGCCTTCTATTTACAGAAATTCAAGGAAAATATCTTGTAATAATTTAACAAATTACAAATTTCTGTTTGACACCCCTATATATATATATATCATATTGTCCTTTGAAGAGATTTTGTAAAAGCTACAAAGTAATCGTATAGGCCGTACAAAGCGAATTCATAGGCTGCCTTACTCACAAAGAAGACAAAGGTATGTGCGCAATTCTCTCGTTGGTCTTATATATCCTAGATATATAATATTATTAAAAAAAGATATATAATAGACAATTCTCAAATATATATATAGGATCAAAAATATATATCGAAAAAACAAAAAAAATGAACGTACATTTACAAGTCCTTATGGAGGATTTGTTTTTTTATCCTATATATATATATACGTTCAGTTTTATGTTCAGTTTTTTCTTTAAAGATAAAATTAGTCAAAACCAAATCTTTCATAAGGACTTGTAAATGTTTTTTTTTTTTTGATAAAGGACTTGTAAATGTTATACGTTCAGTTTTTTCTTTTCTTTATCGGCAGATTCGCAGAAAATAAGAAACAGTTGAAGCACTCGCATATTCTCTTGCAATTACTAAACAAATACATCTATCAGACACCACAGTGGTGATATTTAGCAGTCAAATCTAAAAAGAGCGCACATCGTTTTGTATTTTTTTTTGTATTTTTTTTTCGCACATCGTTTGGTTAAAGGCTTAGGTTTACTTTTAAATTTGAAATAACTTTTGATATGTAAATATTGAATATCTAATAATGACGTTATCTTTATACTTTTAGATGAAAAAAGAAAAATAATTTTTGATAAATAAAATTTTTCATAAAGAGTTTACCATTTTTAAATTAAATTTTCTTATAGTTTTATAATAAATTGACTCACCATTTGTGGTAGTAACATAGTTTATATATATATATATATATATATATATATATATATATATCCATGCATGCAGAGCGCAGAAAAGCATCTAACATGGATAAACGACAAGATACAACTTTTTCTGTTCCTACTCAAACTCCACTATGGTTTCGATTAGTAGCTTCTAATCAGGAGTAAGACCTTAGTATTCCTAAACCTATCTTCTTTTCTTTCTTAAATTTAAATCATAGATTATAACATGATCTTGTTTGTGTTTCAGGGATACGAATGAACCATTGCATCAAACATCCGCTTCTTATATTAAAGTAAAGTATGTCCATTTCTTCATCTTTTTGTTATTAGTCAAAATTGTGGTATTTTCAATAATGATAAAAATATATGATTATTATTTGCTTAATATTCACAGGGACAGCAACTTAAAAGTTTCTTATCTGAAGAAATATAATGTTAAGAAACTCGATCTGAAAAGCGAAGATGAGGTGACTTCTTGTTCATTATCTTTCATAATCATTGTGTTTCACTTGAAAGAATAATTAATATATACATTTTTTGGCATTTTATGGATTGCAGGTAGAGTTATACCTAGACAATGAACCTCTTGATTCATTGATGACTTTATATGAGTTGTTGCAATATTGGATCATGAAAAAGCCAGAAGGTGATCTCATAAATACACAGGCGGGATCTTCAGGCGCTGATTGTGTAATGGTCATCAACTATGGCCGCAAATCTCAACATGTCCCTGAATTCACACATCTTGCAGACACTAATGAGGTTGCACAGATTGACAACGAAGCTGCTAAATTCACTGAGGTCTTATCCACCTCCCAGTATGTTTCCTCTCCCTCAGGTATTATCCTACGCTCATCTCAAGCTTTCGAATTCAATGCTATAAATGGAAATAATCGGTGGTTTGGCATGCTTGAAACTTCATAAGCTTCTAGCTCAGATACATACTCTCTATAGAAGACTATATATGTCTTAAATTTTCAAATAAAAAATTATCTTTATTGACGTAATGAGCCTCCAAGTCTTACCAGAGATCAATGAAAGGAAGGCTTGTTAAACCAACTCAAAAGAAGCAAGAGATGGATCCGATAACTGCCGAAAGAGGAAGGGGAAACAAGGGCCGAGGAGGCCGTGGCTAATCCAATCCCAGCCATCACTGCATTGCTTCTCTACCCTACTTTCGTGTATGCTTTGAAAAACAATTATGTATGACTTGTAAATCAAGTCATAGCTTCGTAACTTTTTTATTTAAATTTGAAAACCTTTATTAAAAAAAAAAAAACCGCAATATATGCCTTAAATTTTTTTTTTTTTGATAAAATGTAAATTATATTATCAAAATGGAACATCGAGTTTTAATTACATTTGCTGTATGCAAGAAGCTTAAATGGTTAAAAAAAAATTAAAACACAAGGATAAGCTAATTAGGAATTTTGCAATTACGAGTTTGCAAGACTATATGTGTGCGAACCAGCGGGCTAGGAGCCTTGAGCAGCCCTTGCGTGTGCGCCTGGCAAGTAACATGTCTTTGACGGAGTGGTCTAGAAGTGAGAACAGAGCTGATGGAGAAATAGATTGTTGATTGAACAGTCAGTTGTTTTTTTCTCTCCACAGGATGTAGATTGCTGCTTGACATACCATAAGCTTTAGCTTCGATGGTGTAGCATTGGAGGCTGTTGAAAGCCAAGATACAAGTGAGTTCCATTCCTGAAAAATGAAACTTGGTTGCCCAAGACGATGAAGAAGCAAATCCCAGAGTTGTTCCGAGTACTCACAGTGGAGAAAAAGGTGATCCCTAGTTTCCAATTGCTGATTACAAAGGCAACAGAGAGGAGAGATGTTCATACACCAAGTGACCAATCTAGCTCAAATTGGCAACCTGTTAAGGGTAGCTGTCCAAAACGTGAAGGCGTGTTTAGGAACATGTCCCTTTGCCCATGATGGTTTAGTTGTAGTTGGTCTGATGTGTTCCCACGCTGTCTTCGTTGAGAAAGGAGGAGACCTGGCAGAAGGGGGGCCCCATTTGAAGCAGTCAGAGCCTCTAGAAGGTAGAGGAATTGGCGTGCTAATCAGGGTTAGGCGCAAAATTTGCAGAGCTGGACACCTTGTTCTTGCTGAGGGGAGTCTCCATTAGTCAGTCCTTATAGCCTCAGCTACAGTGGCAGTAATAGGAATGCCAAGTTTCCTTGGTCCCTCAGTTCCTACGTAGTCAATGAGGGGACCGTGTGAAGTCCAAGTATCATACCAGAAACTCGCTCTTTCTCCGTCTCTGAGCTCACATTCAGTAAGATCTTTTGCAATAGGTCTTAGAGCCATGATGTTCTTCCAGATCCAAGAAGAGTTGCTCTGAACTTCAGTTGCCCAAACATTTGTCATTGATTGATTGCACTTGTAGTTTTTTTCTTTTTAATGTCTTGAAAACCTGTTTCAGTTATTAATATGTATGCATCCGCTCTAAATACACAACTAGAAAGTATATTTGGTTGATGTAATAAGTCCCAAAATTCCTTTAACAATTTGTTTTTTTAAATTTTGTTTAATTTAACTAGCTTGCTTTATTTTATTTTTGTTTGTGTTCAGTTTATATGATATTTGATTGATCTTAATTTGTTTCTTTCAGTTGGATTTGTTTAGTTTATTTAAAATTTATGATATTTTGAAATTTTAATCAGTTTATTGAAATTTTTGGTTTATTTTAATTTGAGCCAGTGAATTAAGGGGAAAATAAATAACATGCTCACGTTAATTAGAGAGAAATGAGTATGTCCATCTATGATCTACTACCATTTCCATCCAAATGATCAATCTAAATACTTCATCTAGGTAATCCATCTGAATATTTTTTGTTTCTATTTTAGATTGTTCATCTCGATAATCCATCTGAATGAACATTAATAAGAAAAATAAAGCTTCAGTCCCAAATTTGTTTCGATTTGGAGATTTTCTGAATTTAGTATTTTCTGAATTTTTTAATTTTCTTGAATTTGATGTAGATTTTGAACTTGTTTTTGGTTTTAGATTTTTCAAAAATCTATTTTATAGCAGATTATGAGAAAAGTGATTTTTCTAAAAAATAGAGAATCTATATTTTGCTAGTTTTTTTATCAATTTTCAAAGAAAATCCAAAATCTAGGTTTCTTGGTTTTTCACTTTTCTAGCACACAAAATTCAGTAATGATATTACAAATATATTCTCTATGAAATTATGATTTCCCGCCCTCCGATGTGCCGAGACATACTGATAATCTGGGGTTTTAAGGATTTGACTGGTCTCGACCTAATAATAATAGCTTCGTTCCACAAAATTTTGTTAACAATCCCTTACAAGATGTCTTCTCGTGCACACAAGGATCCTACAAATCACAACGTGATATTTTTCATGATTTCTATTCACTTGTGCAGTACTAAAAATCACTTTTTAGTATGTCACCCTCCTAGCGCAACAACGCTTAAAATTATTGCTCGTCCGTCGACCCATCTTTTCTAGAATTTTTGTGCAACACTATGGAACACTCTCATGATGAATTGCAAACAAAATATAAGTGGAATTTGGTAATATATGTAGCCCAATCAATTATTTTACTCTTCTAAATTTCTAATGCGCCAACTTTTTCAGAAATACATAAATGCCCCGTTATAAAAATTAAAATATACAACAACACATGCATTGTTTCCTATCTAAGGAAGTTTTTGTATGCTTCTTAGGATCTTCATATTTCTAAAACCGAAATCAAGGTCAATGCTTCCGGAGAAGATCTTAAAAGGAAAAGAAGAAGGAATATTTTTAGTGTTTGATTATGGTGATTTGTAACCGAATATTTTGTTCATTTAGGAGATAAAAGTGAGTAATTTCAAGTACATACTTTCTCCTTCAGAAGTTCTTATGTTTTCAGATACTTTAGTGATTAATGTTTGTTCTGCCTGGAAATGTGAACTCACCTACAATGATGAAGATTTTTATTTGCTGTATTTGTTCCTTTTCTTCTCAGCTTTCTTTGTAATCAGTTCGACCACTCGTCAAAACCCTAGATATAATTGATGGTTTTATACCATTTTGATTCTTCTTTTGACTAACTTTAATTATAGGTATAATGCAACATTTCCATATTGTTGATATAGCAGTCAGATTACCTAAAGATACTTGCAAAAGAATCACTAGTGCTATGATCGAATTCTGGTGGAGTAATGAAAAAGATAAGTGCAAAATTCTTTGGATGGCTTGGAAAACATTATGTCGACAAAAAGATCTGGGAGGACTTGGTTTTCGTGATATAGGCCAATTTAATCAAGCCATGCTGGGGAAACAAGCTTGGTGTGTATGGGACCGTCCAGACTCTCTCCTCTCTCAAATTTTAAAACAACGGTATTTCAAGGATAAGTCGTTCTTTGAGTGTGGGAATGGAGCGCCGCCTTCATATGCATGGAGAAGCATCTTGTGGGACAGAAAAATTTTAGAGAAAGGTATGATTAAAACAGTGGGAAAGGGTGAATCCATAAGAGTGTGGTCTGATAACTGGATTTTCGACGAGTTCCCAAGACCAGCTCTTCAATCTGAGATAGTTGAAGATAAAGATCTGCTGGTAGCTGATTTGCTATTACCTAACTCTGCTTTGTGGAATGTTCCTATGCTGAAACATTACTTCCTTGAAAAAAATGTTAACCTGATTACTCGGATCAGACCCTCAATGGTGAGAGAAGATTGGTTTGCTTGGCATTATTCGACTAATGGGGAATATTCCACTAATACTGGGTACAAACTGAGTGATGCTCTGGTTGAAGCTACAGAGCACCAGCACAATATTATAAATCTGGTGGAACAGAGACAATGGAAACGTATATGGAAATTAAAATCTTCCTCCAAGATCAAGCACATTGTTTGGAGAGCCTCTAAGGGTGCATTAGCTGTTGCTGATCGAGTACGTTCCTGAGGTATGTATGCAAATTTGCTTTGCCCAGCATGTAAGATGCAGCCAGAAACGGTTTGTCATGTTTTATTCTTATGTCCTATGGTGGCTTAGGCTTGGGAACTTGCAAAACTTCCCACACCTAGAAATGGGTTTTCACACTTATCTATTTTCCTGAACCTTCACCACCTATTAGCTTGTTGTGATAGTAACAAGATGGAGTTTGTAACACGTCAGGAATTTCCTTGGGTTTTATGGCATATTTGGAAAGCTAGAAACTCCTTTGTCTTCGAGAAAACAAGTTCCATAGATAGCTTGGTGGAACTTGCCCAAGATGAAGCTGATGAATGGTTCATAGCTAATGGTCCAATGCACAAGACTAATGATCTAAGTCAGAGAATAGATCCTCAGTTCCATAAATGGAGACAGCTGACACTTCCCTTTATCAAATGTAACATTGGCTGCTCTTGGGCTATAGCGAATATGAACTGTGGAGTAGCCTGGATAGCTAGAGATCATCGGGGTAATACAGTCTTACAGGGTAGACGATTCTATTCCAAGGTGAACTCTCGGTTAGAGGCAGAACTGTTGAGTCTTTTGTGGGCTACTGAAAATATGAGCTCTTTCAGATTCAGCCATGTCATTTTTGAGGTCTCTTCAAAAATGATTGTTGATATTTTTGGCTCTACAAATTTCTTCAGAGGTGATGACACGTTGGTACAAAATATTCAAGCCAATCTACAATAATTTGCTGCTTGGAGAGTTATGTTTGCCCCTGAGGATAGCTAGGAGTGTTACAAAGGATCAATGCACTCAGTCTTATATCGCCCGGGGTGCTTCATCCTGGCTGAGATCGGTGATTTTATCAAAAAAGACTAACAACGGTGAGTGAGTTGAAGCTTTGCCGTCGTTATTGTTTTTCTAAGGGCCTCCTCAATTGTTCTAGGCCGGTTTGTTGTGTCTTATCTCTGTTCTGGTTCTGTTTTATCCAGATGTTGTATTGGACATGAGGTATATCCCTTCGTTGGTTTTCTTTTAAAATAGTGGAAAA
Source organism: Cardamine occulta (assembly GCA_028015245.1). Lineage (NCBI taxonomy): Eukaryota > Viridiplantae > Streptophyta > Magnoliopsida > Brassicales > Brassicaceae > Cardamine > Cardamine occulta. The sequence continues at coordinate 20,480,911 of CM051386.1, forward strand.
AAGAAGCATTCACTCTAAGATCTTATTCAGCCATTATATAATTTATAATTGTGTCCAATAACACAAGGCAATGAAAAATCCTACCAATTTTTTTTTTTTTTCATTCTTACATTGACACACAAAAGATCTTATAACACCTCAATCACCACTATATGTGGGCCCTATGATTACATATGAATTCAATACACAAGAAACTTGTTTACTGATCCTACAAATCACAACATGATATTTTCCATATCTTGTATTCACTTGCATAATACTAATACTAAAAGTCATTGCTTAGTAGATCACCCAGCCTTTAATCGTTCTAGCTCAACCACACTTGAAGTTTTTGTGTGACATTGGAATTCTGTCGTGATGAGTTGCAAAAAGTATAAGAAATTTGGTAACATATGTAGCCCAATAAATTCTTTTAGTCTTCTAATACACCAACAGTTTAACGAAAATGGGGTATTACAATCATCCCACTCATAGAGCACAATGACCACGTTGCGTACAATGACGGACACACAGGTGGAGTGAGCGTAAATGACTCTATATTCTTCTTAATCCGGCTCTGATATCACTTATAACATCCTTCCATCCATCTTTCATGAGCCCCTACACCCGTTCCCAGCTCATGAATCCCATCTCATCCGACAGCCGACACGTTACTTTACAAGGTTTTAAATATTTGTTTACCGACCCTACAAATCACCACGTAATATTGTCCGTGATATGTTCTCATGCACAAGGTATTGAAAATTACTTCCCAATAGGTGACTTATTCTTTAGTCGCTGCAGCTCAAGCATCCTTAACTTTGGAGTTATGCAAGATGAATTACAAATCAGATAAATGCATTTTGGTGATAGGTAGAAAAATAATTTCTTTTAAGCTCTATTCATGTAACATCATTTTTTTACAAATTAGGTTATTACAACAAAGAGAAGCGCCGGAATAGGACAATTTACTGTTTTAATTGTCGGGAAACCGTCAATCCTGTGAACCGGAGATTATTTGAACACAACATCATTTTATTTGACAATTAACTAGAGAAATATAGATTGGAAATGGTGGTTGACCTCTCTTATGATTTCTAGGAGACGAACATAATCGCTTCCAGAGTTACTTAGAGAGAAACAACGCTTGATAAAAGTGTCAAAATTTAATATATTAGTTTATTTAACTAATCTTGTTGATAAGGAACCTAAAGAGTGGCAAGAAGCTCAAACTGGAAAGCTGAATATCAAACCCACAGCTCTAAGGAGTCTCTCAAGGTCTGATCTTCCTATGTTTCCAGACTATGAAGTTTTATGCCGAGTTGATGCAGCATGGAGACAGGATTTGAATGTAGCAGGGCTAGGCTGGATCTTTATCTCACTAGACTCTGGGTTAAAGTCGGAGTTCTCGGCAGTGAGTGAAAATGTTGCGTCTCCATTTGTGGCTGAATGTCTTGCATTGCGAGCAGCCTTGGAAGAAGGCTTTAAGTCAATTGTGATTGAATCCGATTGCATGAAGATGGTGAAAGCTATCAAGAACGAAGAGGCGATCACAGAGATTCATGGTATTCTCTCTGATATTTTGTTTTATGTTAAAACCTTTGAAAGGTTTGTTTGTTGTTTCATTCGCTTAAATTGTATGCCCAAGGCTTTGAATGAAATTTATAAATGAGGTTGCACAACAACAACAAAAAACTAATCTTGTTGATAAAAATGTTTTAATTAATAGTTTCTTAATTTTATTTTATCAATTATTTTGTTTCCAAAACTCAAAAAGTATGTCTCATGTTACCATTTAAAATTCCAAATTATTTCGTCAAATTCTGCCTGAAATCACCAAAACTTTATACCCATAAACTTAGTAATTTTTATAAATCTACTATATCTGCATATAACGTGGATAGAATTGCTAATAGCTCAATTAAAGTATTAAACTTCTTCACATAGTACGAGACAATGACTAACAAGTGGATCATAGTCTTGGTGAACCGGGAGGATGACCCTTTGATGGCCCTCTTCTCGAGCTGCTCGGGTTCGTTTGTACTTTTCTTTGGTATCCAATTTGTCTCATCCCATCTTTCCCCCGTACTGCAATTCAAATCACATCATTATTGATAAGAGTCTAAACGGATGTATTCAATTAAGGACTTGAAATAATTTGTATTTGTATTTGAATGACAAGTCATATTTTATTCAAACATGAATTTGAAAAACCTTCTAAAATCAACTCTTGTTAGATTAGTGATTTAAAAATGTATAATTATTGGAAAAGTTTAATTAGTAGATTTTAAGTGATTTAATGATTTTTAGTTGAATTTCTAAGTTAAAATACAAAAAAATCAAATCTAGTGGTTTTAGATCAAATTTCAGAGAATTTTAATAACAAATCATAATAACTTTCACAATTCACCAAAATTCATCAAAATCATGAGAAAACTCATTAAAACTCAAATCTTTCTAAATTCATTTAGTTCAATACACCCCTAAATGATTTACATAAACACATAGTGCCAACATTTTTTAGAAGGAACTATGAAAAAGATATACAAAATTTTGATTAGTAAAAATGTAAAACAATAGAACATTAGCAAATTCAACTGCCAAACGAGATTAACTAAGTATGTTATGAAATATGACTCGATGAACTATCCCCATCGAATTGGATCATGCAGATTTTATTTGGGTCATATATAAACTATAAACACTTGATTCATACGCTAGTTAAACTCTAATAACTAGTGAACAAACATCTAATCGAGGAAATAAATTGTAAAGAAACTCATCTTTAGAGAAACCCTATAAACATCAAGTCATTCATATCACATGTATCTACACGGAGATGATTTAGAAGAACAAAATAACATATGCATATGTATAAAACCAAGAACTCACAGGTTTTGTGGTGTAATGTTAATCCAACAGAGAAAGCTTGTGATTGGCTGAGAAATAGAGGAGAGAAGAGGAGCAAAGCAATTAGAATAGTAGAGATTTGTGAGTTGTTCTGCTCCATGCTTCTCTATTCACAAATCTATGTGTCTTCTTCCTCTTCCATTTATTCACAAATATATACTCTCACAAACTTTTTTTCTTTTTCTTCTGTTACTCTTTTTTTTTTTTTAATAATACTTCCAACAACTTGTTTATTAAAGAATTTTTCTAATGGCTAATGAAAGCATTAGAAGAATTGAACAAGATTGTTTGTTGATTATTTCTGGGGGATCACTTAATAAAAAAATTGATTAAAATGAGGAAATGCATATGTGGAAGAATAATTCAATCCACTTTTTTGGCATGTAGCCGACAGTTTCGACTTATCTTTTATTTGAGAGTCTACTTTTATTTTGTTGGTTAAGAACTTTGAAAGTCCACTACGACTGCGTATCTCATCAACATTAGTACTCTTTTCTTTTGAATTTCTCAAAAAGCAAATTGGATTGCACCAGTGCCTCAAAAAATTATTGGGATTTAATTTTTTATTGTTTTAAATTGTTTTTTACGTTTTGACATATACAAACTTTTTACCAAACACTATTTTTTTCTATCAAACACTATTTACAAGTTTAAAACACGACCAAAATATTACGTCTAATGATTTGTATTAGTATCCTCATTGTGTTACCGCTGAAGTTTAAATTCAGTAAAATACGTGTTTTTATTAAATAATATTAGGTTAAAATCTGCATACATAAAAATTTTAAATTTAATAAATTTAAATAATTAGGTGTTTTTGAGAATTTAATTACGTTTTTTTAGTGTAGAATTTGATTGTACTAAGATGTGTATATTGTCGGTTGTATGCCAACCCATTATAGTTCAGGTATCCCAACATTTTATGTATCCGATCCAAATTATTTGAATCTGTTGGGTAAGGAAGATAGAATTTATTAGTTTGGATCAAGAAAATTCTGTAATAATTATCCAAACACCCAAGTTATTCATTTGGGTAATTATATAAAAAATATTTCTAAATTATTTGTATGTTCTTTAATTTAGTTAAAGTTATTCGATATTAACAAAAGTATTCATAAAAATATCATTTTATTCCCAAAAGATTTTTATAAATGATCCAAAAATTTCAAGAAAATCTTATTACACGGGTAGTAATATTAACTATTCAACTCTTTCCTTGTACCTTCTATTATATCCAATCCTTTTATAAGCATGTATAGTTTGTGTAATAGTTTCTATGATCCATAGTACTCTTACCTGCTATTACTGATCCATATCTTTAAGGCGCATGCCTTATTAGATCAAATTACATACAAATTGTTATATTATAAGTTGATTTGTTAGATCTTCTTTTAATGTTAGTTTAAGTGTGACTATAGTTGTACATGGAAATCCACATAACTGAACTAAAAAAAACAAAGAAAAATAATGAAGCATTATATATGTTGATTGGAAAAACAAAAATTATAATGTTTTGTTAATTATTTTCATTATTTTGTAAGCACCCGATTTTTAACAGATAATGTTATAATATAAATGATTGTGTGTAGTTGTCTTTTTTTTTGATAAAATTTGTTGTCTTTTAAAGTATGACTTTTTCTTTCTTTTATTTCGCCATTAAAAAAAATATTTGCTAAATGCTTTCTTAGACCATTAATGTTTATGTAAATCATATAATTTTATTATTTTTAATATATGTTTTACATTTTCATCAACGAAAATATGCTAAACTAAAATTTGTTGTGCTCCACCGTAGCTCCAATGATAGATTTTTTCTTTTCCTTTAAAAATTAAACATCCTGATCATTCTCCTTTGTTATCTTAAAAGACTTTTTTAGACAATCTCTAATGTATTCCTCTATTTTTTACTCTAAAATATAGTAGAGTTTTTTCTCCAATGTTCACTCTATTTTAGAGTTACTCTATTTGTAGAGTAAAGTATAGAGAAAAAAATAAAGTTATTGTATATATAGAGTAATCCTATAATTTACTCTATTTTAGAGTGAGATATAGAGATGAGTTGGAGCAAATTTACTTTATAAGACCATCTCCAATGTATTCCTCTATTTTTACTCTAAAATAGAGTAGAGTTTTTCTCCAATGTTCACTTTATTTTAGAGTTACTCTATTTGTAGAGTAAAATATAGAGGAAAAAATAGATTTACTGTATATATAGAGTAATCATATAATTTACTCTATTTTAGAGGAGAAAAAAATAGAGTGTAATTGGAGATGCCCTTAATGCGAAGAAATAAAAAAATTAATTACTATTATGGTTGTTAGAATCTACCAAATTAAAATGGAAAAGATTTAGTTTAACTAAATTAAAATCTATAATAAAGATTTCATGTTATCTTTTAAAACTTAATATATATATATATAACAATGACAAACAAAACCTATACATTCGATAATTTTAAAAATTATTGCCATAGATTTTAGAAAGCTTGGTAAAATTTTTTTTTTTAATTCTACATATTTATTTTTTAGATCTGAGTTTTTGAATTATTTAACAATATTTTTAAAATCTGTTTTTCAAAACCAAAAAAACGAGGGTAAATTGTAACAACCATAAATACCTAATATCAAAAAAATTTAAAATCAAAATCTTTACAATTATAAAATCTTAGTTAAGATTCTAATGTAAACATGTAATGTGATCCAGGACTAATTTTTCTTGGTAAAATTTCGTTTGGAAACATTCGAAATATTTGGATATTTAATGTGAATAAATTAATTATAAAATTTAGTTTGAATTCAAATTAATGTGTAGTTAATCAAATAATTCGTTTTTGATTTAAAATTTAAAATCACAATATATTTAGATCACAATCATAACTAAATCTTTTATATTTTATGTATCTATATCAAATGTGTAATTAAAATTTCTGAAATTTTTGTTATAGTTGTAGTTTAGTTTAAATTGAAAATTGAAAATTGTTATTAATAAAAAAAGACAATAAGATTGCAAAAAGCTAACTAAAATCAGAACTATTATACCAATCTCAAGAAATCTCCATGCTTCCTGTCCTCTGCTTCTATAGCTCGATCTAGAGTTCCCCCGGCTGTGGCACCATAGAATCAATGACACACATCATCAATATACAGAGAACCAGTTTATCAAGACTAGCAACAAATAACAACAATATTATATACAAATTTTTGTTTTAAATATTATACATCAAATAAATATACACACGAATAAAAAAAAATTATAGAAGAGAAAACTCAAATGCATATCAAGGGAAGTCATGGTGGGTGAAGTATCGAACTGGTGGTTTCAAGTCAACATCGAGACCTTTGTTGATAGAAATAATTTTCTCTGAAAACATTAAAATATCAAATATCAATTTGATCGATTTTCCAATGTAGAATATTCATCCTGTGTATTGCAAAAACGTCATCGTTAGAGATATTAAAATCGTTGCTCCTATCGATTCTCCTAACACCGATGGAATCAACCCAGGTATGTTCTCTATCTATACATTATGATCGATATATTTATTTTAATTTCTGTATGATATAACGATTTACTACGATCAACGGTTGATGTGGTAAAATTAATGGTTGCAAAAAATACACAAATATAACATATATTGATTAGCAAATGTAAAACAACAATAAGTAACTAATTAACATGGCTTCTTTCTCAAATGTTTATAATCTGAAACATTTTAAGAATATGTGGAAAATCAAAGTTAAAATCATTAGATTGTGGAAAAAATACTCGGCATTTCAACTTTGAGATAACGATGGCTAAAGATATCGAGTCACTTCTATTTATATAGAAGTACAAACTTAGGGACCACGACTAAAAATTTGAAATATATTTTGTTAAAAATTTCAAATTTGAGAATATTTGTATTGTTAAGACATTCATTGAATTTGTTAAGATTTTAATTGTAACAAATCATTAGTTTCTAAATTTTAAAATTTACTTGGTATATGCCCAAATCTCCAAAAATTGTTATGCAATTTTGAAATATAATTTATTTATTTGGAATAAAATAAATTGATTGATTCGATTCAATTTTGTTTCTATATATGATCATATTTTGAATTTCGTAATTATAACAAACTAAATCTTTGAAGATCTTATTTAGTTATATCCGAAATCTTTTAGGGTCTCGTACCTTTTTTTATTTTTGTAATTTTTCAATAATTAAATTTAAATTCAATTAATTTTATAGTCAAATGACCCCATATTATCCACAAATCACAACCAAACTCATAAAACTGAAATTCCTTTTATTCAAGAATACAACAATATAGTTTGCTCAATTTATTCCTCCCAAGCACCTAAATCTTGTTTCAGATTTTTTTTTAACCAATTCCTCTGTATAAGAAACTTAAAAAAAAAATATCATAGAGATGCGCAAAACTCCATTACTCTCCATTGGATCATATGTTATGGTTCCATCACACATCGGCAAGTGCAATTAGCTGATCAACTACACTAGGATCTGCAAGTGTGCTAGTATCTCCAAGCTCTTCTAGTTGCCTAGCAGCAATCTTTCTCAAGATTCTCCTCATTATCTTTCCGCTTCTCGTCTTTGGCAACCCTGGTGCCCAATGTATTCTGTCTGGTGCTGCAAATGCCCCAATCTGGAAACGGCAAAATCGATACCAAAACTCAGCACAATATCAAACTGTGCAAATAGCACTTCCTCGAAAAATAAGCATAGCTAAAGCTTACTATTCACTTTGTTCTTAATATATCGTACCTGATTTCGGACCATGAGTACAAGGCTTTTACGAAGCTCTTCGCTGTAAGGAACACCTTCGACAAGAGTGACAAACGCATAGATTCCTTGACCCTTTACCTGATACAAGAGACTTGACCGTTAGTTCCTGTGGTATCATCTAATAAGAACCAAACTGATTTCTACTTAACGGTAAACGAAGAACAATGCTGAATCAAGAAAAAAATCTAATAACACAAGAACCAAAAAGTATCCTTAGGGTTATTATAGAGAACCATGAGACTCTTCATGCCTTCAAATGCTCAAAGACCAATTCAAAATACTAGACTTTTTATTTATACTCTAATCAGTGTCACATTGTGGTTCATATCCCAAAAATTTATGCATAATCAGTTCAACATACCTCATGTTCTACGCCTACAACAGCTGCTTCAGCACATTGAGTATGTGAAGCAAGAGCAGATTCGACTTCAGCAGTTCCGATTCGATGGCCACTATGCATTAAAAAAATCCAAACATAAGTATAGATTTGAGTAGTAGGGGGAATATTGGTAAGTTTAGGGAATTTATTGACATCATTTTAGATTATTTGTTTTACCTAACATTGATAACATCATCAACCCTCCCTGTAAGCCAGAAGTAACCATCCTTGTCTCTGAAACACAAAAATCAAATTACCTAAAATCACCCAACACACTAACTGCAAAATTGGTTTTTTCTGAAAAAAACTAATAAGTTTAGATTGTCCACCTGCTGCAACCATCACCACTGAAATAATATCCAGCAAAAGGTTTAAAGTATGTGGTTTCGTATCTTTCATGATCTCCAAACAAAGTTCGAAACGCCCCGGGCCATGAACCTTTCACACAAAGATAACCACTACACTCGCCTTCGATTTCATTACCTTTTTCATCAACTATAACAGGCTGCAGCAGAGACAGAGAGGTCAGAGTGAAGTCCTCTAAAGACGAATATCGAAAGGAAGAAGAAACAACAGACCTGAACACCAAAGAAAGGGAAAGTAGCTGAACCAGGCTTCTGCGGCCAAGCACCTGGCAATGGTGTTATCTACGCGATGTAATTTGATGCACATGAGAAAGAGCATGCAAGAGGTATCAATAGAGATAAAGAAAGGGAAGATAGTCACCATGAAGCCACCAGTTTCAGTTTGCCACCACGTATCTGAAATGGGACACCTTGAATCACCGACTAAATTGAAGAACCATCTACATCAAAGAATCAGTAAACCATTAAATATAGTTCACATTCAAATGATCAACAAAAATAAAAATCAAAAACATTAGAGTTCAAACCTCCATGCACTCGGATTGATGGGCTCACCCACACTTCCAAGAACCCGTAGCGATTTGCGAGAATGACTTGTTACAAACTATAACAACAAAAACAAGTTGAAAACAGATAAGTTAGTAAATGATTTACATATGTAATCGTATTATCCCCCCACATAAGAAAATGGTGCTAACTACATTTTCACCATAACCGAAAGATTATATATATATTACCTTATCGTCGTCGCGCATGAGAGACCTCACCAATGTAGGGGCAGTGTAAAATATGGAAACATTGTATTTGTCAACAATTTCCCAACAGCGTCCAGAATCAGGGTAGTTTGGAGCCTGTTTAAAAAAACAGATTATAAGATACAGATGAAAAGATATCAACAGTAAAACCCATTTTCACACATTAATATATAAGCCTGAACGCTAATAGCTCTTTAACGAATTACTATGGAAGAGGGACCTAGAGTTGAATTATTGATTATCCAAATGGATTTACCCCTTCAAAGACAACAACAGTTGCTCCATTAAGCATTGGTCCATAAGTAACGTAGCTATGGCCAGTGATCCAACCACAATCTGCTGTACACCTTATGTTAGAGAAGCAAAGAGATTAGTCACTCTTTAGTGTAGCTTTTAGTAAGGAATTTTTAACAGTCAAGAGAAGTGTCTTTGCTTACCAGTATACATCTGTTGATTTGTAGTCAAATGCGTATTTGAATGTTGTAGCAGTGTAAATCATATACCCTCCAGTTGTGTGTAGGACACCCTTCAAAGAACCAATATTAAAGAGAGAAACATAAAACAAACTAAGTTATAAACATGACCAAAATTACCTTTGGCTTCCCGGTACTTCCACTAGTGTACAGCAAAAACAAAGGATCTTCTGCATCAACCCATTCCACATCACACGATGTTGGATATTTAGGAATGACATCCTAAAAAGAAACCACCACAACCCACAGCAGACTTTAAGAACCGTTTGCAAAAAGAAACGAACGCATTTTTTGTCGATAATTAAACAGCTTTGTAGTTACCTGCCACCACACATCTCTTCCATCTTTCCATTTTGTGTTTTCTCTTGTTGTAGCTGATGAGTTTTCATAGGTCAAGCATACATCTGGTTGTAAAGAATCAAGAGACACAACAGCCAGAAAATCATCAGTTACGAACCCACCAAACCAACAAGCAAAAGAACCAAAATTCAGATTAAGTTTCTGATTATAAAGAGTAAAGAGAGATTCTTGCAAATAGACTAACCTACAGAGACTCCATCTTTAGAGGAAAGGTCAAGCGCAGCATCAACGATAGCTTTAAGGTTTATGGTCTTAGGACCTCTTTTAACAGCATTGCAAGTCAGTATTACATTTGGCTTGCAATCAATAATTCTTTGAGCAAGAGAGTCAGCAGAAAATCCAGCAAAAACGACCTGACGGAGAATTGAATTATTTTTCGAAACTGGTTTTATGTTAATGGAATTAGGAAAATGTTTCCATTGAAGACAAATGTGTACAATTTTAACAGATTACCGAATGAACAGCTCCGATCCGCGCACATGCAAGCATAGCAATGGGAAGTTCCATCAACATCGGTAAATAAATTACGACAGCATCTCCCTTCTTCACTCCACTATCTTTCAAGTAATTAGCAAGCTACAGTATAATGACAAGTAAAATGCAATGCCAGTCAACTAATGAGAAAGAAGAACTCTAGACATGGTCGGAGAGGTTAAACAACAGTGTTCATACCTGGCAAACTCGTTGGAGCAACTCGGAATAAGTTAAAGAAGCATCTACATTAGGTTCATTTCCTTCCCAGTATATAGCTATTTTATCACCTAAACCAGCTTCAACGTTTTTGTCCAAACAGTTGTAGCAAATGTTGGTGATTCCCCCTTTGAACCACTGACTCATACATGATCTCAGACATGTCAATACGACGAAACATAAAAAGAACAAGCAGAGGAAAAAGAGAAGAAAAAACATCAACCTCAATGTTAATAGGACCTTTCCTAACATCGAGATTTTCGGAAAACACTTGGTCACCCCATTTCTGCTTCCAGTAAAACTCAGACGCAATGTCAGACCAAAAACCAGCAGGATCATCCATCGATCTTTTATGCATTTCCATGTACTGTAATGTTCAAGAAGAGAAGATGAGGTGTATTGATCTAGGACTTAACTGATGTTTAGAATGATGAGAACGTGAGAGACCTGTTGAGGGGTGGAAACAAGAGCTTGGCTGGAGAATTCTTTACTGGGAAAGATGAGATCATTCTCCTCGGATGCAAGAGATTCTCCTAAAACGACGGCGTTTAATTGAGAGATCTTACCAGCACCTGAAGGTAGCTGGGACATGGATTCAACATGCCTAAGGTGATTTGAAGACATTCTCTTACAGCGAAGAAGATTGTCTAATGGGGATGATCTGGTAATACAATACTTACACAATTAGAACTTAGAAATCAACAGAAAACTTAAAAGCAAAATCACAAATCTTTGAACTTCATATTAACATTACTTTTGGCAAATCTAGGTCAAACATAAAACTCCTAAAACAATCAACCATGACATATATGATTCATATTCAAACTAGTTCCTATCACATGATTTTTAAACCATAAAACCTAAACCCTGAAATCTTAATTCTATTCATGGCCATCATTGTCATCAACATCAACATATCAAATCATAATCAACACCATATCCATCATTAATCTCATCATCATATCATTGTTATCATCACAGTATCAGCTAAAATTACGAATTCAAAAGTCGGAAATAAGCTAAAAAAGCATTCACCTTTGCGTAGTCGGAAGGATTCGAGATCCAAGTGATCCACTAATTTTTGGATCCTGATAACAATGTTACAAATCAAATCATCAAAAAAAAAAACGAAACTTTTTCGTAACCCAAAAACATAAACACTAAAACAAAGATCATATAATCAAAAATGATCCAAAGATTATATATATCAAATGTCTAATTGAGAAAAAAATGACGTACGAGTCAGATTTGAAGACTGAGTCCAGAAGAAAATTTGAGAATCGTAATAATAATGATTTAAAAAGAGATACTATATTCATAAGATTAGTCAACTCACAGATATCGAGCCTGAGCTGGAGACAACGGTGAGAAGCGGGGAAGAAGAAGAAGCTATTTTCATTTTTGCTTTTTATTTAACTTTGATTTTATTCTTCTCTCTCTCTCTCTTCTGTTTTTTTTTATTATAAAAATTGTTCTAATTATTAAATGGAATCTCCCTTGTGCCCACCTACTTATATAAAGTGAAGTATGGTTCTGTTTGTAGCAATTTAAGTACAATGTAGATTTTAGATTTATCATGTTTCGTAGGGACCGTGTAAATATAAAGAATATATGTTTTTTATTGATCATAAAACCTTTTTCACAACGTTTATACATGTTCCATAAGACGACTAACCCTAATATTTACTTGCCGTATATACAAAGCTTAATAATATACAGTCAGTCTAATATTTCCCTCAAGTTGGAGCATGGAGATTCGAAATGCCCAATTTGGAGACTATATATTCAAATTGTGGATGACCAAGTGCATTGGTTAAAATATCCGCAAGTTGTTTCATTGTACAAACATGAGCTGTAGAGATCAACCCGTCTTGAATCGCATCGCGAACCACGTGATAATCAACTTCAATATACTTTGTGCGTTCATGGAAAACCGGATTCGCGACAATGTGAATAGCAGCTTGAGAATCACAAAACAAACGAGTCGGAATTGTCTGTGGAGCACCAAGATCCTTCAATAGTTGTTGCAGCCAAATAATCTCGTCGGTAGCTCGAGCCATTGCCCGATATTCAGCCTCAGCCGACGATCGCGACACAGTCTTTTGTTTCTTAGTTTTCCAGGAAATGGGAGAACCACCAAGGAATGTATTATCGGAGCTCAAAGACCGACATGACAATGGGCAAAAGTCATAATCAGAATCACAATAAGCTGTAAAAGTTAAATTCGAGTCAGAACGCAACATGATACCTTGGCCCGGAGATCCTTTAAGAAAACGAACAACATGTAGAGCTGTATCCCAATGAGCTTCATGTGGCTTTTGCATGAATTGAGATAACACATGAACACAATAACACAAATCAGGACGTGTGGTGAGCAAATAAATCAGACGTCCCACTAAGCGCCTATAGCGTGCTGGGTCAGAAAGAAAATGACTATCATCAAGACTTAGCTGATGGTATTGTTCCATAGGCGTCGCCGCAGGGTTTGATCCAAGAAGCCCGGTCTCAGTTACAATGTCCAAAATATATTTCCGTTGAGACAAAAAAATACCTTCTTCATTGCGAGCAACCTCCAACCCAAGAAAATATTTTGCTTTGCCGAGATCCTTCATACGAAACCAAGTGCCCAAATAATCTTTAAACTTAATCAAAGTGGGAATATCATTACCACAAACCAGCAAATCATCAACATATACCAAAACACGGAGCTCAATCTCACCACGGGTCAGAGTAAAGAAGGGAGTAATCCGCATAGGATTGAGTGAAGCCAAAAGTTTTCAATGCAGAAGCAAGTTTGGCAAACCAACAACGCGGATCTTGCTTAAGGCCATATAAAGACTTGTGCAAGCGATAAACGTTATTAGGATCAGGATGATGAAAGTCCAATGGAAGCTTCATATATACGTCTTCCTTGAGATCACCATTTAGAAAAGCATTGTAGACATCCATGTGATAAACTTCCCAATTCTTTATAGATACAATACGAAGCAAGTTACGAACCGTGGACATCTTAGGGACAGGAGCAAATGTCTCATCATAATCTTTTCCTGCAACTTGATGATTTCCAAGAACCACTAGCCTTGCTTTTTATCTTTCTATTGTGCCATCCGCATTGTATTTTATCTTAAACACTCACTGCCTCTTTTCCAGGTGGCAAATCAACAATACTAAAAGTACTGCTTTCTTGTAAAGCATCGAGTTCAAATGTCATAGCATTGTTCCAGAACTTATTCTGCATTGTTTCTTTATAACCTTGTGGTTCTGTTCCCGCTAAGATGGTGGCAAGAAAAGCTTGATGACCAGAGGAAAACAAATCATCAGAAATATATGTGTGAAGAGGATAAGGTGTGGTACCTGGTGTCGTGACCGTAGCCGAGGAGTTTTATGTAGAAGTCGGAAGAACGTGAGGAGTGGAGAGTCTATTATCTTTGCTTGTGTAATGGGTCACATAGCCCTGAAGACAAACATTAGGAAAACATTGACGTCCACTACGTTGTAAAGCTTATTCCGGGTCTAACTCAATAATCAGAACAATAGTAGAATCAGAGACTTGTACCAACGGTTAAGGACCAGATTCTGGAGAGGAAGATGTTGGAGAACTCGGTTCAGGAGAAGTAACAGCCGAGGAACTAGATTCCGGAGAGCTAGGTTCCGGAGACCTTGAGTCTGGAGAACTCGGTTCCGTCGTTGGAGATCCTGGAGACTCGAGTTCGGTGATATGAGGAGTTATAGTGGTTTCTCCCACACCAATACTCTCATTATCTAAAGAACCGGTTCTCAGAATCTAATCAGCATCTTCAAAATGTTCTGATGAAAAGGGAACAGCCCAACCTTGCATAAGAGGGTCTTTTATCGATTGAAAAGGAAACACATCCTTTTGAAAAATCACATCGCGTGAGAGAAAAAATTCTTCTGTTTCAAGATCATAAATAGATCATAAATGCAATGGCGACTTCGCGGACCAAAATTATCTTAATCACAAGACCATAAGTGTGCGTAACAAGAAGACCCAAAGATGCAGAGCTCATTATAACTTGGTGGGGTGCCAAAGAGAACTTCATGAGGGGTTTGACCTCCATGAATTTGTGTAGGTGTCCAATGATGAGATGTGCTGCCGTAAGAATGGCTTCTCCCCAAAACTTAACTAGAAAGTGTGCTTGAAATAACAAAGAACGAGCAACATTTAAAATATGGCGGTGCTTATGCTCGACATGGCTGTTTTGCTGTGGTGTTCTGACACACGAGGTTTGGTGAATGATGCCTTGTTTAGTAAAAAAGATCGTTTGTGTGTCATTGTCGCTACGCACCATTTTAACCGATTTGCCAAATTGTTTTTCCGTTGCGCACAAAAATTCTTCAAAACTGACCGAACTTCAGACTTTTCAAGCAAGAGATGGAGCTAAACAGATCGTGAGAAATCATCTACGATAGTCAAAAAATAAGCAGCTCCACAAGTAGATCGAGTCCGATACGGTCCCCAAACATCAACATAAATTAAATCGAAATAATTTTTTGTTTTATTAAAACTGTTTGGAAAAATTTTCCGTATTTGTTTTGCTCGAAAGCACACATCACAATCACTTGGACTAAGAGATTTCATAGAAGTAGAAAAAGGCAAATCTGAAATAACTGAAAATGACGGATGTCCCAAATGCCTATGCCTCAAAGCCTTGTCAGAACCTGCATCCACTTTGTACGCTTGAACCGTTGCCACATCCAAAAGATAATACACTCCGTCAAATTCTTCACCGACTCCAATCAGGGTCCTCAAAAAATGGTCATGTCAGACACACATAGTATCAGTAAATAAAGCAAAACAATTCTTGAATTGTTTTAACAATTTTGATATTGAGATCAATGAGCAGTAGAGATTTGGCACATATAAAACATTATAAAGCTCAATCGTATCCGTAAGAGAAAAGACGTCCATGCTTATTGAAAGAGTTTTGCTACCATCAGTAAACCTAATAGAACAAGGCATTGTATCGTTAAGATCACACAGCATGGCGATATTTCTGGTCATGTGGTAAAAAGCTCCCGTATCTATGATAATATCCCCAAAAATCTTACGAGAGAGTTTTTAAGGTTTTGAAGGGTTACCACCACCACTCGCCTTTTCTTGCGCCATCATCCCAATTGCTTTCCATTGTTCTACTGTTAGTTTTGGGAAAACAGAGTCATTAGAGCTGGTTCCGTGAGCAACATGAGCAAAACCACGACCACGACCAGAAGACGGGAGCTGCGGTGAACCACGACCTCCGCGAGTGGATCCTTTGCCACCATTCCAAGAACTGCGTTCGGTCCACCAATCAGGGTAATTGTGTAATTTCCAACAAAAAATCTTCTCACATCCCGATTTATCACAATGAGAACAGAGATTGTTAGGTCGATCTCTATTTCGATTATCCCCTGTCAAAACAGCATCATCTTGACGGGGAACCAGACTGTTAGAATCACCATCTTGATGAGAAAAAAAACCAATGGCATCGTGATGTTCTTTTGATTTGGAATTAGCGAGTCTCTATTCTTCTCTGATTATTCTTGCATAAGCCGTGGCGAGATCAGGATAAGGATCTGCATATATGACAAAAGCAATTATGTTGCCAAACCGAGATTCATCCAACCCCATCACGAACTGGTGTAGTTTTTCATCTTCTCTTTCTTGTGCGAAACTGACACTGGTAGCACAAGAAAAAACCAACATAGGCTTATACGTGTGCAACTCATCCCACATCATAGCTAGACGTTCGTAGTAATCAATCACGGATTGCCCGCCTTGGCGATATGATGCTAACTGGGTGCGAAGATGATGAATCCGTACCTTATTATTAATAGCAAAATGTTTCTTCAAACTTACCCACAAATCATGTGCGTTGGTGAGAAATGAAACGGTTGAACGGACTCGAGGTGTAATAGAAGCCCGTAACTAACCAATAACCATGGAGTTAACCAAGGTTCTTGATTCAAGATATGGGCTATCAGCCGCAGGTTGCTTCAAAGTTCCCTCGATAAACCTTGTGGATGCTTGATTCCACACTCAATAATATATTGAATAATAATTAAAATAAAAATAGAATTCGTTAGTAAGAACGAACAGAAAATAAAAAATAGACTTACTAAAGGAAAAGGTATAAAATTGTATATATTGATCTCAAGTAGTAAAAAGATTGACCTCCATACATGACCATGGGGGTCTATATTTATACACGAATTAAGGATTAAATACTAAGAATAAATACTAATAAATCCTATGATTCTCCTTTAATTCATCGGTTTTGATATGACCTTTAATGTCGTAACGTCTCGCATTTGAACGATTCCCTCCTTCAGCTCGCAGATTTACCTAGCTTTGCAGACACTTCTGGCTTCGCTTGCTCCTTCCTTCCGTGAGGCTTCAGTACTAGTCGGACCCCAGTTCATCCATTAAGCTCTTGTACGGTTCATCCATCCCTTCTTGCTCTGAACTGACTCAGCCTTTACTTTGACTTGCTGAAGTGGTTACCACGTGTCATAATTAGACATAGTGGATCTTCGGTGCGGATCCAGTATCAACATTAGCCCCCCCAAGTTCTGCGAGCTGTAGTTTGGCTCGGAGGACTTACATTTTTTCCTTGCTTTTTTGCCTTCTGATCCCTTAAATTTTGGGGTTCGGCTATCTTGACCCTTGACACGGGTCCTATTAAATATTGATTTTATTGATATGCGGGAAACCCTTCCACTTTCCCTTATTACCGAGATGGTTTTTTTTTTGAAGTAGATAGCTCTTTTGCCGATTCCTTTTTCTTCGTTTTTCTTTTAGTCGATTGTTCTTGAACTTGGTTATTCTATGAAATTATTTTCCTTCTTGTGGATTACTGTATTTTTTCAAATTGTAGATTATGACAAATTTTTCGATGACTTCTGCTACTTCCACCGGGAAACGTCAGAAAACCCTGCCAGGTAACTGGTCCGGTCACAAAGATTGATTAGGTGCTCATCCTCCATCACGCTCGATGCGTGAATCTATTGAAGGTATTAGAAGATTCTTCAGAATTTCACCAGAAGTCATTTTCGTCCTTCCGAATCCTAATAAATCTCTGGGATGATTCCGCGATGGCTATATGTGCATTTACGAGATTTACTTTTACAGCTATGGTTTAATGTCTTTTTCTCTTGGAATGGCATTCATTAACTCTGGGATGAGTTATTTTCAAGGAAATAGGTTGATCAGACCCTTACCATTATTAAAGGAATACTATAATCAGTTATCTTCGGTAAAGAGCGAGGCTTGAACTCGGCTTCGGAATTGGCATGCCCTTACCATTTTTAAAGAAAAACTATGTTCAGTGATCCTCGGTAAATTTGTGTGAGGATAGAGCTCGGCTTATGAAACATCCAACGGGACTGATTCTGTTTATGTCCCAAACTCGTCAATTCGATTATATAATCATGATGCGAGGATTGATCCCAACTTTAGATAATGCAAAACTGTGCTTGACTTTAGGGAATGTAAAGCTGCATTTTCTTTAACTGTCGGGGTTTTAAAATCTGTGAACCATTAATTAGTGCACACCCTATGACGACACAAAAGATTTCTTTAATTATGACCGATAATCAGTTATTACATTTTGGCGAATGATATTTGGTTTCGCAAATCGAGCCGATGACCCCTCCAGCCCTGATTCTGCTTCTGGGGATGGATTTGAAGTGCATAAAGTCAAGTTGCCTGATTACTTATTGACCTTATCCGGGAAAAAGGAAAAAGAAGCCAGAGACTTTTTTCACAAGGTAAACTTTGTCAGCATGCATGATAATATTTGAGAAAGATTTTGCGATTGATTACCTTTCAATTTTTCATGTCCTTCAGTTGACTATTCGTCATCGCCTAGAATGTAGAAAACATCATCTCGTCACTACGAATGTAATCCCATGGACTAGGAGAGGAATAGTACTGAATCCTCGTTGCGTTCATCGATACATGATAGGATCTTAGAAAACACCAGATAAGAGAAACAAAGGCATGGGATGACGAAGAGGCTCGTCTGTGAGCTGAGTTTCTGGAAGCCGAAGCAAGGGAAGGCTACGATCTTGCTGTATCGAGAGAGGAGACTGTTTGCAAAATAATGTAACTGTTTAGTTTAGTCGGCTTAGTCAGCCTATCAAATGTTTTGTATTTTTGGAAATACAATTTTACTGTTGGAAACTTGAATCAATCTTAAAATTTGAAATACAGTTTTACTGCTTTAAATACAAAGGTATTGTTTGAAACTTGAATCAATCTTAAAATTTGAGAAAATCAATTAAGATCATAATTCATTCCTTTAGTTAAATTTCAACTGTTGAGTTTCCTCTCTGTCCCTTGGAGTTTGTCTATTTAAACCGTTGTTCATCACCTTTTTATAGAGCAAACAAACAAAGTATCGGTATATTTATTCTCAAATGGCAAAAAATCCTCAACAAAACGGAAGTGCTTCGACAGGTTCTTTGACAAACATGGTGATTTACCCTCATCAAAACCCCTGTCGTTCTTTTAACTTCGAGCTGATGTCTGGTTCCTTGTGGTTTTATTAAGCAACTGTCTCCTCGAAATCAAGAGATTGTTATTCACTGCATGGAGAAGGTATTTATATTCTTGAATTTTATTATTCCTAGAATAAATCTTGAATGAAAATGGTATCTAAAAGAAATTTTTGTTTCTCTAACTTATGGCTAGGCATGCGTGGATTGAACACGAAAGAGAGACTCTTCAAGCAGAAGTAAAAAAAAAGGAAGCCCGAATTCGTTAGATTACTCGTGAGATGGGTATCGTGGAACCTTCTCCTTCCGCCTGGCTTGCTCTTGAATCCAAGGAGTTTGACTATCATCTTCTGCATTTTTTTCGGAAGATGATAAAGAAGATAGAGAGTGGGACTAACTTATTCTGCGAGGATGCCTAATTTTATGAATTTGATGTATCTTGTTAATCATTTGTACTTCATCAAATCAAAAAGTAGTCCTTTATGTATGCGAACATAAATATTTTGTAATTTTAAATAGCTGTGTCTGAAAAAACAGATTGCCTATGTACCCATGTTGGAATCAAGGTAATCCGTAGTTCGTATAGTAATATATTGTAGAAAGAGCTGGAAATTAAACATAAAAAATGTAAAAAACTTGCGTGCCGAGCTTGGTGGCTACTTCGCTAATGATTTGAGAGTGAGAGAGTATACCCGTAGTCAGCCCCCACCCCCAATCATTAATGCGAAGGGTACTTAAGCCTTGTTACTGAAACCAAATTCAGAGTTATTGAACTTTGACATGATAAGTAACTATATTCCCCGGCTTGTGCTTTAATTCCTTTAGCGAGGTGAAGCTCAATGATGAGTACTTCGTTGTTGGTTTAGAAGCAAGGAGAAACTGAAATGACTGTTCGAGCCTGATTCTAACCAAACATCATTGTTTTGATAAAGGTATTTCCACGAAGAGTTGCGAGGTCATATTTTCGACGCATGAAACTGCTTCGATGATTTAAAGTTTGAGTTTGATTATCCACTTTGTAAGAAGGTTTGATTGGCAAGGGCCATGTAGGATTGTTCGCAGAGGGGTTGACCAATGCTTCAAGATATTGAATGAGTTTGGCATGAAGCTTAACCCTGCGAAGTGCACTTTTTTTGCACCGTCCGAAGAGTTTTTCGGTTATATTGTGACACAACGAGGAAGTGAAGAAAATGCGATTGTAAGTTTTACCATCATCGTGAAATGAGTTTTCGGGCCTGTCAAACTTTTACTTATATTGTAGATAGGCCTCTGCTCTTCCTTATCATCTCGTACGATTATGCCGCTCAGCGCATGTTCAGAAACCAAAATATAACGGTATAGTCTTTCGCCAATATCTGGTTTAGAAAGGATCGAAAGAGTAGTGAGATATGCCTTTAGTTGCTTAGAAATTTCTTTGCATTCTCTGATCCACGTAAACTATTTGTTTCCCATCAATAGTTGATAGAAAGGAAGGTACTTGTCGGTTGACCGAGATATGAATATGTTGAGAGTTGCAATCCTTCCAGTCAAGCGTTGTACTTCCTTTAAGTTACGCGGCGAAGGCATTGTTAGAAATGCATTAATTTGGTTTGAATTTTCTTCACTTCCTCGTTGTGTCACAATATAACCGAAAAACTCTTCGGACGGTGCAAAAAAAGTGCACTTCGCAGGGTTAAGCTTCATGCCAAACTCATTCAATATCTTGAAGCATTGGTCAAGGTGTTGAATGTGTTCAGACTTTTTGAGAGATTTAACCAACATATCGTCAATGTAGACTTCCATGGTTTTTCTCAGTTGTTTGTCAAATATCTTGTTGATGAGATGTTGATAAGTTGCTCCGACGCTCTTCAATTCAAAGGACATTACTACATAGGAATACATTCTTTTATCCGTAATGAATAAATTTTTTTCTTGATCATCCAGATTCATTCGGATCTGGTTGTAGCCAGAAAAAACATCCATGAAACTTAAGAGTTCATGATCCGCGGCTGATTGGACCAGGCGGTCAATGTGTGGCAAAGGAAAACTATCATTTGGGCAAGCTTTGTTGATATCAGTGAAATCAATTCAGATCTTCCACTTTCCATTTTTCATTTTTACTACCACATGATTGGCGAGCCGATCTGGGTATTTGACTTCGTGAATAGAACCGGCTTTGAGAAGTCTATCCACCTCGTCGTTTACTGCTTTAGCTCGATCAGGGTCGAGCTTTCTCCTTTTTTGGTTGACTGGCTTGAAGTTTGATCAACGTGCAGTTTGTGAGAGATGATTGCAGGGTTAATTCCGGGCATGTCTCGTAGCTTTGACTCAAGTTCCAAACCAATTTTCACCACGCGCTCAGGGTGCTTCGGATCAGTAGAAACATCGATCGAAACCTTGGTAGATTGTTATCCACTGGGAAATGTCAAGTCCTTCCCGATGCTGGTTAATTGCTATTGAACATTTAACATGTGACTTATAAGGTAGCTAGATTTAGACATCTCTTGATCTCCGTTAATCGAACCCACTCTACTAAAAATCGGGAACTTCACACACTGGTGATAGGTTGATGGTACTGCCTTCATTTGGTAAATCCAAGGGGTACCCATAATGGCATTGTATGCAGTTGGTCGATCAAACACTATGAATTCAATGATCTTTGATACTCCTTCGGCAAGCACATGTAGTTTGATTGTGCCAAGTGACATTGATATTTCGCTTGTGAAAGCGATGAGCGGTATAGGTGGTCCAACAATGTCCACCCTGTTAATCCCCATCCTTTGTAAAGTACTTAAGAAAATGAGATCAACTGAGCTTCCAGTGTCAATGAAGACTTTGGAAACTTCATTAGTTCGCGATATCAAGAGTTATCACCAATGTATCATCATGTCATTTTGCGAGATGATGGGTGTCAAACTCTTCAAAAGTAATTAGTATGTTGACATCGACTCCTCTCGGGTTTCTACTGAACTTCATTACGGAGGCTTGCTTCTGTTGTTTGATAGTGCAAACAGTGTCTGGAAACAACTTCGAGCCTCTGATGATTACATATATCCTCCCTTTCAAAGGTTTGGTTGGAGTGTGCTCAGACATTTTTGGCTTCTTCGCTAGTGACTCTGAGTCACGATCTTCGCGATCTTTGTGGTACTGCTCGTTGAACTCTTTAATCTTGAAATCTGTGAGGTCACCAGAAGACCACAACTCGGCCAAGTTTTTTTTGGAGGACACTGCAGTCCTTGGTACTATGGTCATTCACTTGATGGATGTCGCAACAAGCATTCTCGTCATGGATCCAAGTGTTTGGTGAAGGTGACCCAATTTTTCCTTTACAAGAAGAGGATCACCCAACACTGTTGTTATATGGTGAAGCTCCAAAGCCTTTGGTGTCTTTACCAACTTTTGGTTCAGATTTTTTAGTAGCGGGAAAAACTCCAGGTTTTACGATTCGGTACTTATTCTTGAAGGTTGCCTTTTCTTCCTCGGCCTTGATTCAGTTATTTGCTCGGAACAGAATGTCTTGGATGGTAGTTGGCTTGTTGACTGTAAGCACTAAACGGAATCTTGCCTCATGTCATAAACCATTTCGCAAAGCTATTAGCGCAGCAGTCTGGGAAAGTCTTGGGACTTTGGACAGGATGTCTTTAAACTTGGTAATATGCTTTCTCAAAGGTTCATGAGGACCTTTAGACGAATTCCATAAGTCATTATCCGTTTTTTCTTTTTCCATGAGTACCGAATACTGCATGATGAAAGCCAATGACAGCTGATCAAAACTATCGATCGTAGAGAACTCTAGTTGCGTAACCCACAGGAGAGCTTGACCAGAAAGATTTTATAAGAAAAATTTGCAGTATCTTGCATCTTCTTTATGCGCATCGAGCTCGATTTTTCCAGCTACAATACGAAAAGCAGCCAGATGGCTCTTCGGGTCGGTCATCCAATCGTACGTCGCTAGGTTGACTTTTTGTGCATCTCTGATCCAAAAGTTTGTTATCCGTGCTGTAAACGGTGAACATCGAGTTTCTTCGATCACTTTGTCCACTTCGGGAGCTAAACTGGTTGCTTGGTGAAATTTTGACTTCAGCTCATCGAGAGCATGATTTACTTGGTGAAAATCTGAGACGATGGCACGTCCCCAAGTATCTCCTATCTCGGCTAGAATGTCATTGTTATTGTTGTTATTGACCGCATCTACCACAACTACAGGGTCGACACCGTCACCAATCGCATCATTCGTAAGAGTTGCTTATGCGCTAGAAATGGTTTCAGCCTGAAATGCTGATGCTTGGTTGATTGGCGTCTGAAGGTAGGCACTTTGCAGAGGATCACAAGAGTTTGAGGATTGGAACTCCTTGTGGCCCTATAAAGTACACGGGCACTACGACTTCCGTAGGAAGGGCCATCAGATATCAAATCGAAATGAGAAAAGAGAGTTGTTTGATTGTTAGTCAAATTTAATAAATCTGACTATAAATCTAATAGTTCAAAAACTAAACACTATAAATTAAAAACGTCAAAAAAAAAATTGAAGAAGTGGAGCAATCAATTTCAAAAATGAATAATCAAAAATACTTACGTGTAGGTTATGTACTTTGTTTTAAGGGAAAATAGCATTTTAAACCTTGAAAGTGTCTCTTGCTATCATTTTAAACCTCAAAAGTATTACACTTGCACTTTAAACCTTCAAACTATTTTTACTAACACTTTAAACCTTGAAACTATCTCCTTTGTTTTTCTATCATTAAATTTATTACAAAATACTTACCAGAAAACTAACAGAATTTCTGACGGTAATATGACAAAAACTTTTGACGATAATCCGACGGATTTCCGACAAAATAGTTACGTCAGAATTTTTAAAATTAAAACGGTTAAATCAACGTACATATTTTCCAACGGATTTCCACTCAAAAATCCGTCAGAAATTGTTAGCCGGATTATCGACAAAACTATTATGTCAAAAATCCATCGAATTAAGATCTCGTAGGAAATTCCATCAGTTTTCTGTAAC
Organism: Cardamine occulta; assembly: GCA_028015245.1. Taxonomy (NCBI): domain Eukaryota; kingdom Viridiplantae; phylum Streptophyta; class Magnoliopsida; order Brassicales; family Brassicaceae; genus Cardamine; species Cardamine occulta. The sequence continues at coordinate 20,505,092 of CM051386.1, forward strand.
TTTTTCTTGTAGTGACGGAATTTCGACGGAATCTTAATTCGATGGATTTTCGACATAATAGTTCCTTCGGCAATCCGTCAAACAATTTCTGACGGATTATCGAGTAACTGTCGGAAATCCGTTGGAAAATATACACATTGATATAGTCATTTGATTTTCTAAAATTCTGATGAAACTATTTTGTCAGAAATCCGTCGGATTATCGTCAAATTGTTTTTCCGGATTACTATCGGAAATTCCATCAATTTTTAGGTAACTATTTTGTAGTGAATTTTATGGCGGAGAAAACGCGGGATATAGTTTCAAGATATTGAGTTTCTTAAGCAATGGCGATGAGCGATTTGATTCGCATCCATCGTATCGGTTATTAAGAAAATATTTAATAGCTTTAACATTTTTGAATCAGTTATAGGTTTAAGAGTTAAGAATGATAAAGCTTTAACCCCGTTAGCGTGCTTCGTTTTTCGATTTAACTTTGTGCCTAAAATGACATAGTTAATATAAATTAACCATTTAATCATGAAGTCAACAAAAACTTATGAATTTAAACGTTCACAGTTTGAAAGTTGAAGCTTTTTTAGCAAGAGGGAAAAACGTTGTTTTGATTAAACGGACGCTGCTAACGAAATCTTTAACTCCGTTAACATGCTCCGTCCCTCAATTTAACGTTATGTTTCAAATGGTATAGTCAACATACGTTAACCATTTAATCATGAAGTAAAAAAAAATTAGGTTTTTTAAAGACATTTTGAAATTTAGGTTGAAGCTTTTTTTTTGACATTTTTCTCATTTTCTAATTGCAAAATTAGAAACTCTATTCCACGTTGTTTAAACCAATCAAACTGTTATAGTTATCTTTTTATGTATAAAGGAATAAAGAACTCGAAGAAAGACGCATTTGAGATTGAAATTGTTGAATACAAAAAGAAGAAAAACTTAGTCGGAATATGAATTCGAAACCAAAGAGCATCCCAAGTTTGGTTTGTTATGGCTCTATACCATCATCATCATTCATCTAATACTTCATCTATTTGGTACAAAGTTATAACATCACAACGCAATTCATGTAAATGAAGTAGTAGCTTTGGTTTTCATTTTTCTTTTTTTCTTCAATCCTTTTTACCTTTGTTGTCTTCATCACCTTTCAGAAATTTCATGAACCAATAAGCAGAAGATTTTGGGTGACGGGTTAAACCATTCTTGTAGTCTACATATACTAAACCGAATCTCTTGGTGTACCCTTGCGCCCACTCGAAGTTATCCAACAACGACCACGCAAAGTATCCCTTTATGTCCACTCCGTCTCTGTTTCAATATTCACCATTAACAAAATACTCTCACTGTTAACCTTATTGTATAATGCGAATTTACTTTATAGACTCTATTTATGTGTATATCTCTGTTTCCTAAGTTTTTGTTGCTCGTGAGTGTATGAAATGTTAGCTTACTTGATAGCCTCAGAGACATTGGCAAGGTAATTCTTGAAATAGGCAACTCTACGCTCATCGTCGAGCATATCATGGATAGAGGCAGATCCGTCATCTTCATCATCCATACCTGTCATGTTAGACCAAGTGATCTAAACCTCAGGATGTATATAATAGAAGTTTGACAATACCAGAATAACTATTCGTTTAATGCCAATGTTATCTGGATAACAAAACAATGGAGATACGAGGATAGGTAAATACCATTCTCCGTGATAAATATTGGAGGGTGGTTGTATTTCTCACTGATGTAATTCAATGTCTTTCGGATTCCCCAAGGCACAATATAAAGCCAATCCGAAGCAGCCTGTAATTATCACAGATTGTTTAGTTGATTACTAGCTCAAATGCATTTAGATGATATTCAGAAATGTCAACGGAATCATTAGATTGAGCGGAGATTAAGAAGAGAATTCTTACCCTATCGCCTATCGGCTCTCCATTTTCCCATTCAACTGTGCGCATAAAAAAGAGAGGATAATTACTAGGAAGTAAGAAATATGCTAGTAAGTAAAGGAAATTTCAGTGCTTGTGTTTGTTACCAATCCTCTCCAATTCTTGTGATTTGTAAAAGTCACTCTCAGCTTCTTTGTTTGAGACATGAGAAATCAACCTTGAAGTGTAGTGGTTTAGACCAAGAAAATCCCATGAGTTCTGAAGCATAAACTCCTTTTCTTCCGGAGTAAATCTAGGAAGATTATCTCCCAATTTCTGGCGCATACTTGCAGGATAGTCTCCAAAAAACAAAGGATCCAAGAACCTGCAAATGAAGTTAATTTTTTTATTTCAAGGAATGATTTATACTTAGAAGTATGCAAGTCATTTGAAGCATAGTTAGCAATTCCAAGTTTATGATAATTTGATTATAACTTTGTTAAACACAAAAAATGGAATTTATGAAACCTTAACGTATGAAAAGCCTATTATACAGGGGTCAAAGACTATTTAGTGATAATACCACACCATAGAGTCAAAGACTATCTAGGATTTTACAGCACCCTTGGAAACAGCAAAATAAGAGGATTATATGTTCTGAACTTCACATACTATTACAAAGTAAAACATAGATGAATCAATTCCACAGAGAGAACTATTCCTAAAACTCATAAACTAAAAGCCTAGAGCAGAAATCAATTTACTACAAAATTTCATGAAGATATGATGCAGCGGTGCGCATAAGCTACATAGACATTTTTTAGCTCAACACATCAACAATACATTTCTATCCCATATCTTTATGATTAAGAAATCACTCAATGCTTATCTTACTTACCATCCAAGCTGAAAGTCAATTCGCCTACCCGCAGCGACCTTGTCCTCCAAACTCTCTGAGTTTGGCTCTGCCCATTCACAATCAACTGACAAACCGATTTGTCCGCCTTGGCTTTCCTAGATTAACATTTGTAACCCAAAAAGCACACTGGTAAATAACAAGCAATCGAGATACATGGATAAAGGTACTAGATGTCAACAACAGACCCCTTGAAGCATCTTCCCATAACCACAAAGGTCCAAACAAAATAAAACAAACTTAGGTTCCTTAACCACAATAAAAAAGCTGTCATACCTTGTACTTGCTTCTATATATAGAAACAGCAGTTGCATGGGCCAAAACTTGATGATGTGAAACCAAATATGGTTCGATCAAGGGCTTCTCCTTTCTTCCAGGTGCAAATATACCAATACAATGTCCATTCACCGAGGTCTGAAGAGGTTCATTTAATGTAATCCAGTGCTTCACTCTATCACCAAAATTGGCAAAACAAGCATCTGCATAGAGGCCAAAATAATCTCTGCACGTGAAGAAAACTTTAATGTCATTGTCAAAACAATCAATTCCACAAAAAGTGGTGCATGGCTTATTTCAAAAAGAGGAAGGCATCATTTCAGAATTGTGGAAGAATGCAAGATAATTTGTACAATACCTCTCAAAATAATCGTATTTCTGCTATTGAAGATCTTATACAAATGGAATAGTCTACTACAGATTACTACTTACACAATTTTTCTATTTGTCCAACCTCCGATTGATTCCTGGAGATGTGAGGGGAGATCCCAATGGTACAGAGTCGCAAACGGCTGAATACCTACAATAGGGTTCATCTTGTGAAACTATCATCCACGCTAAAAGGAAAAAACTCATTTCAGAAGAATAAATACCCCTTTCAAGAAGTGTATTGATAATATTGTTGTAGAAAGCAATGCCGTCTTCACTGACTTCAGTCCCCAAGCCATCTTGAACAAATGACAAACAAAGACAACAAGCCCTTTAGTCAGCAAACGTATAAATTGTAAAGGAAGGCCAGATAACAAGAAAAAAATACTGCTTTACAGTTTTAGTTATGACTACAAGCATCAATGCTAAAGGAACTCAAGATTTCATATTTTTAAAAGGATCTCTTGGGAAATACTGATCCATCATTTCAAATATGAAGAGACAAAAAAAAAATGCTCCCTTGAAATTAGAGATCAAATGATGAAGGTTCTAAAGGCACAGTCCACCTTCCCACAACGAGAATTTCCCCAGTGTTTACATATACAAAATTACAAAAAATAATCTTGCCAATTGTACTTGACATTGTATACAATTTACTTCACTATGATTAGAGACAATATAATTTACACATAAAGAAATCAGCATAACGCAGATATGGAGATTTGAGTATAAACAAAGAGAGAGAGATGATTAGTAAACTGCAGAAACACGCACAAAGGGGAAAACACATTGCAAATAAAAATGGTTGAAAAGTGACATTAAGAACATCTATATTTTAGTTAAATGAATAAAATTTTACAATCAAAGTATCAAGTTTAAATGACAATATAGTTGAACATACCAGGGAAAATGCGAGACCACGATATAGAAAATCTGTAAGCACTGAATCCTAATGTTCCAATAAGTTCAATATCTTCCTGCAACATCATTGGAATAACAATATTATAAACAAAGAAATATACAAACCATAAGATCCCTATACAAACACTTTACTCTAAGCTTTACTTAACCTTGTATCGATGGTAATGATCCACAGCGATATCACCGTTACTTCCATCAAGAATTTTTCCTAACCAAGATGAAACAAACAGTTAAATCTACCTAGCCTTCATTGTACGACATGACGATAAGCTAAGAAGAAACCACAAACCTTCAAGATGAGTAAACTTATCCCATATACTTGGTCCTTTCTTACCTTCATTCCATCCTCCTTCAATCTACAAAAAATCATCATCAATACTTAGGTCAGTGAAAACTAAAACATTTGATAAATAATATATATACATCAAAGTTTCTACAAAATGTTGATAGTTAAAAGCATTTAATACCATAAAATTCAAACCACATTCAAAAATAAAACATCTCTTCTTCTTAAATCTGATTCGTATAGCAATCTAATTCACAATCCGACTTCTAAATACGCGAAGACTTAACTGTTAATTCCAAATTTCAGTTCCGACTAAAAACCTAAATCAGCATTTCCATAAAATCCAAGTAAATCAAGAGATTGGTATAGAAAAATGTAGAAGACGAAGCACAGACTATAAAGAATAAGATCGAGGAGAGAGACCTGGTAAGCGGAAGTGGCAACGCCGAAGGTGAAGGTGGAGGGGAAATTAGAGCGATAGATATTGGGAGAGACGGCGAGATTAGCCAAGTTAAGCTTCTGCGCCATTTTTTCCGATTAGTGTGGAATCTGATACAACACACAAACCGTGCGTTACTTTAAGAGATGCTCGATGCAAAAGATCCGGAGACAACTAATCAACATATTTTTTTTTAATTACCCAGATAATACACTTGGTTTACTCTAATAGGCTATACAACAACTAATCTAGTTCTAATTTTGTTTGTAATGATTTATTATTAATGTGATACTAATTTGACAAGGACTGAAAACATCAATTAGAATAACAATAGTTTCTTAGCCATCAGAGGCAAGAAAAAAACAAAAAAAAGAGGAGAAAAATAATACTCACACTAGGAGAAGTCTCGGACGGTGCACAAGTTTAATATTTTTTTTTCCTTTTTACTATGGGTGAATGTAATTAGTTTACACATATTTGCTATTTCTGTTATTGTTGTATTATTATTATTTTGTTTATCTGTTTTGTCAGTTTTAATCATAAATATTTTGTGTTTGTCCAACAAATACTTAATTATTTTTGAACATTTATGTGGTTGTGTTGCCATAGTATATTATTTGGGTTGTCATTATTGTCTGCTTATAAATTATCATTGGTATGTTTAATTAAAAATTATTATAAATTTTATTCTATGAAGGACAAAGTAAATCAGAAATAAAAACTTTAAAACAAATAAAGACGAACTATTTAAAACTTGTGTCATTTGTATATATTTATAACAAACAATACCATACAAAATTTCCTCGTTCATATAATAATTTTCTTAAAGTTATGAAAGGCCAAATTTTCTCTAACCAAGTTTTATCCTACTAACAAGGGAATTTAATGAAAAAACCCCTCAACTTTGGTTCCATCTATTTTTAAACCTCAACTTTAATTTTAGTAAAAAAATCCCCTCAACTTTAATCTGTTAATAGATTTGACCTTCCGTAAACCGTTTTTATTTACCGTGACGAAATATTGTTTTAAGGACATAAAACATTGAGGCGTTTGTATTTTTCATAGAAACAACAAGATTTTTAATTAAAAATAACATGAAGTGCATGTAAAAATCTCGAATTGTAAACTTGTGGTTCCGGTTTCATGATTTTATTGTGAATTTTAAATGGTTTAGTTTGGTGTTTAGAAGTTGTAAACATGAAAACATGAATATATATTCAACAATTCAAGCTGTTCAACAATATTTTGTTTCAAGAAATCGACCAAAAAAAACCATCAACATTGTTTAACAAAAAAAACTAATAGTTCTACGAAGTACTACCCATTGCAACATAAGAAACTATATATATCATAAAGTAGACAGTACTCGAACATTAACTTTGAAGAGAAGATTGTGTTGGCTCAGTGTTAAAATTTTCTTCAGCCACAATCTTTTGTTTTTTTCTTAGTTTTCCTTTGACTGAATGTATGTTGTGTCTAACTTGTTGACAGTTTTTGCAAGTGTACAAATGAAAAAAAAAACAAAAAAAACAAAAAGTAAAGAACTTGAAATGGAAAATTTTCAAAACCAATGTTGTTCATTGTTCTTGGATCTACCATTTGAACTTTTTCATGTGCAGAAGAAATTTTATCTCAATGTAAGAACACCATAATAATCAAATGAATTTGACTTACCTCAACATCTTAAAAAAATTGAACCAATATATCTCTTGCTCTGTACGACTTCCGCTCTCACTTTTCGTTCAGCATTTTTGGAATTTCTTAAATTTTTACGGTTTTAAGATTTAGGGATTTTTAAGATTAAAATACTTAAAAAAAGTACACTTTATATTGTTTTTGTTTATTTTTAATTAAAAATCTTATTGTTTATATGAAAAATACAAACATCTCGACGTTTTATGTCCTTAAAACAACTTTCAATCATGTAAATGGAAACGGTTTATGAGGGTCAAATCTGTTAAAGGATTAAACTTGAAGATATTTTTTACTAAAACAATAGTTGAGGGTTTGAAAATAGATGGGGCCAAAATTGAGGAGTTTTTTCATTAAATTCCCTATTAACAACTCTAAAACTCTTCTTAAAATTTCACATAGTCCAACTTCTTTAATTAGTTCATACATAGAGTATTGTTTTGAGAAATTCTCTAGAATGACACTAAATTATGTTTTTTTTTCACAAATAGCACTCAATTTCATTTGTTCCATAAATAACATTTCAACTAGATTCGAACCCGCGGTATATCGCAGGTCAATTATTTTAATATAAATATGTTATTTTTTGTTGTTTTACTAAATATTTGTATTTTATGATGGTAATTTAATTTAATATTTTCGTGTTTCTTTATGGTTTATAAACATTTTTTTTGTTTAATATATATTTATAGTATTTTGTTTTTAATGGTTTATTATATGCTTCAAACCTATGCCAAATCAATTATGTGACCTCTCAGGCTATGAAGCGACGTAGGGATTTATGCAAGGAGTCATAACTCGAGTGACATGGAGCCATAGAGTTGAAGACTGCAAAAGAAGCTCAAGTTGCTCGAGGAGGCTACTCGGATGAAGACTCGAGGAGGCTACTCGACCAGACCACTCAACGTCAGGGTCGAGTGGTGAGCACCGCTTCTAGAAGATTCTGCAAATTATGGCAAATTCTCATTATCCCTAATTCTTATGTATAAATACCGAGGATAATCATAACTCGCGGGGAGAGCGCTGACACAAATATAATTCTGCGCCGCCTTAGAATAATTAGTTTTCATCTCTTTTAGTTTTCTCCCTCTAGTTTATCTTTAGATTTCGATTCAGAATTTTGCAACTCTTAGTAATTTTAATAAGATCGAGTTTTGATTTATTGTTCATTTTTTGAAATTTCTTTCTCATCAGATCATCCTTCATCTATGACAAGTCTTAGCTTTTCAGGGCTTTTGGCTTCGATTATGATCTCGATGAGTGAGTAGTCGTTTTAGGGGTTTTCGGGGATGGATTAGGTAGTCTCACTCGATCGCCATGGGTTTTTACTGATTTATGCTGATTCGGTTTTAAAATCCCTCTTGGGTTCTCGTTTTTAATGCTTGTACCTCTCTTATCAAGAGGATCATGATTTCAGATGAATTCATGAGCAGCAAAAGTGCCTTGAACCATCAGATCTAGTTTTTCCAGGGATTAAGACACAATAGCGTGAGAGTTGGTGCATCAGATGTTGATTTACGTCACGACCCAACTACTCACTTGTTATGAGTCTTTCTTGGCTTTGACGGATCGATCCTTAATCACTTGTTGAGACCCTTCACCACGACAGTGGGTTGGATTGGAAGTGAGATCCGTCGTCAAGGGATTCACCCTGAGTTTAGTAAATTAGCACCCATGGAGTGAGAGTGTAGATGATCCTATGAGTCTATCCCCAATATCCCTTTGTCTTTTATTTGAACTAGTTGTCATTTTTAGATCTCTTGTTTACCGCTTTCATTAGAGTTCCTGTACCACTCGACTAGTCCACTCGAGTGCATCACTCGAGTGACTCACTCGAGTCACCTTAGTTTTTACAACTAGTTTTAGTTTTTCCATCTTTAGTTCATGATTTGTTAGACTGTGACATGCTCTGCATCTCTAGTTTAATTTTATGTATTTTAGGCTGTTAGTAAGAAAAAACCCCTAAAATATATTGCTTGACTTGCTAGCTTAATCCACATGTTAAGTGCTACAGACATGCTTTAGATTAGGTTCGACATTTCACCCTTTATACTATCAATCGATTGAAATAGACGAAAAACTCCTAGTTTCAATTTGGCACCGTTGCCAGTTTAGAGTCATTGTCTGCACATTTATCATCTTTAAGCTTATTAGATCAAGTTTCTTTTGCATAAAAGATCTGAGATTTTCATCTAACAAGGCTTGTTCTTGCTACTAGATTTCTCGGATTGATATTCTATTTCCATTAGCCTTTTGTTTAAAGTCTTATTGATTTGGGTTGAAGTTTTGTTTGTGTTGCATCAGGTACCATTCTACTCGATTAGTCTACTCGAGTGCTTCTCTCGAGTAGTCCTTACACCGCATACGAACACGCTCTCTGACTCGCTTAGATCAATCCACGAAGGAGCTGGTGAAATGGCAGAGCAACCTGCACCTCAAGTCATTGGAGTTGGTGATGCACCAAGCACACACTCCACCAGGCAAGGGATTGTGGCACCTCCTGTTGCCAACAACAACTTCGAGATTAAATCCGGTGTCATCAGCATGGTCCAGAGCCACAAATTTCACGGTCTCCCCATGGAGAACCCATTGGAACATCTTGACCAATTCGACCGTTTGTGTGAGCTTACGAAGATTAACGGTATATCTGAAGATGGGTTCAAGCTTCGTCTATTCCCTTTCTCTCTAGGCGAAAAGGCCTCTCAATGGGAACGAGCTTTGCCCCAGAATTCTATCACTACTTGGGATGATTGCAAGAAGGCGTTTCTCCTGAAGTTTTTTTCCAACGCCAGAACTGCAAAGCTGAAGAATGACATCTCAAGCTTCACTCAGAGAAACAATGAAAGCTTCTCAGAAGCTTGGGAAAGGTTCAAGATGTATACCACTCAATGCCCTCACCACGGATTCAGCAAAAAATCACTCCTTTGCACACTATATCAAGGCACAAGTCCGAAGATCAGGTTGCATCTGGACACTGCCAGCAATGGCAACTTCCTGAACCAAGATGTCACTTCTGGATGGGATTTAGTTGAGAATCTAGCCATTTCTGATGGAAACTACAATGAAGACTTCGACAGAACGATTAGGGGATCTTCTACTTCTGCTACTTCCAACAGCAAGGAGATTCAAGCATTGAACGACAAGCTCGATAAGCTTATCCTCGCTCAGTAGAAACAAGTCCACTTTGAGGGAGAGTCATCCTTACCTCAGGATCCAACCGTTGAAGATGATCAGGTTGAAGAGATACTCTACATTCAGAATCAAGCTGATTTCAACCGAGGCTTCATTAACTACAGGAGCAACCCCAACTTATCTTACCGTAACACCAACGTTGCAAACCCTTAAGATCAGGTGTATCCTACTCAGCAACCTGCTCTGAACAAGACTTTTGTTCAAAATCCTCCAACAAATCCACCTGGATTTGCCCCAAGACCTGCTCTGCAGTCTGATAATGAGCTTAAGGCATTGCTTCTCCAACTTCTTCAAGGTCAAAACGCTACAACTCAAGATACCACCAAGCGGTTCACTGAGCTTCGAACTCACATTGATTGCTCTTATGACGATTTGAACCACAAGCTCAAAATCTTGAACAGGAGATTAAAACATGTTGAGTCCAACTCTTCCTCAGCTTCCACTAAGTCCACAAGTCAACTTCCTGGGAAAACCGTGCAAAACCCCGAAGACTCTGCAAATGTCTATGCAGTCTCCACAACCCCAGCTATCCATCTCCTTCCTTTCAAGACGAGATTCTCACAAATCACCTGGGACGGTGATCTTCAAGGTGGAGGGGGGGGGGTATCATGTCAAGCTGCTACTGTGATTGTGATCACTGAGAGCACACCACTCGAGCAACCCACTCGAGTGAGTGATCGAGTCGACTTCGTCTCAGTGAACGAGAAGCGAATTCTAGACCTGCATGCCATGATCACGAGTCCTTTCCCAGAAAGATTCACCAAAGATATTGAGAAGGAATATAAGATCATGTTGGAAAAAGAACTTCTAGAGCTGGAAGAGTCAATGACCTTTGATGAAGCTGTTGAGAAACTGGGACGTTTTGGGTATGGTTTGAGAGAAAGAACCTTGAAGAGAATTAAAGTTAGGAGACCAACACCTGCTAAGTCTCAGAAATGCCAAGTAATTGCTCAGCAGGAGGTTTTGGTACAAGAGAAGTTAGAAGATCCAGGATCTTTCACTTTACCATGCTCAATCAACAACCAGGCAGTTGGTAAGTCTCTCTGCGACTTGGGTGCTTCTGTCAGCATCATGCCTTTGTCTGTGGCAGAAAGGCTTGGTTATCACAAGTTCTTGCCAAGCATATTATCACTAGTCTTAGCTAATAGAACGGTGAGATTTCCACATGGACTACTTGAAAATGTTTCAGTAAGGATAGGGAAACTTGAAATACTCACTAGTTTCATAATCATGAAGATAGATGAAGAACCCAAAGATCCTTTGATTCTAGGGAAACTCTTTCTAGCATCCTCGCAAGCCGTCATCAATGCCAAGACTGGAGAGATACTTCTTCAAGCTAGCAACGGTTTAGAGGTGAGATTCAACACTTCATCCAGATTGGAGAGCTCAACCTTTGATGGTCAGCTATACTCCGTGGAAGAAGTCGATGATGAAGAAATGTTCAAGCGTAACGGTCGACTCCTGGGTTATTCAGTCAATACGAGGAGTTATTATGAAGGAGTAGTGCAACCTTTTGTCACATTTGCTAAAGATGGGACACCGAATGAGGGAATTGCACAGGTCACTCGACCATCTGACTCGAGTGACCACTCGAGTGACATAGCAAACCACTCGACTCGACTTGGTCGAGTATACCACTCGGACACTTCTCACCATATGCTCCACTCAGACTCTTCTCATCATGTAGCTGTGCCAATGTCTACAACTCAACATGGTGAAGATAAGGGTAGAATTCTTGCCCTACAGAGTTTGGTAGCTGAACTCTCACTCTCAGTGGAAAGGTTGACTCTGGAGGTTTCAAAGCTTAAAAAGATTCAGACTCCACTAGAAGAGTTCAACAAGAAGCCTAAGCCACTAGATATGAGTCAAAGGTTCTATAATGCTATCCGATCATCATCTTACCATCATTCCAAGCCAAGTCCAGAGAGGTCAACACCGACTCTCAAGGACACTTTTCAAGCCTAAAATAGTAAGAAGTCAAGCTATATGACTATAAACAAGTTCACTTGGGAAGAAGTCCTATGACTATCTTTGTATATATCTTTTTAAGTTTTTATGAATCTGGTTATTTTTGATGTTTTTCTTTAGTGTTCTTAAATCCAGGTTTATGAGATTAGACAAGTGTGCGTGAAGAGCCGGAGTCTTGAAAAGCCAAAGCACTCGAGTACTCCACTTGACCAGTCCAGGTTTTTTCGAAAAAACTCAACTTTTAATCTCAACCACTCGATTCATCTAACATATCTTTTATCATTCCACTCGACTCCTCCTCTCCCATTTCACGATTTCATCGAAATTTTTCCCAAAAACTCTCTAAAAGTTTTTCGAAATTCTTCAAAGTTTTCATAAAATTTTCATCATGTCATCTCACTCGCACCATTCCGACACCAACTTGTAAGTTTTTTACAACTTTTTGATCCATTTTGTCGCAAAAATCTGGGTTTGAAGTTTTTGAAATATTTGAAAATTTTCTTCAAATGTTTCACTTGCATGTTATTAAATCGGGTTGGTTATGAGTAGAACTTGGCATAGGAAGTGAACCTCATGGTTGAATTGGTTCGAACTGTGAAAATTTGGTTCTAATTGGTGCATAAGAATTTTTGGAATTTCGAAATAAATTATAACTTCGAATTTCACCATTGCTACTTGCTTGTTTAATGATTTGTGAACTCCTTAGTAGTTTTCATTGTTAAATTTAAGCAAAGTCTTGAAATTTATAACTCAACCTTGTCGAACCAGATGATCATTGAAAACTTTTAATATTCTTCAACTTTGGGTGTTTAAACATGAGTTGCTTTGAATTGCCAATGCCTTTGATTTTTTGTTTAGTTGCTCGAGCTAAGTACTCGATTTAGTCAAGTCGGATACAAAAATTATTTGGAAATTTTTGTCGACTAGACCTGACTGGTCGAGTGACTTACTCGAGTGGTCCAAATTTTTGCTAAAACTTACAATCTTTGCCATTGTTTCAGGTACTCAGATAACACCAGGACTCGAGCAACTTGAAGCACTACATATGCTGAAAGTGGATTCTCGAGATCCCGAAGAGACATAGCTCGCGGGAAGAGTGTTTTAGAAGAAGAATCGATGCAAAGGGATGTCGAAGACAGTGATGATTCTGAAACTTCAGATGAGAGCAAGAGTGATAACTCAGAGGAGGATCAGATCATCTCAATACTGAAGCAGATGAAGTTCTTTGGTACTAGATACCCACACCGCCCCACTATGCAAACTCTGGGAATTTGTAGAGAAGTTGGAAAGTTTTACCAAGCAGCTGATATCATTGGACTCACTCAGAGACCCTTTGATGGTTTCTAGGATGTAACTTGCCACTTTTTGGCAATGGTGAAGCTTCATCTCTATGAGGTGAGATCTGGCATGGGATCTGATGAAGAACTTGGGTTTGTCAGCTTCAAGATCAGAGGCTCAAAATACACATTGCCTCTGAGTGTGGTTGATAGTGAGTTCAGGTTTAGAAGAAGGTCAGGACAAGCTCAAGACTTTGACAAGAAAGAGCTCAACGAGTTGTGGTTGGAGTTGGGAGGCAAAGACAAATATCAGTCTTCCCGGGCTAAAAGCAGTGAGATTAGGCATCCTTCTGTGAGATATCTCCATAGGATGCTTGCAAACACTATGTTTGCAAGAAGGGCCACTGGGATAGTTAATGAAGGGGAATTGAGGATGCTGGACAAATCCCTTCAAGAGTACTTGGTATACTCTTCCCAAGAAAAAAGAGACAATGGAGAGGAGATACGCGGAGACATGGCTGATACTGGAAACACCATAGTTTTAGTGAAACATCTGATGAGCTACAGAACGAACGCCATCAGAAATGAAAGAATGGTGAATAAAGTTGAACTTGCAGTGGGAGGTATCGTCACTCCTTTTCTTCACGCGGCTGGAGTGGAGATCACATCTCACCCTACACCACCACTTTGGATGGATTTGGAGCATATGTGTGACACACAGACCATCAGTGCAAACCAGGTGGAGGACAAGTATGCCTTCAACTTCACTCACCCACGAGTTGGAAGGGCAAAAATCCTCCTACCTTATGGACGATTACCCAAAATCTACACTGAAGAAGGAAGGTGCGAAGAGTGTCAACTTTGTCCCACCTGAGGGAGATTTTTATGATCAACACGCTAAAGTGCAAGAATCTGATGATGAAGTCCTTCAATCTTTCATGGACAGCACTCAGCCGGCTCAAACCTTCCATTTTGATGACTCGGAGTGTACATCCCTACGCAAAGCTAATCAGAAGATTGGGTTTCTTCAGAAGTGGAACAAGTGGCAGGACAAGGCATTCAAAACCTTGAAGAACAAGGTGAAAAACCTCACCAAGAAGTTGGCAGCTGTTGAGAGTAAGCAGAGAAAACCAAGTTTAGTCCCCACTTACTTAAGGAGAGCGAACTCGCTTAGGGATTTTTCACAAAGATTCCACCATGCTTCACCATCACGGAGATCATCGGTTGATCAGATGCAGAGGAAGAGATGTCCTGACCATCCCGTCGAGCATTTGGAGAATTCATCACCAGAAGACTCTACTCCTCACAACCAACCAAGTCAAGTTGAGCACGCAGAAGACGTCACTCGACCATCTGGGTCAAGTGGTCCACTGAAGTCAGACCCCAGACTTCAGCAGACTTCACGACTCGACCGACCTTGGTCGAGTGGTCCACTCGAGTCGCACGAGGAAGCTGAGCCAATGCAAAGAATCTCCCCAGTCATTCCACCTTACACCCAGGAGAGCATGCCGGCCAGCATTGGCGCCTACTTCACTCCACACCAATGAGGTACCATAACCTTCCCTTTGTATATACCATTGCATAACTCTTTTTGGTTTTCTTTGTTTAATGTCTTAGGCTTCCCTTTAAATTTTTATTACACAAGGGACTGTGTAATTTAAGTTTAAGGGAGTGTCTAAGAGATGTATTTGACATGTTTTCTTTGATTTCTTAATTCAAATTTTGCATCTATCTATGTGCATCTAAAACCCATAAAAATTTGAAATTTTTTAGAAAATAATTTCACAAAAAAAAACAGAGTGTCATGTATTTGCATTTGCTTAGGATTGTTGCATTTAGCATAGGGGATGATAATGAGTTAACCAATTAAGGCTTAATAACCAAACATATGATTTCAGTGCCATTAGTTATAAGTTGTCTTATGCATTCACCTTAGTTTGAAACATAAGGCTGCACCTTACTTGGAATTAAATTTAGCACTCTCACTTTGTTAAAAACTTGCTGTGACTTGTAAATCTATCCCTATAAATTTGAACGTTAAATTTGAAATCGTAATTATCATGATATGCTCTAAAACTTAAAACTCATGGATACCTCAAAATACTTGGATTTTCTTTCACCTTTTACCACTCTTGCTAATCCAAGTAGCTGTCTCCATTATTGAGATAGTTCCACAAAAACCAAACCAAAAAACTTCATTTCAGACTAATACATCAGTTGTGAAAGAAGTGAGGCCTATTTTCGGATTGAATTATAGAGAAAGTGTTAGGTTTTGCCGACAGGAGTAGCTTCTCATGTAGTCTCTAGTTCACATTTTTTGAATCAGATTAGGCTAAGGGGTTCGAATGGGTTTCGGGTTTGGGAAAGAAAAGAAAGAAAAAAGTTTGCTAAAAAAAATCTATGCCTTTGGAGAGGGTAGTTCAAAGAAAATGTATAAGTCTAGTAAAGGATTTGGAAGAAAAAGATAAGAGTTAGCTCTGAATCTTGAAAATAAAAAGGAAAATATATATATATATATATAGCCATACCACTCGAGTATTTGACTCGACCACTTTGGTCGAGTCAAGTCTTAGAAAAAAATATAAAATCTCCCAAATCCGCTAGAAGTTAAAAAAATGTAGAAACATCCTCTCCTTAGAAGAAAAGCAGAAAGATGATCCTTGAAGTCATAAAATAGATGATAGTCTGCTCCTGTATGCATCAGTTGGCTTTACCTTTAGCATTCTCTTAAAATTCAATCCTTTTCAAAGAGAGATCTTGATACTTGCGCTTAAACCAGAGGAAGAAGAGATCATTTTAATCTCTTAAAACTTGTCCCTCAACCAAATGAGTTTTAGTTATTGCGTATCATGATCCACCAGTTCGTGCTTAATAAATGTTAAAGGGATAGTTTACTTTGAATGCTTGCTTTGGCTGAGTCTTAGTGTTGAATTCTATGTGATGAGTATAGCTAAAGCTTTTAAGTAAAACTGCTGTGATTTGCATGCTAGAACTCTTAACTGTGGTGTTGACTTCAGAGGTTTGCTTAGTTTGCTAGGTTCCGAGTTCCCACTTTCAACCTTACTCCTTTCATCTTATTCTTTCTATTTGCTTGAGGGCAAGCAAAGGATATGTTTGGGAGAGTTTGATAACATTGCATTTTGGCATGTTTTTACTATTGTTTTATTGCAACTTATCATAGGTTTTAGGCATTACTCTTATCACTTATTGCATTTATTTGACATTTAGGATATTTAGTCTCTTTGCATTAGTTTGCATGCATTTTGCATACATGTGGTCATTTCAGGTACTCGGAGCTGCAAGGAGTCATTACTTATGTGACCTCTCAGGCTATGAAGAGACGTAGGGATTTCTGCAAGGATTCATAACTCGAGTGACATGGAGCCATAGAGTTGAAGACTGCAAAGAAAGCTCAAGTTGCTCGAGCAGGCTACTCGGATGAAGACTCGAGGAGGCTACTCGACCAGACCACTCAACGTCAGGGTCGAGTGGTGAGCACCGCTTCTAGAAGATTCTGCAAATTATGGCGAATTCTCATTATCCCTAATTCTTATGTATAAATACCGAGGATAATCATAACTCGCGGGGAGAGCGCTGACACAAATATAATTCCGCGCCGCCTTAGAATAATTAGTTTTCATCTCTCTTAGTTTTCTCTCTCTAGTTTATCTTTAGATTTCGATTCGGAATTTTGTAACTCTTAGTAATTTTAATAAGATCGAGTTTTGATTTACTGTTCATTTTTCGAAATTTCTGTCTCATCAGATCATCCTTCATCTATGACAAGTCTTAGCTTTTCTGGGCTTTTGGCTTTGATGATGATCTCGATGAGTGAATAGTCGCGGGGTGGGATTAGGTAGTCTCACGTCGGGTTTTTGCTGATTTATGCTGATTCGGTTTTAAAATCCCTCTTGGGTTCTCGTTTTTAATGCTTGTACCTCTCTAATCAAGAGGATCATGATTTTAGATGAATTCATGAGCAGCAAAAGTGCCCTGAACCATCAGATCTAGTTTTTCCAGGGATTAAGACATAATAGCGTGAGAGTTGGTGCATCAGATGTTGATTTATGTCACGACCCAACTACTCACTTGTTATGAGTCTTTCTTGGCTTTGACGGATCAATCCTTAATCACTTGTTGAGACCCTTCACCACGACAGTGGGTTGGATTGGAAGTGAGATCCGTCGTCAAGGGATTCACTCTGAGTTTAGTAAATTAGCACCCATGGAGTGAGAGTGTAGATGATCCTATGAGTCTATCCCCAAGATCCCTTTGTCTTTTATTTGAACTAGTTGTCATTTTTAGATCTCTTGTTTACCGCTTTCATTAGAGTTCCTGTACCGCTCGACTAGCTCACTCGAGTCACCTTAGTTTTTACAACTAGTCTTAGTTTTTGCATCTTTAGTTCATGATTTGTTAGAGTGTGACAGATTCTGCTTCTCTAGTTTAATTTTATGTATTTTAGGCTGTTAGTAAGAAAAAACTCCTAAAATATATTGCTTGACTTGCTAGCTTAATCCACATGTTAAGTGCTACAGACATGCTCTAGATTATATTCGACATTTCACCGTTTATACTATCAATCGATTGAAACAGACGAAAAACTCCTAGTTTCACTAGTACTCGTTGGGAACTTCCCATTCGATAACCAATCCCTGTTATATAATTATCTATTTTAGACTGATAATTTTAATCTATTTGTATTAAAAATTAATTATTGAAAATAGGTAGTTCTAGTATTATATATATAAGTCAATATTATAAAATTAGTTATCCGATATTTGTCTTAAACCTGTCCATTTGGGACAAAACTCCATCATATCCCATATCAGTCGGAAGTTTTACGTCCTGTAACATATCTATTTATATAATTACATATTTTGGGTTGATTATTGTAGTCTAACGGTAAGGAATTGGGTAAGAGGTTACAACATCATATCCATATAGTGATTTTATAAACCCATTGATCATTATGACTTTTAGATTATTTTTAATTTCATTTATATCTTTTGTAAAAAATAAATTAGTATATCGTTAGTTGCATTGCATGATACCTAAAACATATAAATTATCTTTTAAAATATACTTCTCAAATAATAATTTAGAGATTTCTTGTTTTTAAATCTATGTTGAATTGTTAACTTTTCTAAATTTTTAATATATAAAACTACTTCAATTTTTTAATTTTTTATCTAAAAATGTATTAATATATATTTAATAGATTAATTATTTAAATCAAAGATCTTGATGACTTAATATTTAAACAAAAACATTTCTACGTAAATCAAATATTTAAGAGATTTAATTGCATTGAAAATAAATAATTATTGTTAATGTAATGATTATGAAAAATATAAAAGGACATACAAAATATTTTTGGTTCTTTAAACATCTTTATACTATTTTTTTTAACAAATCTTTTATTTAAAGACATATAATTTGGGTCAATTTCAAAGTTTTCTTTTAAATGGTCTTATTTTCTATGTATTTTAAATTTTTATAGATTTTAAATATTATTAAAATTTCAAACATTTATAGAGTTTAAATATAATTCATATTTTAAAATTTGTATAGAGTTTAAATATTTATATATTTTTAAAGTTTAAATTGGTTCAACTTAAACCAGATTAAACCGAATAATTTTTTTTAATTTTAACGCATGATAAGTAAAACTTATTATTCATTCGTATTTAGAATCATTTTGGTATTTTTAATAATATATCTCTGAACTATTGCCTAAATATTTTAGCCTAGATAGAACGTAGAACACAAATTTTCTTCATCGATTGAGTAATATATGTCTATTTTATAAAATTCGAATACATATCCAGCAAAAAATCTAATTTTTTTTAATTATATGTTTTATATAACCATTCAAAATTATTTGAAAATAATATCAAACAAATATGATAGAAGAATCATAATTCTTCCTATTAATAAATAGTATTTGAAATTATTTTGGTCTTTTAATAATATGTCTCTGAACCATTGCCTAAATATTTTAGCCTATGTGGAAAGTAGAACACACATTTTTTCTTGATAGATTGAGTAATATATGTCTATTTTTTAAAATTAGAATCACAACATATGCAGAAAAAAATCTAAATGTTTTATTAATTATATGTATTATATAATCATTCAAAATAATTTAAAAATAAGATCAAACAAATTCGAAAGAAGAATCATAATTCATACTATTAATAAATAGTATTTGGAATCATTTTGGTCTTTTTAACAATATATCTCTGAATTATTTCCTAAATGTTTTAGCTTATATGGAAGGTAGAACACATATTTTTTCTTCATTGATTGAGTAATATATGTCTATTTTTTAAAATTCGAATCACAACATATGCAGAAAAAAATCTAAATATTTTCTTAATTATATATATTATATAATCATTCAAAATAATTTAAAAATAAGATCAATGAAATGTGATAGAAGAATCATAATTCATACTATTAATAAATAGTATTTGGAATCATTTGTATCTTTTTAATAATATAGATCCGAACCATTGCCAAAATGTTTTAGCCTATGTGGAACGTAGAACACATATTGTTTTCATTGATTGAGTAATATATGTCTATTTTGAAAAATTCGAATCACAATATATGCAGAAAAAAATTAAACTTTTTATTAATTATATTTATTCTAAAATCATTCAAAATAATTTGAAAATAAGATCAAACAAATATGATAGAAAAATCATAATTCATACTACTAAATTGCAATATTAGATAAGGAAATAGTTGTGTTTGGTTATAAGGAAATAAATAGTGTTTGGATGCAAAGATAAAACTATCTCTTTAAATTCTCTTTAAATAGTGTTTGGATATAAATATTATATTATGTTATTTAATATAATTTTATTTAATAGAGATCTAATAGTGTTTGGATGCAAAGCTGAAAATATCTCATTTAAGTATTCTTGAAAATTTGTTTGGCAACAGGTCCACGAGTACCTCTTTTTTAATAGTATAGAGATGATATTACAAGTCAGATTTACCCAAATATGAGACAAAACAAGAGTTAATTAATCAAATATAACAAAAAAGTTGTTAAATGACTAGCATAGCTAACATCATTTAGAAATTACTTAAATATCTTAATGATTAAAGAAATGTCCATTAAGAAAAATTTTAAACAGTATTTAACGATTATGCCATTTTGATTTATTTTAAATCATAATTAAGATTAATAAATACAATAAAAAGCCTTTAAGAGGCAAACACAATTTTTGCTCTTTCTGTAACATCTGTTATTTTGATATTTGGGGTTTTAGTTGGACAAATTAAAAGTAAGGGCTGAATTGTTTGAAACAATTTGTTGCTAGCGGGTTTAATTAATAATTCTAAAAGTTTTGGGGCTGATTTGTAAAGTTGGAAAAGTTGGAGGACTGATCGCTGTATTTGTCAAAAGTTGACGAGAACCCTAGCCTTTTTTCGTTGTTTTTAGCGCAGGCCTCATCTCTCGAGTAGATCAGATCGTGAAAACGAGGGAGAGAGAGAGAGTTAGTGAGAGTGCTGGTGAGATCAAGGGAGAAAATAAGTGTTTGGTGGGAGTTCGTGGCTGCCGTGAGTGAGAAGAAAAGGGCCTCTCGCTCTCACCACTCGCCACCGGTCATCACGGTAAGGATCTCTTCCCTTCCTAATGTTTCATGTTGATCGCATGTTGATCGGATCCTTGTGTGTCAAGTCACGGTGGAGACGTGATGGTGTGGGTTGATGTGGCTGAGACCGTTGATCGGTGGGGGTGAAGAACGATGGTGATGTGATGGGTTAATGTTGTCGTAGAGCCATGAAAAATCACGGCGGTGGTAGTGGCATTGAGGTAGGTCAGTGATCGAGGTTGGTGATCGGAGAAGGTGGTGTGTTGCGAGCGGCGGCGCCATTGACAAGGGTGTGTTCGGTGGTAAAGTGCAGAGATGTTGTCGAAGAAGACAACTTACGTGAAATGATTTTTTTTTAATTATTTCATTTAATAATTAAATATTATTTAATAATATTTTATTATTATTAGGTTGCGGGTTTAGGAATTGAGGGTGTAGACAGCGCGGAAAAATTTTCTGGAAATCACAGAAAAGTTGTGTCGGAAAGTGCTACTAGTGGCCAAGGTGAGTGCAGTACTGTCGTCGGATGATTTACGGAATTATTTCCCGAGATCATTCAGTGTTAGGATTTAATTCTGTGTTTTGTGATTTTCGCAGTGTTTTTATTGCTGAGATAAATTCCAGATAAATTGCTAGAAATTACCGTTATTTATGAGATTATTTTATCTAATTTTTCTATGAATTATTGTTGAATTAATTGTTGAGAATTAATTGTTTTAGTCAATTTTGGGTGTTTTAAATTGTCGTTGATTGATTTAATTCATTAGTTGCGGTGAATTAATTTTATTAAATCATTGTTGTGTTGTTTGTCGAGTCCGGACATTTGATTATGTCGGAGGGGTATTTTTGTAATTTTATCCTAATTGACCTAGTAGACGAGTTGATCGCCTCCTCAGTATTTATTAAATACTGACTGCGTCTCTTCGTAATGGCGCAGGTAAGGAAAATGATAAAGCTAGCTGAAGCTTTTGGAACTGCTGTGACGGACCAGGATGACATACCAGGATAGTTTTCATTTATTTTATTTATATTCGATATTTGTTATTCAGATTAGTGCTTATTGTTGAATTACTTATGTTAGATTGTTAGAACATTTTTATTATTATTATGTTGGAATAAATGGATTAATTGGTTAAGTTGTTAGAAATTTTAAAATGCCAGTTTTGTGTGGTTTACGTTTATTGAACCGGTCCCGGTTTAGTGGTTTTCGGGATAGGTCTTTTCAATTTGGTATCAGAGCAGAGTTGATTCTAGGACTGCTAGATTTCTTGCTGCGTTGCTATGTTGTTATTGTTAGGATGTTTGGGTATGTCATCCTCAGGCCGATAACAATTCCACGGTAAGACTTCCTCGTTATTTTTGATTATTATATTTAGTCGTAAATTAATAACCATGTGGTTTTACCAGATGGTAAATTCTGGTAGAGTTTGGGGTCATGGTGGCAGAGCAGGCCGTGGTGGTAGAGCTGGTAGAGCAGTTGTGGACGTGACGCAGAGTGTCACGGTGGAGCATGGTGCGTATGAGTACTCCGAGGGAGAGGGTCAGTCTGTGCCAGCGGCCGAGCATGGTGCGATGCCTGCGCCGGGTGGTGCTCAGGCGGGTGCGGACCCGAACCAGATGGGGGTGGTATTGAGCATGTTGGCCCAACTTTTGGAGAGGTTACCTTGTGTGGTACCGGCTCTAGCTCCAGTGGCACCACATGGGAATGCTGCAATGGCAGGTGGGAATGCTTCGGGAGTACCGAGAGTAGGTGTTGAGGCTGAGCCAGTGGTTTTGTCGTACCTAAGGGTGATGGAACACATGCAGAGGTTGGGCACCAAGTTTTTCAGTGGTGGTGCTAGACCGATCGAGTCTGATGAGTGGAGGTCAAGGTTGGAGAGGAACTTCCAGTCGATCAGGTGCCCTGAGGAGTATAGGGTAGACTTGGCGGTGCATTATCTGGAGGGAGAGGCACATGAGTGGTGGCAGGGTATCGTTGCGAGGAGGACGAGAGTAGTGTTGCCTTGGGATGAGTTCCGGAGGGAGTTCGATCTCAAGTACTTTCTGCGGGAGGCTCGGAACAGGTTGCAGGGAGAGTTTCTGTACTTGTTGCAGGAGAGTCGTTCAGTTCGGGAGTACGAGGCTGAGTTTAATCGGCTGAAGCGGTTTGCTGGTCGGGGTGTAGATACCAAGCATGATATGATTTGTGCCTTCCTGCGAGGTATGCGTATCGACCTTAAGAACCATTGCATGGTCCGCAAGTTCAAGTCGGTATCGGAATTAGTGGAGTGTGCAGCGGAGCTTGAGGAGGGTCTAAAGCAGGAGGCTAGTTTGATGGCTGCAGCGCCAGAGGCTCCACGGCGTCCTCAGAGTCAGATTGTTGCTCCGAGTAAAGGCGGCAAGTCTGGGCAGTAGCAGGGGTAGAGGAGGAAGTGGAATGACACTTCCAAGGCTGTGGGTGCAGGGTATCGGTGTTTCTGGTGTGGCAGTTCAGAACATCATATCGCCAACTATACCAAGGCTGATGAGAGGTTTTGCTTCCACTGCAAGGAACCCGGACACGTGAAGACCAGTTGCCCAAAGCTGGGGCAGCAAGCACCGAGGATTGAGGCACCGCCACAGAAGCGAACTACAGTAGCACCTCGGGTGTATACACTGGGTTCGGAGACCAGTGGAGCGAGTAGCAGCAGACCGATCACTGGTTAGTGGCTAATCTTTTTTGTTATTCTTTAAGTGTTAATATTGATTTTTGCTGGTTGTTATGTTTGGTAGTCTTAGCTTATTGTTTCCGTAGGGACCTTAAGCATAGTGGGAATTGAGTCTCATGTGTTGTTTGACTCCGGAGCATCTCATAGTTTTGTTACACCGAGCTGGGTTTCGTAGAATGGGATCCAAGAGCTGTTTGGTGACCATTTGGGAGTAGTGAGAGTTGCTGGGGGTCGGTTATTGGAGACTCAAGGTTGTGTTGAGGGCATCGATATTCTCATCGCAGGAGAGTTGATGCCAGCTGATTTGATAGTCTATCCGGTGGAGCTTTATGATGTCATTTTGGGCATGGAGTGGCTGGGGAAGTTCAAGGCTCACCTCGATTATCATAGAGGCCGAGTCGTTTTCGTGCGAGCAGGCAGGAGGTTGGTTTATCCGGGGGTGCGACCGATTTCTAGAAGCATAGTAGTTTCAGGTATTCAGGCTGAGCGGTTGATTGAGCAGGGTTGTGAGGCATACCTGGTGACCATATCAATTTCCGGTGTGGTTGGGGAGTTGGCGTTACAAGACATTGAGGTGGTTTGTGAGTTTGAAGATGTGTTCTAGCCGTTGAGAGGGTTACCGCCATCGAGGTCTGATCCTTTCACGATCGAGTTGGAGCCAGGGACCTCACCGTTATCTAAGGCTCCGTACATGATGGCTCCAACTGAGATGGCTGAGCTTAAGAAGCAGCTAGAGGATCTGTTGGAAAAAGGTTTATCCGACCGAGTAGTTCACCGTGGGGAGCACCGGTATTATTTGTGAAGAAGAAGGATGGGAGTTTCCGGTTGTGTATCGATTACCAGGGGCTTAACCGTGTCACTGTGAAGAATAAGTATATACTGTCGAGGATTGGAGAGTTGTTAGATCAGTTGGGGGGAGCTACGTAGTTCTCCAAGATTGATTTGGCATCTGGATACCACCAGATTCCTATAGCTGAGGTTGATATTCGGAAGACGGCTTTCAAGATGAGATACGGGCACTACGAGTTTATGGTGATGCCGTTCGGGTAGACTAATGCGCCAGCTGTGTTTATGAGGTTGATGAACGGGGTCTTTGGGAGTATCTGGATAAGTTTGTCATTATCTTTATTGATGGCATTTTGGTGTATTCCAAGAGTCATGAGGAGCACGCCAGCCACTTGAGGAAAGTTTTGGAGAAGCTACGGGAGCAGCAGCAATTTGCTAAGTTGAGCAAATGTTTTCTAGGTCATGTTGTGTCTCAGAGCGGAGTGGCTGTGGATCTAGAGAAGATTCGGGCTATAGAAGAGTGGCCGAGACCAAGGAATACAACAGAGATTCGGACCTTCCTTGTAATGGCTGATTATTACCGGAGGTTTGTCAAAAGTTTTGCCAGCATGGCTCAACCTATGACTAAACTTACCGGGAAAGAAGTTCCTTTTGTGTTATCACCACAGTGTGAGGAGAGCTTTTTGATGCTCAAGGAGATGTTGGTTAGCACGCCGGTGTTAGCTTTGCCAGAGCCAGATGAGCCGTATATTGTTTACACGGACGCGTCCAGGCTGGGACTTGGATGTGTGCTTATGCAGCAGGAGAGGGTGATTGCTTATGCTTCCCAGCAGATGAGAACACATGAGGGTAATTATCCTAATCACGATTTGGAGATGGCTGCGGCAGTGTTTGCGCTAAAAATCTAGAGATCGTATCTGTATGGCAGAAAAATTCAGGTGTTCACAGACCACAAAAGTCTGAAGTACATCTTTACTCAGCCTGAGCTGAACCTGAGGCAGAGGCGCTGGATGGAGTTAGTTGCGGATTACAATCTGGAGATAGCTTACCATCCCGGTAAAGCTAATCTCGTGGCTGACGCATTGAGCCAGAGGCGAGTGATCTCGGATACAGAGATAGATGCAGAGACTCTAGTGGGCATTGTGAGTGCCTTGCGATTGTGTGCTGCATTCGAGGAGCCGAAGCCACTGAGTTTAGAAGCAGCTAATCAGGCCGATATTCTGAGCAGAGTGCGGGTAGCATAGGAGTTGGATATGGAGTTGATTGCGGCTTCTAGAGCTGAGAAGTCAGAGTATGAGGTTTCCAGCAATGGGACAATATTACTACATGGTAGGGAGTGCGTGCCAAACGATGACTTGCTTAGGCAAGAAATTCTTAGAGAAGCGCACTAGAGTCGGTTCTCGATTCATCCAGGAGCTACCATGATGTACTGTGATCTCAAACGGTATAATCAATAGGTAGGGATGAAAAAGGATGTTGCTAGCTGGGTTACCAGGTGTGATACCTGCCAGTTAGTGAAGGCTGAGCATCAGGTTCTGAGCGGTCTGCTGAGGAGTTTACCCATTTCAGAGTGGAAATGGGACATGATCACAATGGATTTCGTGGTTTGTCTGCCGGTTTCGCGAACGAAGGATGCTATATGGGTCATTGTTGATAGGTTGACCAAGTCGGCACATTTTCTGACCATTAAAAAGACCGATGGTGCTGAGGTCTTGGCTAGGAGATATGTCAGTGAGATTGTGAAGCTGCATGGGGTATCTGTGAGTATAGTGTCAGATCAGGATTCAAAGTTCTCGTCGCTGTTTTGGAGAACTTTTTAGAGGAAGATGGGCACTAAGGTACATATGAGTACAGCTTATCATCCGCAGACGGATGGACAGTCAGAGTGCACTATCCAGACATTGGAGGACTTGTTGCGGATGTGTGTACTCAATTGGGGCAGACATTGGGTCGACCACTTGAGTTTGGCGGAGTTTGCATACAACAACAGTTACCAGGCTAGTATTGGTATGGAACCATTTGAGGCTTTCTATGGTAGGCCATGCAAGACACCGCTATGTTGGACTCAAGTGGGGGAGAGGAGTTTACTGGGGGCCGATTTTGTGCAGGAGACTACAGAAAAGATCTGTGTTACTAAGCTAAACATGAAGGATGCACAAGATAGGTAGAAGAGCTACGCTGACAAGCGTAGAAAGGAGTTGGAGTTTAATGTTGGAGATATGGTGTATCTCAAGATGACCATGCTGCGAGGTCCAAACAGATTTATTTCTAAGACTAAGTTGAGTCCTCGGTATATGGGTCCTATTAGAGTGTTGGAGCGTATCGGACCGGTTGCTTATAGGCTTGAGTTACCAGAGGTGATGCGGGCATTTCATAAGGTGTTTCATGTTTCGAAGCTGAAGAAGTACCTGCATAGGGATGATCAGGTGATGGCTGAGATTCCATCTGATCTTCTACCGAGTATGGTTGTAGAGGCGAGGCCTCTAGAGGTACTTGACCGTAGAGTCAGGCTGGTTAGGAGGAAGCAAGTTCCAGAGATGAAGATCTTGTGGGACTGCAATAGAGCGGTGGAGGAAACTTGGGAACCAAAAGCGAAGATGAAGCGGAAGTTTCCTAAGTGGTTAGGAAAGCTGGAGTTTTAGCTGGAGTCCTAGTGTTATTTTGTTGAGTTGTTGTATTTTCTCGCTGTTAAGCTGTTGTACTCGTTTAGTTTTGCTGAAACTTATAACGATGTACGGTTTTACCTTTTATTGAATAATAAAGCAGAGTTTTTGTTGAATATATTATGCTGTTAATTTGTTCACACTTAGTTCGGCTGTGAGGATCATGCCATATTGATCCTAGTACTTGGTTTGGCTGATTAGGACTCGTCCTAATGCTGTTTGATGGGGTTCCATGTTGTGGAATCTTATCGCTGTGTGGTGTTTACCGGTCGGTTTCTGTGTGATTCTTGATGCTGTCTCGGTAAGCCACTAGAGATCTTAGGATCTTGTTGGACTTGCTGATCGGGTCACGCTGGACTCCGAGATGCTTGTCATGGTTACTGCGCTAAGCTGTTCCGTGGATCCGGTAAGCGTAGTTTATTCAAAACAAGTGGGGTCTTGTGGTATAGGATTCCGGGAGTATTTGAACTAAGTATAAACAATGTAGTGCTGACATACTTGTCGAAAGGCTATGCCGAAAACGTTATGGTCATGTGACTATGCTGAGTAGATTTACGGTTATGTTATGCAGTGGATGTCCGCTGAAATATTAGATTCGGGAACGAATCTATGTTAGTGAGGGAGAATTGTAACATCTGTTATTTTGATATTTGGGGTTTTTGTTGGACATATTAAAAGTAAGAGCTGAATTGTTTGAAACAATTTGTTGCTGGCGGGTTTAATTAATAATTCTAAAAGTTTTGGGGATGATTTGTGAAGTAAGAAAAGTTGGAGGACTAATCGCTGTATTTGTCAAAAGTTGACGAGAACCCTAGCCTCTTTTCGTTGTTTTTAGCGCACGCCTCATCTCTCGAGTAGATCAGATCGTGAAAACGAGGGAGAGAGAGAGAGAGAGAGTTAGTGGTGGTGCTGGTGAGATCAAGAGAGAAAATAAGTGTTTGGTATGGATCAATCCTTGGTGGGAGTTTGTTGCTGCCGTGAGTGAGAAGAAAAGGGCATCTCGCTCTCACCATTCGCCACCGGTCATCACAGTAAGGATCTCTTCCCTTCCTAATGTTTCATGTTGATCACATGCTGATCGGATCCTTGTGTGTCAAGTCACGGTGGAGACGTGATGGTGTGGGTTGATGTGGCTGAGACCGTTGATCGGTGGGGGTGAAGAACGATGGTGATGTGATGGGTTAATGTTGTCGTAGAGCCATGACGAATCACGGCGGTGGTAGTGGCATTGAGGTAGGTCAGTGATGGAGGTTGGTGATCGGAGATGGTGGTGTGTTGCGAGCGGCGGCGTCATTGACAAGGGTGTGTTCGGTGGTGAAGTGCAGAGATGGTGGTGAAGTGTAGAGATGTTGTCGAAGAAGACAACTTACGTGAAATGATTTTTTTTTTAATTATTTCATTTAATAATTAAATATTATTTAATAATATTTTATTATTATTAGGTTGCGGGTTTAGGAGTTGAGGGTGTAGACAGCGCGGAAAAAGTTTCCGGAAGTCACAGAAAAGTTGTGTCGGAAAGTGCTACTAGTGGCCAAGGTGAGTGCAGTACTGTGGTCGGATGATTTACGGAATTATTTCCCGAGATAATTCAGTGTTAGAATTTAATTATGTGTTTTGTGATTTTCGCGGTGTTTTTATTGCTGATATTAATTCCAGAAAAATTGCTTGAAATTGCCGTTATTTATGAGATTATTTTATGTAATTTTTCTATGAATTATTGTTGAATTAATTGATGAGAATTAATTGTTTTAGTCAATTTTGGGTGTTTTAAATTACCGTTGATTGATTTAATTTATTAGTTTGCGGTGAATTAATTTTATTAAATCATTGTTGTGTTGTTTGTCGAGTCCGGACATTTGATTATGTCAGAGGGGTATTTTCATAATTTTTTCCTAATTGACCTAGTAGACGGGTTGATCGCCTCCTCAGTATTTATTAAATACTGACTGCGTCTATTCGTAATGGCGAAGATAAGGGAAAAGAGAAAGCTAGCTGAAGCTCGTGGAACTGCGGTGATAGACCAGGATGACATACCGGGATAGTTTTCATTTATTTTATTTATATTGGATATTTGTTTTTCAAATTAGTGCTTGTTGTTGAATTGCTTCCGTTAGATTGTTAGAACATTTTTATTATTATTATGTTGGAATAAATAGATTAATTGGTTAAGTTGTTAGAAATTTTAAAATGGCAGTTTTGTGTGGTTTACATTTATTGAACTGGTCCCGGTTTAGTAGTTTTGGGGACGAGTCTTTTCACTTTCTCTCTCCTGAACACAATTTTTCTTTTCCATTTCTTCTCGAGATCTAGATCTTCTTCTTTATTTTTCTTGTTCTGGTCTTAATGAAGTGCGTTTAAAGAAGATGGGGAGGAGTGGACTTCGGGAACTGGCCGTGCTGTGGAATGGCGGTTCATTGCTTGAAGTGGAGGATTTTGGTGTTGGCGGATAGGAGACTTTTCTCCTTCCGGTGAGGTCTGTTCGAGGACATCAGAAGAATCTAGGAGGAGGCGGTGCTGAGCCACCATTGAAGCTTACGTGTTTTTCCCTCTTTGCGTGACTCGGCTGGTGCATCGAAAGGTAAGGAGGAGTGTTGGAAGCTTGTCCGACGAAAGTAAAGTAGGGGATCTGAGGCGGCGAGAGGGAACTTGATCAATTTACTCCTGCCTAGGCAGTGATCTGGCGGCTTCTCCATTACCAGTTTCCATTGAGTCACGCACGGATTTCTAGGGTTGGCTGATTTACTATAATAATGGCAGATTTATGTTTCATATGATGGCTGATTTAGTGGATTAATATGTTTATGTTATGGCTGATTTAGAGCAATGTGTTGATATAAGTGGCTGATTTAGGGAATGGCTACGCTGACTTAGGAGTATTTGATGGTTGATTTATGTCTTTTGCTGGCTGATTTATGTCTTTATAAACAGATGGATTCTTCTAATGGAGCAAAGAAATACCCGCGTAGACTTTATGAAGAGGGAAAATCTCCATTGCAGAATAAAAGCATGAATCACAACTGTCATGAATGATTTGACTTATGAGGATTGTATTAGCATAAATGTTTTTCTTGTTTAAGGTATGGCTGATTTATTGTACAAGTTATGGCTGATTTATTGTACGATTTGACTTACGTGGATTGTATTAGCATGAATAATTTTGTTGATGATTCTTATGTTTGAAACACTGTGATTCAATAAGAGCAAAAACGATTGAGGTTTATGAAGACTAAAATCGAAACATTTATTAAGACCAAATATAACCATTGTCTTCGCAAATACAAACATTCATGAAGACAAAACTAGAAACATTCACTATGACGAACAATAAATATTTCATGAGATTGATAAAGAGATATATTCATTATGGTTGATATATGTTTAAGGAATGGCTGATTTATTGTTTAGGGAATGACTGATTTATGTTTCAGTCATGGTTTCATTATGGCTGATTAATCACAATAGTACGACTGATTTATTGGTTAGTTATGGCTGATTTAAACAAGAAAGGAATACCTCAAAACGAGTTTACAAAACACCAAAAAAACAAGTTCAAAATTATCTAAGTTTACAAGTTTTCGCATTATGTCCTTCCTGTTTACACAAAGAGCGAGTGTGTTGTTTTCTTGGGGGATTGCACACTTGTTCCGCTACATGGTCTGAAACGGGAAGCGCCGAATCTATAGGCATAACTGAACCAGTGTATGTGTTCCCCAAAAACATACTGTAATAATATGGGTGACATAGTGAGATACGGCAAACATTCTTGTGCTCGGCAGCTGCAATTGCATGTACGAATGGTAACTTATCAATGTCAAAATGATGGCAAGTGCATCTCTTCGAATCTAAATTCACAACATGCAAAGATGTTCCACAGATCACTTGTATATGGTAAGCATCAATTGTTTGTACCGTCGCAAGTTTGGTACCACTCACATGGTCCTATTAATTCAAAACAAATAATACAATGAATATATGGCTGACTTATTATATAATGTGGCTGACTTATTAAATTATGTGGCTGATTTATGAAATGTAAATAAATGTAACATTACCTCCAACAATTTTTCAACTACCATCTTTAGAAGATCGACGAAGCTTGTATGTTCAGTGATGTGTAGAACTCTACACCCTCTCTTCTCGGTGCTAAAAATATATCTATTTTTCAACATCTATTTTCCGCAAACAATAATAACAGGGTCCATTGTTGAAGAAGACAGATGAATGGTGAACAATAATTAGAATAGGCTAAACCTAATTTCGGAGCTAATGCAATTGCTGACATGGAAAATATGCCACCAAAAGAACAAATAAATCAGCCACTAAAAATCAGCCAGTATAAAACAATAAGTATGTCGTCACTGAAATACTATTTAAGTAATTATAATAGTTTTTAAAATTCGGTCATTAAAACATATAAATCAGGTAAAAGTAAATAAGTCGGCTACAACATCGAGTAAATCAGTCGTCAAAAGCATTCTATTCGAGTAATTAATGTTTTGGTACTTAGTCAGCCATAATTAACCTAACTTTTAAGTTAATCGGCTTTTTCATGGCAGATTTACAGTAAGTTAGCCACAATTAGTCCGCATAAGTGAGTCACTTAAAAATAAATCAGTCAAATAAGTCAGCTGAATTATCGATAAATCAGTCACCAAAATTTAAATCAGCCATGTAATAGCAATAAGTCAGCCAAGAATTTCATAACTCGGTTGTCAGAATATAACTCAGCCATGTCGTGTATAGATAAATCAGCTGATATCTCATAAATCAGTCAACTGGACAATAAGTCAGCCATGTCGTGTATATATAAATTAGTCGATATCCTATAAATCAGCTAAAATTTACTAAGTGTGTCGTGACTTCAGGCAGATTAAGACATATAAATCAGTCAACATGTTTATAAGTCTGTCGTTCACTTAAATCAATCACTCTTCTAATAAGTCAGCCGTCAATCAGGAAAAAAAAAATCCGGCAGACTTTTATAATACACGTAGACAGTTCTTATGTCACCTAAACTTTTTTGCTAATGTGGAAATAAACAATAATGACATTTTTGTAACAACTTTTTTATTATCAAATGTTTAGAAAGATAATTTAAGTATGGAAAACATTAAAGTAATAAAAAATTTTTTTGACACGTTCCAATCATTTCATCTAATTTTTGGTATGTTCAAGTAAAATTCCCACAAAACAATTATTATGAAATCTTTCTTAATAAGTAGCAGTATCCTTCATGAAATGGCCAAAAAAGTCGCACAAAGACTTAACATACCACGTCCAGTCAAACACAGTGACTTACCAATTGATTTGGGATAGGAACCTGTGTGGGCTACAATTCTTCAGATCTTCTATTTAATTTTTTCCCAGAGAAGACTTAGATACAAATGAATGTTACATTGGAAGCCAATGAATATCACAACATCACATCTTCTTCTTCTAAATTTTCTTGTTCTGCTTCTATGCGTCTCTTATTTTATGGGCATCGTTGATGCCAATCACCGTAAACTAGGTCAGTGATTTATACATGTAGACGAAAATTTTCACTAATTAGATGAGAGAATCGTGTCTCAATTTTATATTTTTGTTAGATGAGAGAATTGTGTCTCAAATTTTAAAAATCTTTATGACCTTAAGAATGTTAGGTCTTTGCTGTATAATCTCCAAACGATTTCAGTTCACATTTATTCTATTATAAATTGTTGAACATGTAATACACTTCTTTAACAAAAAAAAAAGAACATGAGTGTACACATTTGAGATTGTCAATTAAGGCATTTTGGGTCTTAACACTGAATTGAAATTTTTCATATAAGTGTGTCAAGTAAAATATTTGTATTATATAATAATCAGTCGTTATCTTAGAATAAATAATTTTTTTTATCTATTTTGCATGTTGATGATGAATGTATTGATCATTTTTGTTGGCCCAAGTTCTAACGGAGCATATAGCAGCTGGATCCTCTCTACCATGTGGAGCTGCCATCGGAGACCACCGCCCATGTCCACGACTTATCCCTCCTTCTCATCCACATTTCATCAAAAATTAGACAAATCCAATCTACATATATGGACCTTGTAATATCTAAATAAATATAGTTTTTTATGGAGTTGCTTTTGCTTCTCTATGTTTTATGTTATCCACTTTGCTTTTTTATATTTGTTAAAATCCCAAGTTTAAAAAGAGTAGAACTAATATATAAAAGATTGGATCAACTCACTCATTGTCAATTAATTTTAAATTAAAATTCTATAAAACTTAAAAATACTAAAGCGTTCATCTTATACTGGAATTGGGTGGATATAACTTAGATAAATATATGAAATGGGTTTCACCATTTTGGTCTTATGAGATAAATTGTCGCCTTACATACAACTAAAAAGTTATGCAATAGCTACGGAAATTTTTCTAATTATAAGCAAAAATCATATCAAGGATATTAATGTGCAACAGATTTACAATGGTGTTCAAACTTAGCTATTGATAAAGAGATTTTTGCAATCGAATCTATCAAATAAACTCTATGTATGTTGTAGTACAAAAGGTATCAATTCACATAGACTGATTCTTAACTAATCTAGAGGAAACCAGTTTGGAGTTTATAAATCAAATGAATGAAAAGAAATGAAATGCAAAAAGGAAAAACAAAGAGAAAGAATTGGACCATGAGTTTAGCTATTATAAAGATGAATTAACAATCTAACAATGATGCATTAGGTTGAATTAAATACAATCCTAGAACATGAAATTCACAACTATGACTAATCTATTTTCATGTCACTAATTACTTTACTAATCATTTGGTAATCAATAACTCACGTTAGCTATCAAATAATTAATGAACATTAATAATAAATTCCAATAAGTTCACTAAACATCGTTATCAACAACTTCCGTTCACTAGGTATTTAAAGTTCATAAAAGATTTATTCAAGCATTTTATCGAACACCTTCCGGACGTGAAAGTTCTAAGCTTTAAATTACCAATTCCTTGGCTAATCTACCATTATGATCAACCTAATATTAAAGATCTAACAATAATCAACCAAAACATTCAACATCAAACCATCAATTCATCATAATCTAGCATCGCCCATGATCCAACAAAAAGATTAACAACCTAAATGAAGAAAATATAAAATATGGATATACAAAGATATAGATGAAGAAATCTTTCAATAGAGTGTCATATATGATGAAGATCAATCCAAATCAACCATAAGAGAGTTTGAATATCAAACCAACTCTCAAGAAAATAAAACTTAGGGTTTACATGAGTTAAGACAAGTATTTATAGTGAGAATGAAAACAAGATTGGTCAACTAAAATTAAATCAAGGTTTGACTCGGTTTAGAGGCACAATTGGCAAAATCAGACCGGTCCAGCGGCGGTGCAAGGTCGCTTGGAATAGGTCGTTACGGCTTAAAGGTGTAGTAAGGTCGCTAGGATATGTCGCTAATATCCTTCTGACAACTTCCTCCCTTCTCTAGCGGCCACATCTGGTCGTTAGGTCGTACCGCTCTTCACTAAATAGAGAGTATCTCCTTAACCGTGGACCAAAATCACTCAATACCACCTCTATTGAAAAGCTAACTCAATTTTCTATAAATTCTATCAATATTTCTGGAGAGAAATTTCAAGGAAATACCTTCATAAGGGTCGATCTTTGAGATTTGGACTGGTTCTAGATCATCATTTATCTTGTTTGCACCAAAATGATCTATGTTCTTGTATAGATCACTCCAATACCTATAAAATAAAAATATATGCAAAAATGCCCCTAAATTCTAAATATGCAATGCAAGTGTAAGATATTGAACCTAAAACTCTAAGATGCGAGACTATGCAATAGGAAACCCAAATGCATATTTATTCTTCTAAAATGATGTGAAATAGGACAAAAGGTGATTAAAATGAATATGTAAAACATGTAAAATACGTGGGTATCAGCTATGTCTTTGATACAAGATAATAGTGAATTTCGGGATTTATCTAACAGAGACGTAGAAATTCAAATCTAGATCTGAATTCATGAAATCTTTTTTTTTTTCCTGTTTCTCCTCGTTTAAATATGTTTCTAATCCATCAGAAATCTTGGTGCGAGACTCGAGTTTTTCTAGTTGTATCTGTCATTGTTCAGAGGTTGAGATAAATGCTTGAATGTTATCATCAGAACATGAACAAATATTAGAGCCAACAATTGATAAATTTTCGGATTTAGTTTCTAATTTATTGTTCTAACCCTGTATTTTTATTTATCAACAACTTTTTTATATTTAATTTACTTTTTGATATGGTTTTATGTGTTATGAATATAAGATTTCATTATCTGGACTTTCTGTTTCATTTTTTTATAGCTGTCATCGTAGTATGGCCAATTAAGTTCAAATCGTGTAAATCTTGTTGTAAAAAAAGAGATCTCATATTTTACTTGGTTAATGATATGAAATAAAATTCCAAATGCCTCTTTTTATAACATAAAAAACTCCAAATATCTCTATCATGATCATGAGTCTTGCGTCTTCGTGTGGAAAAAGATCAATGAAGAAAAGTCTGTGTATGGTAAAAAATAAATTTCGGATTAAAAAAACGTAAAAGCGCGTTTGATACAGAAGTGTAGTTGGTGAGATAGATATATCGTTAAATGGTCTATGATAGCAATGTGACAAAAATCTGTGCTACAAAGATATTATTACATTTAGTTTATCTTTTGTCTTTAACTAGTTTCCTTGTATTTGTCTCCTCTCATGTTGGACTTGCAGTCGCCGATGCCAAACGCTTCCAACGTTAGTTTACATATTCACACTCATCTCAGACCCGGTCTTAAAAAATTTGGGATCCCAAACGAACAAAATAATTCTTTAATTATTTAATAGAAAAAAAAAATTTAGTATCTACAAAATTAAAGTTAAAAAAAAAACTATAATAATATCTTTAAAAAAATTAGAATAATTTAAAACTTCTGAAAATCTACATTTCTTATATTTTTCTATGCAAAATCATCCATCAAACTTGTATAATCGAGGTTTTTAACCATGATATTTTCTATTGATAGCATAGCTAATCTGTTTAACCTTTCTTGTGACATAGTTGACCACAAGTAAGACTTTATCAACTTCAACTTACAAAATCTTCTTTCAGCCAAGGCAACTAGTACCGGAATAGTGAGTATTATCCTATTAGAGCATCTCCAATGGCTTGCATCATTGTTTCCCTTAAAATGATGTAAACTTAAACTCATTTTAAGTTTACATCATTGTTAAATTTTTCTCCAATGGTTTCTCTCGTATTTTTCCCTCAAAAAGAATATTCCAAGTATATTATATTCCAACTATTTATTATTAATTTTCAATAATACCTTTTATCTTACAAACTTACAAATTTTATCCAAATTTTTATTTTTAAAGCAAATCAATAAATTTAATATTTTATTTAAATGAAACTATTTATTATAGAAATAAAATTACATAACAAAAAAAATAAAAACAAAATTAATCTTTTTAAGCATCATTATTACTATATTTCTCCCACAAATGATCAATTAAAGCATTTCGAAGTGAGAAATGCGC
Source organism: Cardamine occulta (assembly GCA_028015245.1). NCBI lineage: Eukaryota > Viridiplantae > Streptophyta > Magnoliopsida > Brassicales > Brassicaceae > Cardamine > Cardamine occulta. The sequence goes on from CM051386.1 coordinate 20,541,606, forward strand.
TTCTTTATCCTTAATTTTTCTAAATCGAGTAAAAAATTCCTAGAAATTAGAATTTTCATCTTCCATTATTTTCACTTCTGGAGGTGAAACTTCTCTTCTATCTTCAATCGGTACATCAAGATCACGCTTATCAAGACTTAAGTTCGATACAAGATCCAAATATTCTAGCATATATGGAGGCTCAACAAATAAAGATTTATCAGAAAAGACTTCAACAACAAGAAGAAGATGAAGAAGCTCTTCATGCATCTACTTCATTCGGTGAATACTTTAATGATCTTAGTGGTTCTGGAACCGGTTTACCAGATCATTAGGTCATTTATATATGTTGTTTTGAGTTTATTTTTAAGTCATTATGCTATGATGTTTTAAGTTTGTTTGTTTTTTAATCTTTAGTTTAGTAGTAATTATGTATTTTAATTTTATTGTTGCTTATATTATTGTATTTTCTATTTTATAAATACTATTTCATATTTTTAACTAAAACTAATCTATTTTTAATTTTGTTTAAGTTATAAAATTAATGTTGATTTTTTAAGTATTAAATAAAAACGTTTATGTATACTCAAAATGAGGCACTATTGGATTACCATTTCCCTCATTTTTGATGGTTTTCCTCAAAATGAAGCACCATTGGAAATGGTCTAAGCAACCCATATATTTGGATAACAATCTTTCATATATTTATACGAAAATTAATACATTACTCATTCTTTCCATATATAACTTTTTTTACCATTTGACGTCAATTAAAATATATGTATATTCATCTATATAGATAGATATCACAATTGTTGCAAATTATTGAATGAAGAAACTAATGTAACAATATTGTTAGGCATATTGTGCGCAGGTAAAAAGTGGACATCTCCCCCTCGCCCTCCCCCTCCCTCTAAGTCGCCCAAAGGAAAAGGCCCATAAACGAAGTTCATCAATAATTAATCTTTTTTTTCAACGTCTTTGAACAGTGTAACTAAATATGTATATTATGATATATTTATTGGAAAATATAATTATTACTCTATCATTTTTTTACTTTATTTTTTAATAGCAAAAGTAAATAAGAAAACATTCCAAAAACAAACCATCTACATCATGAATCCTCATCAACATGTTAATGGGAAATTGAAAAAGACACCAAACCCAAAATAGCGCAGATGATTAAGCTGAAATATGGTAAATGATTAGTTACCAAAATCTTTAAAAAAAATCTAAGTTCAATTACATAATGGAGAAATAATCACAAATTCATAATCAAAATTTCCCTTTATGAACATATGTTCTTTCATTCTCCCTTATTTCATGGGTAAACAGTCAATGAAAAAAAAACATCAACATCAACATTCCAAAAAAAAAAAAACATCTACATCATAAATCCTCAATAATCACAACATGTTATTGGGAAAATCATAAAGACATCAAACCCAAAATAGCACAGATGATTAAGGTGAAATATGGTAAATGATTAGTCACCAAAATGGCAAAATCTTTTTTAAAAATCTATGTTCAATTACATAATGAAAAAATAATCACAAATTACTAATCAAAATTTCCCTTATTTCATGGTCATAGCAGAATGAATTTGGTTAGAAGTACTTAAATAAACATTTGTTTTTTAATAACTTCTTTTTTAAAATATATTAAATTACTATCTTTACTATATATTTACTCTCTCTCGATCTGCCCAAGCTCCCATATTATAAAACAAAAATAGGCTCTATTTGTTTTTTTTTTTGAAGAATTCTCTGGTGCGTAGTAAGTTCCCATTTTTTAGATAACTTTTTGTTGTCTTGAAATGTGATGTTAATTCGTTCACCCACCAGCATTTCTTTTTGTGGTTTTCTTTAAACATTCTTCAGGTTTTGAAGCTTTTTGCTTTCATGGGTCACTCGGATTTTGTGAATTAATTCCTTTCTCAGGAACGGATCGATAGGGTTTCCTTTGAGTTTTATTTTGGGAGATCTTGATGCTCTAAATCATGGGTCTGTTCGTTTTCTTGAAAAGAAGTTTGATCTAGTTATTTTACCAAAAAAAAAAATGTTTTGATCTAGTTCCTCTTTTTTGTTCCGATTTCTAATGGGACAAATTTACATACTTTTATAAAACCCAAGAAAGAAAGAAAGATAAAAAGATAGAAAAACGTCTCTGTAAAAATTATATTCATTATTCTATTATTTTTATTGATTGGTAATTTATGAGCAGAAATATAAAGTATTTTTCAATGTTCTAAAATACGATATGTATGACCATATATACGATATATATATATGCTATACGGTAAACAATAAAAATTATAAGACCGTATATATGGTGATTATATGATGTACCATATATACGGTAAATATCATATATATGCTGCCGTTTTGTTTAAAGGATCAAAAACATTTTGTATCATTTTGTTCATCTTTAAAAAAAACTTAACAAAACTAAATATTTTTCTCTAATAAAAATTGACACTAAAAATAAAAATAAGATAATTATATTGTCAATTTTTTTGATTATTTCAGTTCTTATTAGTTATTTTATAATTTAATATGTTTTGCTTGTTCAAATAAGAATTTTAAACATTTAATATTCCTGTACATAAATATTTTATAATTTTCATCATGAATATTATTTGTATGTATTATGACATTGTAAGTATATATACATATATAAACTATGTTATATTATATATACTATAAACGGCCGCTATATGGTACTCTCCGTATGTCTAGCCTATAACGTATTTTAGAACATTGATTTTTTTATCAAAAGAAAAATAAAATAATTATATGGTGTTGTTCTGGGTTGAGTATGAATGATCAGATGAATGACCTTCGTTTTGGTTGGGTAAAACAATTTCTCCGAACATTTTATATGCATTGGTCTCAGGCTCTCAGCATTAATACAAGTTTTGTCTGTGTTAAGTGGACACAGAAATCTCTGTTTTGTTACATCTTCATACCATTGATCTTCGTTCGTTTTCTCTTTACTTAAATTTCACAGATAGACAAAGATAATTTGGTGCTAAGGCCCAACCGTCAAAAAAGGTTGGATCTTCTCAAAAGGGTTTCACACATGGGGAATGAGAATGCTGTTTCTGGCAACCAGGGACGGGTTCTGAGAGAAAACCCTAAAAGAAGAACCTTGGATGAGAAGAAAGCCAATGCACCTAAGAAGCGAGCTATTCTTAAGGATATCACAAATGTTACCTGCGAGAATTCTTACACAATTAGTTGCTTAAATGTTTCGAAAATCGTTGACATTGATTCAGATGACAAGGATCCTCTACTCTGTAGCCTTTATGCATCTGATATTTACTACAACATGCGTGTTGCTGAGGTAATATATAATTCATTGCATTTTGATATCTTACTATGATTGCATCTGATTCCTTAGGGCTTGTTGTCTACTTAGCAGCTTAAACGCAGACCATTTCCTGATTTTATGGAGAAAACACAAAGAGATGTGACTCAGACAATGCGGGGAATTCTAGTTGATTGGCTTGTAGAGGTTAGTTTTTTTAGTTCCAATTTGTTACTTTTTTTGTTTCGATACCTAAAATGTTTTAGTTAAAAACACGAGATTATGAACCAAATGTGCGGAACTCCTTTGTCACAAAGAAAAAACACGAGATTTAAGAAACTATTTCAATTATTTACTTTTTAATATTTTTACACAGAAACTAAAATATTAAATACGGTTCAACCAATGATAAAATAAAATACAACACAAGATATAGATTATTATAAAAATTAAATACATTAAAATCTGTATAGAAATGTGAGAAAATCAAATAAACTGAAACAAAAGACTCACAACTCAAAACTTTTTTCAGGTCTCAGAGGAATACACACTAGTATCTGATACACTCTACCTCACAGTATATCTCATAGACTGGTTTCTCCAAGGAAACTACATTGAAAGACATAGACTTCAACTGCTTGGCATCACTTGTATGCTCATTGCTTCGTAAGTTCCTCATCAACTAATCTGTTTCCAAAAATCAAACAATGCTCTGGTCTAGCTAACTTAACTCACAGTCTCTTGATTTTTTTTTAAAGAAAGTATGAGGAAATATGTGCGCCACGCATTGAGGAGTTATGCTTCATCACGGATAACTCATACACAAGAGATCAGGTCCTGGAAATGGAGATCCAAGTACTCAAGCATTTTAGCTTTCAAATTTACACTCCCACTTCAAAAACATTCCTCAGGTAGTCACACTATACACGTGGAAATACTATCATCATATATATGTTGTTGTATGAAGCCGTCTCACATCTCAGAAACGTTTTGGGGGCAGCTCGGAAACATCCCTAAGACGTTCTCGGGTAAGGTAGGCGGAAAAGTTTGGATATGGGGATGTTTCCAAGACGTTTCGTGCAAAAAGTAGTATATCGAGTCTTTATAAATGTTATTTAATACATGTTTTCTAAAATGATTTATTTTTAAAAATGAAAGAAAGGCTAACAGTTTTTTTATTATTGATAATTGATTACATTGTTTTGTCATTCTGAAAAAAAACTCACATTTACATTTGGATTTTTATGTTGTTACTTTTTTTTTTGATAAATTTGTTTGTTCTGACTTATGTGTAACTTTCTTCATATCCTAAGTTGTGATATATATTTATTTATTATACAATATTGTATTGCCGTACTTATCCTATACTCGTTTCGTTAAAGTTTTGATTATGTCGTTTATGCTATCTTGTTTGGTTACTTAGTGACGAAAATTTGGCTTAAGACACTTTTATCAAAATTGAGTTCCAACAGTTTCTCTCTTTTTTTTTTTTTTGCTAAAAAGTTCCAATAGTTTCTCATCCCGGTTTTTTGTTCCGTATCGGTTTTGGTGCTACTTAGCTTGTTTTTTTTTTAGTATTCTTGGTGATTCAAATTATTCATTTTTGCAGGAGATTTCTTCGAGCAGCTCAAGCATCTTACGCGGTAATATGCTTTTTCTAGACCCTGTAATTAAAGAAAAATGCTTTTTCTTTATATGTCAGATCCCAGATAGAAAATTTGAGTTTAATTTTATGTGGAAAGTAATAATTATTTACTAATTCTTTATTTAGTTATATTAATTTTATGATTATTTTTGTATTCTTAATTACTTTATTTAAAAACATTTAATACCATATTATTTAAATACTCTAATTAAAAAATTCATATTTATTTAGGAGATACTAAATATAAATAAACAGATTTAAATTTAAAATATTAAAAATTAGAATTTGAAATATCTATACATCGATTTTGTGCTATTTATTAGGGAATTGATTAACTAAATATATAATTATTATGATCATTAGTAAGATTTGAAAATAAAATAAAAAGATTGTTCAATGGCATATGTTGTAATATCTCACGTAAATATAAGGTTATTTTGTTTTTAACATTGCTCAAATAATTATATGGAGATGGTTTCATGTTTTATGAATATAAGATTTCATCATCTGGACATGTAATTTCATGTTTTCTACCAATATCGTAGTATAGTCACTTAAGTTCATAAGTTCAAACACACGTAACTTGTTGTCTCATAGTATTTTACTTGGTTCTTATCTCTTTATTTTTTATATCTAACACTCCAAATATCTCTATCATGAGTTATATATATTATCAACATCTCTATCATGAGTTTTCGTATGGAAAAGAACAAAGAAGAAAAAGTCTTTATATGAAAAGTTAAATATCGGATAAAGAAAGTAAAAACGCGTTAGATAGAGAAGTGTACGTGGTGAGATAGAATTTTATATTTCCCATGATGCTTCATTTACTTCTATATAAATCGTTACATGTCTTTGATGGCAATGTAACAAAGTAGACTACAAATCAAAATGGCTACAAAGACAACACATTTAGTTTCTCTTTTGTCTTTGATTCTTCTCCTTTTGTTTGTCTCCTCTCATGTGGAACTTGCCGATGCCAAACGCTACCATTACCGACGTTAGTTTACGTATCCGCACTCATTTGTTTTTAAAAAAAAAATTAAAAGGTTTTTTTCTAACATATATATAAGCATGCATTTTCTGAATTTTATATCTTATATCTTATCTGATCTTCATTATTTCTGTTGATTTATGTAATTTCCGTATAGTTTTTTTTTAATGATTTTACTGACCACACTAAAATCCAATTTGGAAAAATAGATTAATCAAGAAGTAGAAAGAAAAAAGTTGATTTCTAATGTGAAAACTCAAAAACCAATATCTCCTTGAGGTTAACATTGTCCTCCGAATCATTTACATATATTTCATATACGGCTCTTTCTACTTTATTAGAAGAGAAGCCAAACCAAAGGAGAATGATAATACACATTTTTTTGTATATTCCCTTTTTTAACTGTTAAATAGAGGATAAATTTGGAAGCCTAAAAAATCCTTTAGAAAATACTTCCCTAACATTACACATATTGTTTTGATTATTTTCACTTGTTTCGATTTCTTTAATCCGGAGATGATCAGATCTATTACCAAATCATTTATATCTCTAGTTAATTGCTGCAAATTATTGAATGTAGAAACTGATATAACAATTTTTGCATATCGTGAGCAGGTAAAAAATGGCCATCTCCCCCAATCTCTCATCCTCCCCCTCATATGTATGTGCCTCCTTCAAGGTCGCGCAAAGGAAAAGGCCCATAAAGAAAGTGCATCAATAAATAATTATATACAGTTTTTATATGTATGTATTCAAGAAGTTATCTAAATAAAGATCATTAGAGTTTAATGATCATGTTCTTATATCATGCGAACTTAATATTAGCTAGGTTCTTTCCCTCGTGTGGGAATAGTATATTTCAAGTAAAAATAAAGGGAGAAGTTCGTTAATGTTTTATAATTTGGTAATATCTTGATTAGTTTTTGTCTGATGATTAATTGTTATTATTCATGGGAATGAGCTAGCTATAGTTTTAAATTTAACTCGAAGAGCATTGATTCTCAAGAATAGCCGTTTAACCAGAGTTTTTAATAATTGTTGGTTCACGATGAATACCGAGAACAAATAGGAGATGAACTGAAACCAACATAAAGGAAAAACAATGTGGCCAAATTAAAACATTTTTATTTTTATTTGGTTAAAAAATAATCAAGATTATATAATTTCAATAAAAAAAACTGGGATGGTAACATATTATTTTGGTAATTTTGAATTATGGATTATTTCATGAAAATACAGTTGATTATAGTTGTTATATCTTTAAATATCTTTTTATACAATGCATATCCAAAGATATTATTGGGCCATATTCATATTATTAGAAAAGTCTATTACTTGGCCTCAAGATAGTTTAACCTAAGGAAATATCAATAAGAAAATATTCTAAACCTAGCCGATATTTAAACCCCAATTTTCTCTTAGCATGAAGTGCGTTCATCATCTCCACCGTCCACTCTGCATAGTTATCTGCGGTTAATTGTACGGCTGAGATCATTGAACCCAGATTGTATAAAGAAAACAAGGATTAAGGCGTGATTTTTGGCTCAGAGGCATTCGTAACAATGGACAAATCTTCTCTCGCCATCGTAACAAAGAAAAAGAAAAGATCTTAATCAAAGATCAAAAGAAAAGAAAAAAACGTGAAACTTAAAAGAGAAAGAAGAAAAGGAAAATTTTAATCAAATATCAAAATTGAAGTGAAAGAAATTAGGCGTTCTGCTCTGATACAAAAATCCGGCCACCGACGAAACCGATTATGAGTCTTGGATGGTTACATACTTCAATTGCTCCACGTGTCCGATCAACTATATCGTTTTGTTTCGATGCTGTTGATCTGTGGGAAAATTTGGAGTGAAAATTCTCGGTTGGGAATAAGGTCTGTATTCATCAATTGGTGACTCAAATTGCATCATGTACACAAGATGTGCAATCAATGATCGAGTACTATGGAAGACTTAAGATAATATGGGATGAGCTACATAACTATCGACCTTTACCTGGGTCTACTTGTGGAGCTGGTGATATGATAGCAAAGGAAAGAGAGGATGAGAAATTTTATCAGTTTGTTATGGGTCTTGAGTCCTGTTTTGGAAGTGTGATCAGTCAGATCATTGATGCTGAACCGATGCTGGACTTGGCACAAACATATGCCAGAGTCATTCGTGAAGAACAGAGGCTGACAGCCTCAAAGAAGCGAGAACAGGAAAATGATGCCATTGGGTTTACTACTCAACGTGATCTGAATCACAACGAGTCTTCTTTTTTGGTTTCTGTCCGTGATACAAATGATGTAGCTTGGTTTACTACTTGTTCGAATTTTCATGGAGGTACCGACAAAAACAGAGAATGTCGTCTCTTATGTGCTCATTGCGGAAAAACAGGGCATGAAAATGAGTTTTGCTGGCAGCTTAATGGTTACCCAGAGTGGTAGACATAACAAAATCAAAAACCCGTTAGACGTGGTGCAGGACATGGGGATCGTGGTAGTCGAAGCCCATCTTTTGGTCCATCAGGTCATGGTCATGGATATACGGCATTGGCTCACGCAACAAGTCCTCTTGCTTCGTTGATACCTTCTTTGACTCCGGAAAAATGGAAGGTCATTGGTCAGATGGCGCAGGAGAAAACAAGCCACAACCCAGATAAATTTTCCGGTAATATTAATGAGGACGTGATTCTTGACACTGGAGCTTCCCATCATATGAAAGGGACTTATTCACTGTTTCGTAATATCACGTCCATACCTCATTGCTCTGTGGGTTTTGCGGATGGAAGTTGATATAGGCACCGAGGGTGGTGACTACAAAGGCGGAGGGATGGTGAATCTACTAGCTGGCCGTACAGCTGTCTCTAGAGGATTCAAGTGAGATGAATGATTGAAATACGAACTGGGGAAGTGATAGACGCCACATGAAACTATGAACTGATCTGTGATAAGTCTGAAGACACTTAGATTCACAAGGCTTCGCACACAACTGAAGAAAATGTCGGCTGCTTTCTTTCAAGAAGAAAATTCAATTTCTATTATTATCAAAGGTGAGTCCTTACAACTCGACCCTGGGGTTTTATAAGAGAACCCTATGTCAAGAAACACAACTAAAACAAAACGGCAAGAAGTTTTAAGAAAAACAACATGATTTGTAATTAAAAGCAAATAAAATCTAAAAATAGAAAATCTGGTATGTTTAGAAGTTCTCGTGCATGGCTGTTGAGAATAAGGCATTCTTGAGCTTGTGGAAGATGTATTGGAGTGGTAACAAGCTCGGGAATATGCACTAAGGGTGTTGCCTCGTTAAAACCTTTCTCATAAAACCCAATGGGACAAAACCGAGATAAGGAAAAAAATACAATTCCTTAGCACATCTTTGTGTATCTTCAGCCTAAGGAAGTGGTGAAGACACTTCTCCTGGATGCCAACATGGTTCTCCAACAATATCCTTTGATCCCTCCTTAGTCAAAATGACAAATACGGATGTTTCGGTGCAACCTTGTAAAATTGGTAAGAAGAAGATATCTTGTTTCTTGGGCTGTAAGCAAATGTTATCAGGGTCCTTGTTGAGTCCATGGTGTTCTCTAAGCTCTGCATGGTCATTGTCTAGCCATTCTCCTATGTCTTGGAGTTTGGTGGCATTAGGATATTCTCTAGGTGCTAGCGGAGTCTCTTGAGTGATTTCCTTGGTGAGCAGACTTCCTTTTAGTACTTCATGCTCGATGAGTATGAATAAGCTCTCCAATAACTTTTTAAACTCCTCTCTTAAGCATCTTGTTCCTGACCTCTTTCTTCTTCCGGTATGCTAACTTCTTCGGCAGCTTCAAGTGAACTTGTTTCAATGTTCTCATCACTCCCTCCCTCTTGAGAAGGTTCTGACCCCAGAGTTGCGTCATCTGCATGAAAAAGAGATAAATCAGATACATTAAAAGTTGGAGAAATGTTTAACTCACCTGGTAGCTCCAGCTTGTAGGCATTGTCGTTGATCCGTTCTAGCACTCGAAATGGTCCGTCTCCTAGTAGTGATAGCTTGGACTTTCTCTGGTTGGGAAACCTCTCGTGCCTCATGTGTAACCACACCCACTCTCTAGGCTCAAATGTGACCTCCTTTCGTCCTTTGTCAGATTGTTGTTTGTATTTATCCGTCTTCTTCTCTAGATTCTCCTTGACACGTTGATGAAGTTTCTTCACAAATTCTGTTGTTTCACCTGTGGGACTAGAATAAATAGCTTGGGGGCAAAGGTGAAAGATCTAATGGAGTCAAAGGATTGAAACCATACACGATTTCAAACGGAGATTGTTTAGTGGGGAATGCCTAGCATCGTTATACGTAAACTCAATATAAGGTAAACAAAACACCCAATTTCTTAAATTCTTACCGACTGTTGCTCTCAGTAGGGTCGAGAGTGTATGGTTTACTATCTCAGTTTGACCGTCGGTCTGTGGGTGACAAGTAGTTGAGAAGAGGAGCTTAGTTCTTAACTTTTTCCACAACGTCTTCTAGAAATGGCTCAAGAACTTGGTGTCATGGTCTGAAACGATGGTTCTGGGCACTCCATGCAAACATACTACTTCCTTGAAAAAGAGGTCGGCTGTTTGAGTGGCATAATTGGTCTTGTTGCATGGAATAAAATGTGCCATCTTGGAAAACCTCTCGATAACTACGAATATAGAGTCCTTGTGGCTGACCTGCGGTAACCCTAGAACGAAATCCATAGAAATATCTATCCATGGTAGGTTAGAAATAGGCAAAGGCATATATAAACCATGAGGATGTAACCTGAATTTTGCTTTCAAACAAGTGCTTCACTTGGCACAGAATCTCTCTACATCCCATCTCAAATGCGGCCCATAGAAATGGTCCATGAGCACAATTAAAGTCTTATCTTGGCCAAAATGTCCCATGAGTCCTCCTCCATGTGCTTCTCTGATTAGTAAGTCCCTCATTGAACCTTGAGGAATACACAACCTTTTGTCTCAGAACAAAAATACATCTTGTTGATAAAATGCTCCAAAAGCCGCTTTGCTCGTTTCCTTGTAAGTTTCTTGAAAATCTGGGTCAGCTTCTTACAATCCTTTGATATGCTCGAATCCCATTATTTTTGCCTCCATGGTAGTGATTAACATGTATCTTCGGGACAAGGCGTCAACTACAATGTTCTCTTTACCCTTTTTATACTTGATTATTTAAGGAAAAGTCTTCACAAATTCAAGCCACTTGGTGTGCCTCCTCTTAAGTGTGGTTTGTCCTCTCAGATGCTTGAGTATCTCATGATCTGTATGAATAACAAACTCTTTTGACAATAATTAGTGTTGCCATGTTTCTAGAAACCTTACCAATGCATAAAGTTCCTTATCGTAGGTAGGGTAGTTTAGGGAGGCTCCATGAAGTTTCTCATTGAAGTAGGCCACTGGTTTGCCTCCTTGAGTTAAAACAGCCCCTATACCTATACCAGAAGCATCACATTCTATTTCAAATTTTTAATCAAAATTTGGAAGTACCAAAACCGGTGCATGTGTTAAGCTGTCTTTGAGCTAATTGAATGCTTTCTCTTGTGCTGCTCCGCAATTAAAAGCAACGTCCTTCTTGATCACGAAAGTGAGAGGAGCGTCTAGGGTACTGAAGTTTCGCACAAATCTCCTATAGAAACTGGCCAGTCCGTGAAAACTTCTAACATGTCCTATGGTGGTTGGAGTCGGCCAGTCTTGTATGGTTTTGATATTCTCTTCATCAATCTTTAATCCATGTGAACTTACAAAAAATCCTAAAAACACAACTTGATCAGTGCAGAATGTGTATTTCTTTAAGTTTGCATATATGTGTTTTAGCCAAAGCGTTTCAAGTACTTGTTCTAGATGTAGCAAATGATCAGCACGACATGTACTATAAATACGAATATCATCAAAGTATACCACAATAAACTTACAGATGTAGGCCCTTAGAATGTGGTTCATGAGCCTCATGAAGGTGCTAGGTGCATTGGTGAGTCCGAAAGGCATCACTAACCACTCGTATAAGCCTCTCTTGGTCTTGAAAGCCGTTTTCCACTCATCACCTTCCTTCATTCTTACTTGATGGTACCCACTCCTTAGATTAATTGTTAAAAAGATGGTAGCACCATTGAGTTCATCTAGCATGTCATCAAGTCGGGGAATGGGGTGTCGGTATTTTATGGTGATCTTGTTGATGGCTCGGCAGTCAACACACATCCTCCATGTTCCGTCTTTTTTAGGCACTAAGAATACTGGTACGACGCATGGGCTCAAGCTCTCTCTAATGTATCCCTTTGTCATCAATTCTTGTACTTGTTTCTCGAGTTCTTTAGCCTCTTTGGGATTGACTCTATATGCAGCTCGGTTTGGTAATGGTGCACCAGGTACTAAATCAATCTGATGATCAATGCCTCTAATTGGTGGAAGGCATGTGGAATTTCTTCAGGAATAACGTCGGTGAATTTCTCTAAGAGCTTTAGAACAGCCGGGGGTTGGTTTTCTTGCTCTTGACCTGAAACTAAACTTTTCTTGAAGATCATTAGTAGCACCATTTCTTTGGCCTCAAGTGATTTAAAAGCAGTAGTAGGAGTAATGTAGAGGTTAGTCTTACTTACCTAGGCTCCTTTATCCATAGTTTTCTGCATATCATACACTTTTTTCGGAGTAAGAGGCGCTAGGCTATGCTTCTTGTCTTTGTACGTGAAAGTGTAGTAATTGGTGCGTCCGTTGTGTAAAGCTTCTTTGTCAAATTGCTATGGTCTCCCTAGTAAAAGATGTTCGGCTTGCATGGGAACTACGTCACACAGAACTTGATCGGTGTACTTACCTATGCTGAATAGAACGGAGACTTGCTCGGATATCTTGAGCTCTGTTTTGTTGTTAAGCCATCGAAGCCGATATGGTCGGGGATGCTTCATCTTTTGAATACCTAACTTATCAACCAAATACTTGCTGGCCACGTTAGTGCATGAACCACCATCGATAATTAAACTACATACCTTAGAATTGATGGTAACCGTGTGTGGAAGATATTCTCTCGCTGAATAGTTTCGGGGTCGTAGAGTGCACTAAGAGCCCTTCTGATGAAGAGTAAATCTCCCATTTCTGGATACTCCACAATGTCCTCTTCAGAGTCTTCTTGCTCTCCTTCAGCCTCATTTTGTGACTCATACTCACCATTTGATTTGAGAACCATCACCCTTTGGTTTGGGCACTCTCTCGCATAATGCACCTTTTCTGGCACTTAAAACATGTAATGTCACGAGCTCTTTGAGTTGGAAACTTACCTTGTTGGGTATGGTGCCTTTAGACGTTTCTGGAGCCTGTTTCTTAAATTTGGGGTCCTCCGCAATAGACTTGCCTTTGTCAAAAATCTTTGGTGGTGGTGGAGTCCAACTGGGATTGTTTCTAGGAGCAGAATTGGTATTCCTCCTGATATGTTGTTCTACTTGGACTCTAAGATGCAACAGTTCTTCAAAGTCATGGTAAGGTTGCCTCTCTACCTTTCTGGCTATCCGATCATATAATCCATCAAAAAACTGGGCCATCAAAGTTTCCTCCGCATCTTCAGTTTCCAATATGTTCTTAAGAATCTCAAACTCCTCAAAATATTCCTCCACAGATTTTGTTGCTTGAGTAAGTTTTCAAAACTTCTTTTGTAAATCATGGTGGAAATGTGCTGGAACATATCTTTTTCTCAAACTGAACCTCATATCTTTCCAGTTAGTAACCTGGCCGTGTCTAAGTCTTCTCCTTTCTGAAACATCTATATCCCACCAAGCTAAAGCATTTTCAGTGAGCTGAGCTGAAGCTAGGGACACCTTTCTCGCCTCTGAGTAGTTGTAGTACTCAAAGATGTACTCCATTCTTTTCTTCCAGTCTAAGTATGCTTCAGGGTTAACTCTTCCGGCAAAGGTAGGTGTAGTAAGTTTGACATCCTTTCCTCCATGTCTTGGCTGGTCTTCATCCAAGTCTTGAATCCTAGCCCTCTCTTGCCTCCTAGGTGGTTGATTAAGGTTAGGAGCTGGTGGTGGATCATCGTCTATTCCAGGTATGTCTTCATCGGTTTCTTCTTCTAGTTGTGGTCTAGGCCTATGAGCATTGGGTGCTGGTCCAGCTCTCGCAGATTGGACTCGTTTCTCCAGTCGCGTCATTCGATCACTAACAGACCTTATGGCTTCTAGTAGCTGATTCATGGTGACTGGTTGTGCTTCGTCTCCCATCGTTTAGCAACATGTACTAGAGTAGCAGACAGATCAAGTGCAAAGGGAAATCAAAGTAAAACAATAATAGATAGAAATGAATTAAATAAAACAGTTCAACGTAAAACAACTAGCAAACCCTTTTTTTTTATATATATATATGATGAATGATTGACTGAAAAAAAAATATGGTTGCAACACACGGTCTAATGCAACAAATGACACAAGAAAAATGCTGTTAAAACAGAATCTAATGAAACAGAGAGTATCAGATGCACCAGTAACAATGATACTGTTTAAACAGAGTTGAATGAGACAGAGCTGATGCAGCAACACGAAACTAAAGGTGCAGACACAAAAATAAAAGATGCAGTAACAATGATGCAGAAACACAATGAAACAGATCAGAATCAGTTGAACACGAACTAACAGACTCAAAATCACAACAGCAACAACACCAAATAATCAATGAAGCAGCTGGGATAAACCCTAATTTTTTTTTCTTTAACTTATGCAGACACGAAAACAAGATCTAGCAACTATGCAATGATAGAAAATACAAACTCAAAATGCAGCAACAAAATCAAAGTAACAATGAAATAAATCAAACAGAAAACAATGAAAGCAATTTTTATGTTTTTTTTTTCGATAAAACGAAAACAATATGCAACAACAAAAACGAAAGGGGATAGATCCACCTGATACTTCGAGCCTAAGCTCTGATACCAAGATGATATAGGCAGTGAGGGTGGTGACTACAAAGGCGGATGGATGGTGAATCTACTAGCTTGGCGTACAGCTCTCTCTAGAGGATTCAAGTGAGATGAATGATTGAAACACGAACTGGGAAAGTGATAGATGCCACATGAAACTATGAACTGATCCGTGATAAGTCTGAAGACACTAGATTCACAAGGCTTCGCACACAAGTGAAGAAAATATCGGCTGCTTTCTTTCAAGAAGAAAATTTGATTTCTATTATTAACAAAGGTGAGTCCTTACAACTCGATCCTGGGGTTTTATAAGAGAACCCTAGGTAAAACAACACAACTAAAACAAAACGGCAAGAAGTTTTAAGAAAACCAATATGATTTGTAATTAAAAGCAAATAAAATCTAAAAATAGAAAATCTGGTACGGATAGAAGTTCTCGTGCATGGCTGTTGAGACTAAGGCATTCTTGAGTTTGTGGAAGATGTATTGGAGTGGTAACAAGCTCGGGAATGTGCACTAAGGGTGTTGCCTCCTTAAAACCTTTCTCAGAAAATCCAATGGGACAAAACTGAGATAAGGAAAAAGAGTACAATTCCTTAGCACATCTTTGTGTGTCTTCAGCCTAAGGAAGTGGTGAAAACACTTCTCCTGGATGCCAACATGGTTCTCCAACAATATCCTTTGATCCCTCCTTAGCCGAAATGACAAATACGGATGTTTCGGTGCAACCTTGTAAAACCGGTAAGAAGAAGATATCCTGTTTCTTGGGATGTAAGCAAATGTTGTCAGGGTCCTTGTTGAGTCCATGGTGTTCTCTAAGCTCTGCATGTCGTTGTCTAGCCTTTCTCCTATGTCTTGGAGCTGGGTGGCATTAGGGTCTTCTCTAGGTGCTAGTGGAGTCTCTTGAGTTATTTCCTTGGTGAGCAGACTTCCTTTTAGTTCTTCATGCTCGATGAGTGTGAATAAGCTCTCCAATGACTTGTTAAACTCCTCTATTAAGCATCTTGTTCCTGACCTCGTTCTTGGGGTTTATCTCATGACCGGTATGCTAACTTCTTCGGCAGCTTCAAGTGAACTTGTTTCGATGTCCTCATCAGAAGTCAAACATAATCATTGAGTATGGGTGTATTTCGGATATCGGAAAGCATTGTTCTTGATAATGTGTTATATGTTCTCTCTTATCTGTTTCCAAACTTCTTAAGCAATTCAAGTGTGTGACATTAGTTACTGATGCTTTTTGTGTGTTTATAGGACCGTTTTCGAGGATTCTGATTGGAGCTGGTGAAGAGCGTGATGGGGTCTACTTTCTTACGGAATTGGCAGCTGTACGGGTCAACAAGGTTAAAGCACAATGTGATTCGACTTTGTGGCATCGACAGTTGGGCCATCCTAGTTTTTCTATTATTTTCGATTTATCTTTGAACTTTGTTGTTTTGAACTTGGCTAGTCCTAGTTCTTGTGACGTTTGTTTTAGGGCTAAGCTAACAAGAGAAGTATTTTTTGAGAGTTCTAATAAAGCTATGGATTGTTTTGCGTTAATTCATGTGAATGTTTGGTGGCCATATCGAGTTCCAGCTTCGTGTCGTGCCGTATATTTTTTAACAATTGTAGATAAATTTTCACAAGCGGTATGGACATATGTTTTGTTTGAAAAATCTGAAGTCAAACAAGTTCTACATAATTTTTGTGTTTATGTAGACAAAAGGTTTAATAAACCGGTTTGTATGGTGAGAAGTGACAATGGTACCGAGTTTATGTGTCTCTCATACTATTTTCGAAGTAATGCCATAATTCATCAAACATCATGTGTTGATACACCACATCAAAATGGACGAGTTGAGAAGAAGCATCATCACATTTTGAATATTGCTAGGTCTCTTCTGTTCCAAGAAAATTTACCGATTAAGTTTTGCGGTGAAACCATTTCCACTGCCGCCTACCTTATCAATCGGACATCCACGAAGGTTTTACATGGAAAAACTCCATACGAAATATTATTCGGTGTTGCACCTTCGTATGATCAGCTAAAGGTATTTGAATCTTCTTTTTATACTCATAAAAGATCTCGGGATAAAGATAAATTTAGTCCTCGCAGTCATCATTACATCTTTGTAGGATATTCATTTGGCAAGAAATAATGGAGAGTTTATGATCTTGAAACAGAGGATTTTTTTTTGTTTCCCGTGATGTTATCCTTCATGAAGATGATTTTTCATTTCACAAGGACTTGGCTATTGTTGAACAATTTTCAGAAGATGTATGCATTGATGATGATTGGATAATTCAGCCCTCTCGTACTTCACTTGTAAAGGGGAGTGATATTGATGTTGAGAATCATGAGACTGAACTCACACCTCCTGTTGAGCCAGTACTTCCATCTTCCACGACTGAAACTCCTTCTTCCACAAAAGTTTATTCGTCTGTTGTGGAGAAAGTGACTGTTTCGACAGAGTTACCGGTGACAGAGGCTGCAACTGTTGAGCTTGGTCAAGAAAAACGTGAGAAAGTGACTATTTCGACAGAGTTACCGGTGACAGAGGATACAACTGTTGAGCTTGGTCAAGGAAAACGTGAGAATTTTCCTTTTTCGGTTAGGTTGAAAGGCTATGTCACGTATAGTGTCCGCTGCAATGAAGTCCCCATCACACTCCACCCGAATTCAACTCAGTTTCCTCAACTCTGGTCCTAGGTAACACGCCATACCCTCTTGTGAATTATATATCTGATGATAATTTTTCACCTCCTCATCAAGCTTTCTTAGCTGCTGTGCTCGCCGTTGTTGAACCCACTTCTTATAAGCAAGCTATGCGGATCCAAGATGGAACAATGCTATGGGCCGGATCGGAGATTGGTTCACTTGAAGAAAGTGGTACATGGAGTGTTGTAGATTTACCACCGGGAAAAGAAGCTATCAACAACAAATGATTTTTGTAATCAGTTTCACGCCGACGGGGACCATCGAACGATACAAGGCTCATCTAGTAACTTGTGGAAATCGTCAAGTTGAAGGTGACGACTATAATGAGACTTCTGCTCTGGTTGTGAAAATGACTACGGTATGAAGTTTACTATGCATTGTTTCAGCAAATAATTGGCAGGCACATCAGATGGATGTGCATAATGACTTCCTGCATGGTAATTTAGAAGAAGAAGTATACATGAAGTTACCGGCTGGCTTTCAACATTCCGATCCAAATAAAGTTATTCGTCTCCATAAGTCGATCTGCGGTCTTAAGCAAGCTTCTAGGTGTTGGTTTTCTAAACTACCCTCTGCATTATTACAGTTTGGTTTTTTCCAATCTTATGCTGATTACTCGCTGTTTGTTTTGTCTCGCGCCGATGTTGAACTTTGTGTTCTTGTTTATGTTGATGATTTGTTGATTTATGGCAATAACTCACACATGCTTCAGAGTTTCAAGGATTATTTAAGTTCCTTTCACATGAAAGATTTGGGAAAAGCTAAATATTTTCTTGGCATTGAGATTGCTAGAAGCAATAAAGGGATATATATTTCTCAGCGCAAGTATGCTCTCGACATTATATCTGAGGTTGGGCTTCTTGGCTCCAAACCTTCGCTGACTCTCATGGACCAAAATCACAAACTGGGGCTAAGCAAGAGTGCTTTCCTTACTGATCCGGAGCAATATAGAAGACTGGTTGGCCTTTTAATTTATTTACTTACAACAAGACCGGAGCTATGTTACTCGGTTCATATTCTTTCACAATTCATGAAGACTTCGCGCGCTGATCATTGGGAAGCTGCTCTACGGATTGTCCGTTATTTGAAAGGTTCTCCGGGACGTGGTATTCTCTTAGATTCAACCTCTGATATTTCTTTAACAGCCTATTATGATTCCGATTAGAATGGATGTTCTATTACTCATCATTCTTTAAGTAGCTATGTCATGTTTTGGGGTGGTTCCCCTATCTCATGGAAGATTAAGAAGCAAAAGGTGATGTCTCATTCATCAGCAGAAGCATAGTATCGCTCCATGTACAAAGCTTTAAACGAGATATCATGGCTTCATAAATTGTTAGAAGACTTGGGGTTCAAGTAAACTAAACATATTCGATTGTTTTGTGGTAGCAAAGCCGCAATTCACATTTTCAACAATCCAGTGTTTCATAAACGTACTAAACACATTGAATCAGATTGTCATATAGTTTGGGATGCCGTTCAAGTCGGAATTCTTACGATGGTTCATGTTCTTATGAATGAACAGTTGACCGATTTGCTCACAAAAGCTTTAGGGAGTGTTCAGTTTCATAATCTATCATCCAAGTTGCGCATTTGTGATCTACATGCTCCAACTTGAGGGGGGGGAGTATTGGGCCATATATTGTAAATACTATTAGAAAAGCCTATTACTTGGGGCTCAAGCTAGTTTAACCTAATGTTTCTCTTGTATAAATACTATGTTGTAATCGTTGAAAGATCAATAAGAAAACATTCTAAACCTAGCCAATATCTCTGTAACATTTATTTTAAAAATTAAGATTTCTCATTTTAAAATAAAATATAGTTTAAAATTATTATATTTAGTTTAGTAAATTTTAAACATGTTTTATCAAATTTATTATTCTTACAAAAATAGAAAACCTGTGAGCAATTTAATAACTAAATTTTACAGTTTCAAAATAATTTATTTTACCAGAGAAAACTCAATTTAGTCAAATATTTTTAAATATATTTGAATATACATAATATAGAAAGCTATTTAAAGCTAAAAGAACTGAGAGACAATTTCCGACTCGCCAGGAAATTTTCTTTCTCTCTTATCTCATACATATCTTTCAGAGAGGGAGAAAGTTTGTTGTTTTGGTGTATATATTTCTCAATCAGATCTCCTCCGAATTGAGCTTCTCTTCTTCAAATTGGTTTTATTTCCGATTTGAGTTGTGTTTTCCGATGTAGATCGGATAATAAAATTCTGAATTGGTTCGGTTATTCCGACTAAAATTCAGATCTGTTTTCTTTAGTTTATGTCTGTTTTTTGTCTCTTTCCACAGATGCTAATATCAAAATCCGATAGTCTTTGATCCATATTTGGGATGTTCCGCTAGCTCGATCTGTCACAGACAGTGGAGTAATTTCTCCGCTGACATGCTCAACCTTTAGAGCGGGCATATGAATTTCCCAAGGCGAAGCTTACTTCTCCGGAGTTTGCATCGAGATGAAAAATAAAGAGCTCCAAACAAGATCTTTGAAGCTTCTATGGAGTTTTGTTTAAAGTGGTCATATCAAAGCTTGGATGGAATGACTGCGGCTTCAACTGTGGGAAGAGTAGTAGATGGAATTTCGTGATGCTTGCGGCGGTCGTTGATCGGATGCATTGACCATTTTGATATCCTCGTCATTTTTGAGTTTTTATATGCTGTAAACTCGTGTCAAACATTACTGATATGTGTATGCCTTTTCTTGAGGTTACTATGTGGGCTTACTTTAAATGCAAGTTGTAATCGAGATGGGCCTTCACATCCATATGTAGGCTGCAAATGGTAGCAATAAAATGAACGAATTGAAAAAAATATTTGAAAATTTTTTAAGTTGAATATCATTCAACTCTTTCAACTCCAAAATAGTAGATGAATGAGTTGAACATTTTTTCTTTGTAATTTGTACATTTGTTCAATTATTTTAGCTGAATGAGTCGTATTTTCCTCTGAATTTTCTTTCTAATTAGTTATTTTATGTCTCTCTTTGTAGAGTTTGATTTCGGCGAAGTTATTGTTTATGGTGGTTCTGCCGGCTTTTTCTGTTGGTTTGTTAAAGTCTAGGCGAAAGACAAATTTATTCAGAAACAACCATTGGATGTGGAGTTTGGAGTCTTCATGCATTGGTGTATTTAGATTTGCGATGTTAATATGGTGCTTCATAGTCGGGTGATAACCAATGTCGCAATAGCTTGAATTCGAGTATGTAAAAGGAAAATAACAGATTTATGTATTGTCACAAGAGTAATATCTATTGTTTTTAGATATTTATTTCTAATTATGAATTTTATATACTTTCTTAAACTTTATATCTATATATATATATATATAAGTATCACCTTTGAATCTCTATTACAACCAACAATACAACTTAATATATATATATATATATATATCAGTAAAAACCTATATACGCATTGCATATTCAACTCGATTTTTTAAATTTTGACTAAATTGAGATTTCTTATTATAATATAATCTGATTTTTAAATTATGAAATTATTCTATGAATTTTTATGAAATTATTCATATATATATATATATATATGTTTGTAAGAATATTACATATGACTTACATGTCTTTAAATTGTTGACTAGTTATTTTCTTAATAGAAAATTATTTAATTTAAAATCAAATTAGATGTACATGAGTATTAGATATTTAAAATCTCATTTGAAATAATTGAAAAAATTGAGATATAATCATCTCATTTTTACTTTTAGGGTTAATTATTATTGGAGTAAAACAACATAATTATTTTGTTAATGATACATTTTTTTAACTTTAAAAAATGCGGTATTTATATAGGCTGTATATACGCTGAAAAAATGCGGTATTTTTGTTAATGATACAACTGTATATACGCTGTATATATGGCTATATAATTGTTACTGTATAAGCATAACAATACTATATAGTTAAAATAGTACGATTTCTCATCGTACAACCTATATACACTGTATATACAATTGTACATGCGGTATTTTAGAACATTGGTTTCAACTAGAAATCTACCGCAAAACCGACGGCATTTCTGACAGAAATAATATCCGTCGGAAAACACCGACGGATTTCTGACGGAAATTAAAATTGTCAAATCCGTCGGAAATCCGTCGATTTTTTCCGACGGATATTAATCCGTCGGTTTCTGTCAGAAATCCATCGGTTTGCCATTGGTAATTTTTGATGGATTCGTATCAGTCGGAATATTTGAACGTTAATATAGCCATTGTTATAGCCGTTAAATTCTGACGGATTTCCGACGGCTAGCGTTATTATATATATGTTACCATACTTCTCCATTTAATCACAACAACAAATTTCAACCCAACAATTCTAAAAAACAAAACGTGTAGAGAGAGATTTTGTCTTCTAGAGATTTAAGATCGTGGATGGATGAAGAAATGTTTGATCCGGAGTCGAAGTTATTAAAGGATGGTTATGCACGAGGTATATGCGAGTTCATGGCCGTTGCTGGAAATCAACCGCGAGTGAAAACAAGTGGTAAGATGAAATGTCCATGTTCAATTTGTCGCAATTCTCGTAATGTTAAGATAAAGATATTTTGGCATCACTTGTATAGCAATGGATTTATGCCGGGTTACAAGATTTGATATCTACATGGAGAAAGAAATTTTGATTATGGTAGTAGTAGCAGTGAACCCTATGTTGCGGATAGCTTAGGAAAACATAGAACGGAAGTAGATTTTGGTGTTGGTACCGTTGATATAGTGAATGATGCGTTTAGAGAGAATTTCCCATCGACCGTAATAGATGAGGATAGGGTTGAAGAACCAAATGTAGAAGCTAGAAGATTTTTTGATATGTTAGGCTTGAGCAAGCCAATATATGATGGGTGTAGAGAAGGTCATTCACTTTATCATCTGCTAGTAGAATGATGACCATTAAGACGGACTTCAATTTGGCAGAGGAATATGTTGATGCGATAGCAGATATGGTGAAAGATCTTTTGCCTGAAGATAATCTTGCACCGGCATCATACTACGAGGTACAGAAACTTGTAGGTGGTCTTGGTTTGTCGTATCAAGTAATAGATGTGTGCATCGACAACTGTATGATATATTGGAGAGAAGATGAAGACAGGAGAAGTTGTCAATTTTGTCGTAAACCATGGTTTCAGGATACTAGTGGGAGAGTTCCAATTCCATTTAAACGTATGTGGTACTTACCGTTGACTTTGAGGTTGAAGAGGTTATATCAATCTGAGTGCACGGTAGAGCAAATGAGATGGCATGCAGAACATTATCAAGATGGAGAGATTACACATCCTTCAGATGCAAAAGCTTGGAAACATTTTCAATCCATGTATCCGGATTTTGCATTTGAGAGAAGAAATGTGTACCTCGGGATATGTACAGATGGTTTCAACCCATTTGGGAAGCATGGAAGGCAGTATTCGTTGTGGCCCATAATCGTAACACCGTACAATTTGCCCTCTGGTATGTGCATGAGTCGAGAATTTTTATTTCTCTCTGTTCTTGTTCCCGGCCCTGAGCATCCGAACAGATCACTAGATGTATTCCTCCAGCCATTGATCTATGAGTTACAAATGCTATGGAGTCACGGTGCTGAAGTGTTTGATGTTTCGCGCCAGCAGAATTTTAGGATGCGTGCGGTTCTTATGTGGACCATTAGCGATTTCCCAGCATATGGAATGTTATCTCGATGGACAACTAATGGAAGATTATCGTGCCCGTATTGCGAAGACAACACAAATGCTTTCCAATTGAGGAACGAAAGAAAGTCGTGTTTGTTTGATTGCCATAGAAGGTTTCTACTGAGGGAGCATCCGTATCGTCGGTCTAAAACATTATTTAATACAAAAAACAAGTGTTTGAAGCTCCACTTGATGAGCCAAACGGCAGTACTTTATTGGATCAGTTGAGAGATTTTGGTGCTGCGATGACTTCTGAATGTGGAGGTAATGGGCATGAAACTGTTTACGGAGCCGGGGAAGTTCATAATTGGCACAAGAAGAGTATCTTTTGAGAATTGCCTTATTGGAAGTACCATTTATTGAGGCACAACCTCGATGTGATGCATGTTGAAAAGAACTTCTTTGATAACATAATAAATATGGTTTTAAATGTACCGGGGAAGACAAAAGACAATCTGAAGTCTAGGTTGGACTTGGCAGAGATTTGCGATCATGATTTTCTTGAAATTCTTCCCAATGGTAAATATTCTTTTGCTCCGTACTGGTTGGATGCACAAAAGAAAAAAGAATTTTTTGATTGGATTCAAGACGATGTCAAATTCATTGATGGATATGCATATAATCTGCGTAATTGCGTCAACTATGGAGAAGGAAAGTTTATCAGAATGAAGAGTCATGATTGTCATGTTGTGATGCAGTGACTTCTTCCATTTTCTTTTGCGGAGCTCCTTCATAAAGATGTGTACGAAGCAATTACAGGTATAAATCGTCTTCATGTGTATTTTAACAATTAGTCATATTTATATTTTATATATATTTAAATTTGTGTATTTTTATTTGCAGGAGTTGGTGCTTTCTTTCGGGATTTATGCACGAAAACACTTACACTTGAGGGGATTCGCAATTTAAAGGACAATATACCCTTGATCCTTTGCAATCTTGAGAAGATATTTCCGCCATCCTTTTTTGATGTTATGGAACATCTTCCGATCCACCTCCCCCATGAAGCCGCACTAAGTGGTCCTGTTCAATTCTGTTGGATGTATCCTTTTGAGCAGTACATGTTCCATCTTAAGAAGAAGGTTAAAAATTTAAGTCGAGTTGAGGGTCTATTGTCGCACAGAGCATCAACGAAGAAACCTCACATTTTGCGGAATATTACTTTCCATCGGAAGTTCGTATGAAGAGTAGACGTCCTGCTCGCCATGATGATAGTGGTGAGAAAGCTATGTATCCCGTGGTGGTCCCTGAGTTGTTTTCGCAAGTTGGTCGAGTCAGTAGGAAAGGGAAGAAACGCAAATTATTACAACAGCAGTGGACTCACTTGCATATGTATATCCTAACAAATTGTGAGGAGATGGCGGAGTACGAAAGGTAAAAAACTTAATCTATTTAAATACCAAATTATTTTATACATAAGTATTAGCTTTCAAAGGTTATATAATGTTGTTTGCTTTCAGGATTTACATGGCAATAATACGTAGCCATTTTCCGGAAAAGACTGAAGAAGAACTTGAACTGCATAAGGAGACCGATTATATTACTTGGCTGAAATTTTACGTAAGTAGGCTATAAGATTAATATATACATGACTTCAATTATTACGTAAGTGTTTTATATTAATTTTGTGGAAATTATTTTCTTAGGTTAATGAGGGAATTAAAGGTGGATCGGTTTTTCCGACATGGTTAGTGGAGTTAGTTACTGGCCCAATCTACATTGCGACCTCATACCCTAGGTATTGCAGTAGGGGATTTGCGTTTAGGATTCACGATGAAGGAAGGTCGAGACCAACTGCAGATTATGGTATTTCGGCTCAATCTGGTGATGTTGTCTACTACGGGATTCTCAAAGAAATATTGCAAGTGCGCTACCCAAGGATGTTGGACATGAGGTGCATTGTTTTTATGTGTGAATGGTATGATCCAGAAGTTGGGCGTGGGGTTAAGGTGAACCAATTTGGCGTCACGTCAGTAAATTCTAGAAAAAGACTTCGTACGTATGACCCATTCATCCTAGCATCACAGGCAGACCAGGTTCAGATATTTTAATAAATATTTTATATTACGTCAGATTTTGGATTCAATTTTTGTTTCATTTGACTTCATAAATTACATTTGTTTTTTAGGTATGCTATATTCGTTACCCTAGGGTAACACGGCGTTCAGATCCTTGGATTACAGTGACTAAAATTAATCCAAGAGGAAAAATTTATGGAGTTTCTGAGCACGATGCTTTACAACCAACTAGAAGTGTTCCAATGGATCATGTTGAGCATTCTTTTGATACATTCCTTGTGGTTGATTTAACGGGTTTGGGGTTTCGTGGTCTTTTACGATCCGTTTCGCTTGAAATATGTTTGTAGTATGCTTTGTTACTCATTTCAATGATAAAATATAAACAAATATATTGTTACATATTAAATATACGCAATTAGAAAAATTTAGTTGTTATGGTTATATATCATTGTTTAAAGATATGTATCATTGTCTAACATGTAGTCATGATAGTCAGGATTTTTCTAATTTTGATATATATGATATGTTACAAGGTATATGTTAGTATTTCATCATTGAAATGAGTAACAAACCATACTACAAACATATTTCAAGAGAAACAGATTGTAAACGACCACGAAACCACAAATCCATCGGAAATCCGTTGGAAATTACCGACAGATTTTCGACGGATTGTGGTTACACGTGTACCGCCTCAAGGTTTGACTGACCAATGAAAAGGTATGCATGTCTTGCATATCCGTTGGAAATCCGTCGGAATCTAATCAAATTAAATGAAACACGGTCTCGGGAAAAGATTACTGCCTAAAATTTCGCATATCCGTCGGAAATCCGTTGGAAATTACCGATGGATTTCCGACAAACATTAAAAATTACGCGGCAAATTAATTTTCATCTCCCCGGGAAACTAAAATTTCACGTATCCGTCGGATATGCGAAATTTTAGGCGGAAATCTTTCCGAGACCGCTTTTCATTTAATTTGATTAGATTCTGACGGAATTTCTGTCGGAATTCTTTGATAAATAATCTCTTCTTCTTCCTCGCGGATCAGTTACGCAAAACAAAAAAAAAAAACCTCCGATTTCTCCTTCGAAAAAACCTCCGATTTCACAACTTTTTTTGGCTCAATCATCAAGATGTCTAACAATCCATCAATTCCATCCAATTTGTAAGTTTCCAAAACTCTAAAACTTAAAGATTTCTAATGTTTTAAGATTGATGTTAGATTTAGGTTCTTGGATGTAAGATTTAGGTTCTTGGATGTTAGATTTATGTTATTGGATGTTAGATTTATGTTTTCTAGTGTTAGTTCTAGGATTTCTATGGTTAGATTTAAGATTTGGATAATATGAATTTTATTTTGGATATGATTTTATTTATCTTAAGAATTTATAAGATTTTGATTAAGAATTTGATTTTGGATAGGATTTGAATTTGATTAAGAATTGGATAATATGAATTTGTTATGTTAAATATTTTTTTTTACTTTACATTATTTATTTAAATTATAATAAATTATAAATTTGTTTTAATAAAATTATAATGCTTTTTATTAATTTATAATCATTTTTAGAAATTTATAATCATTTTTAGAAATTTATAATCACTTTTAGAAATTTATAATTATTTTAGACATTTATATTTATTTTAAGTAATTTTAAAAAAGTAATTTGGTTTTAAAAATTTAAAAGTGATTACGGATTATACGAGGGTTCTGGGAGCTGAGTACGTCGAGGTTCCGGTAGGAGTAGGGGAGTTGCGAGGAGTCTTTCTACGGTGTCTACCCATATTCTGGACACCGCATCACCTGTTCCAGCCGCTGCTGCATCGACACCACCCTCTACTGCACCGTCGCAAATGAGCGTCGAGGACTTCTTTGCTTTACCTGGACGAGAGAGATTCACTCGTCTTCATCCTGATTGTTTTGGGACAGACACATGGTAAATTTGATTTTCCTATTTAAAAATATTAAATTTTATTGAATATTTTTTTTATAAACTATTTAAAGTCTACAAAATAATTTGTTTTGAAGGTTTAAAGATTCGGGAAATGGGATTTCCAAGTCTATCAACCGGATGCTTAATGGATTGCTTCAGCATCCGTATCCGACGTACACCCAAATGCCCTTAGAAGAGCAGGAAATGTGGTTTCGGCAATTTGCGGTAAGTTTTTCATTTTCTTTATTGTTTACTTTGAATTTAAATAGTTTATTAGTTTTTTTTTAGTTTAATTTACATTTTTTTCAGCAAGAATTTACTTGGGAGAGTCACATTACCGCTTTGGTTAGAAGGGAGTTCCACCAAAAAATGGCAATAATGTATTCACAGAAGCTGAACGAGTGGAAGGGGTTGTGGTCGAGGAATCTTGCACTACAAGAAATCTACCGTAAAACCGACGGATTTTCCGACGGCTTACCGACGGATTCCCGAGATTATAAAATTCTGGGAATCCATCGGAAATCCATCAGAATTTTCCGACGGATTTCCGACAGAAATTCCGTTGGAAATCGGAGCCGTTATATTCCGACGGATTTCTGACGGAATTTTCGACGGAAATTTATATTCCGATGGATTTCCAATGGATATCCGTGCCGTTTTATTCCGACGGAAATCCGACAGATATCCATGCCGTTATATTCCGACGGATTTCCGACGGCCTATGGAAAAATGTCAGATAATATGAACGTTAATGTATCCGTTGAATTTACCATTGTAAGCCGACGGATTTCCGACGGAAATCCGACGGAAACGAGTTTATATATATGTTTCTCCCTTCCTCCATTCCATTACACAACAATCTTAATTTCATATCTCTTTTTCATTTCTTGTTTACTTAATACGAATTCTATAAAAAAGTGAAAAATATGTCTAGATATTTTCGATCATGGATGGACGAACCATTAATGGATTCGGAGACGAACAACTTGAACGAGGAGTATGCACGAGGCATATACGAGTTCATGGAAATGGCGGGAAAGCAACCGCGTGTTCAAAAATCAGTAAGTTAAAATGTCCATGTTCAATTTGTAGGAATTCTCGTAATGTTGCGATAGAGATAGTTTGGCATCATTTGTATAATAAGGGGTTTACGCCGGGTTACAAGATATGGTATTTACATGGAGAAACAAATGTTGAGTATGGTAGTACTAGTGAACCAACTGTCTCAGATTGTTTAGGAGGTAGCACGGAAGTAGATGTAGGTGTAGGGAGCGTGCAGATGGTGAATGATGCGTTTAGAGAGAATGTCGAGTTTAGCGGTGAAGAAAGATATAGGTTCGAAGAACCTAATGTAGAAGCAAGAAGATTTTTTGATATGTTAGATGCTGCAAAGCAGCCACTATATAAAGGGTGTAAAGAAGGTCATTCGCCTTTATCAGCTGCAAGTAGATTGATGACGATTAAGACGGATTACAATTTGGCAGAAGAGTGCGTTGATGCGATAACAGATTGGATGAAAGATTTATTGCCAGAAGATAATCTTTTACCCGGATCATACTACGAGGTACAAAAACTTGTATCTGGTCTTGGGTTACCGTATAAGGTAATAGATGTGTGCATCGACAATTGTATGCTATATTGGAGAGAAGATGAAAACCGCAAAAGATGTAGATTTTGTCGTAAACCACGGTATCAGGAAAGTAGTGGCAGAATTCAAATTCCATATAAACGTATGTGGTATTTACCAATAACATAGAGGTTGAAGAAGTTATATACTTCTCAGCGCACAGCGGAGCCAATGAGATGGCATGCAGAACATCATCAAGATGGAGATATTACACATCCTTCAGACGCAGAAGCTTGGAAACATTTTCAATCATTGTATCCGGAGTTTGCCTATGAGCGAAGGAATGTGTACCTCGGGTTATGTACAGATGGTTTTAACTCATTTGGGAAGCATGGAAGAAAGTATTCGTTATGGCCCGTAATTGTAACCCCTTACAATTTGCCTCCATCTCTGTGCATGCGTAGAGAATTTTTATATCTATCGATTCTTGTTCCCGGCCCAGAGCATCCAAAGAGATCACTTGATATATTCCTCCAGCCATTGATCTATGAGTTACAAATGCTATGGGAGCATGGTGTGGAAGCGTATGATGTTTCGACCCAGCAAAACTTTAAGATGCGTACGGTGCTTATGTGGACCATAAGCGATTTCCCAGCATATGGTATGTTATCTGGATGGACAACACATGGGAGATTATCATGTCCGTATTGCCAAGACAACACAGATGCATTCCAACTAAAGCACGGTAGAAAAAGTTGTTGGTTTGATTGTCATCGGAGATTTTTACCGAGTGATCATCCATATCATCCTTCGAGAACAATGTTTACGAAGGGTAGGCAAGTTTTTGATGGTCCACCGCCTGAGATAGACGGTGAAACTTTATTGGAACAGTTGAGAGATTTTGGTGCTGAGACGACTCCTTATGGTGGGGGTAATGGACATGAACCTATTTATGGTGTCGGTGAATTTCATAGCTGGCACAAGAAGAGCATATTTTGGGATTTGCCTTACTGGAAGAACCATTTATTGCGGCATAATCTTGATGTGATGCACGTTGAGAAGAACTTCTTTGAGAACATCATGAACACAGTCTTAAACGTCCAAGGGAAGACGAAAGACAATATGAAATCGAGATTAGACTTGCCAGCATATTGCGATAGAGGTTTTCTTGAAGTGCTCCCAAATGGTCAATGTCCATTTCCATTATACCGGTTAGAAGCAGCAAAGAAAACAGAATTTTTTGATTGGATTCACGACGATGTTAAATTCACTGATGGATACGCATCTAATCTGCGTAACTGCATCGATTATGGAGAAGGAAAGTTTACTGGAATGAAGGGTCATGATTGTCACGTTGTGATGCAGAGACTTCTTCCATTCGCTTTTGCTCATCTTCTCCATAAAGACGTCCACCAAGCAATTGCAGGAGTAGGTGCTTTCTTTCACGATTTATGAACAACAACACTTACTGTTGAGGGAATCCAAAATTTACAGGCCAATATTCCGGTGATCCTTTGTAATTTGGAGAAGATATTTCCACCATCTTTCTTTGATGTGATGGAACATCTTCCGATCCACCTCCTACGAGAAGCTAAACTAGGAGGCCCGGTTCAATACCGTTGGATGTATCCATTTGAGTAGTATATGTTTCATCTGAAGAAAAAGGTTAAGAATTTAAGTAGAGTAGAGGGATCTATTATCGCCCAGAGCATCAACGAAGAGGCCTCACAGTTTGATGAATATTACTTCCCGTCAGAAGTTCGTACGAAGAGTAGACGTCCTAGTCGCCATGATGATAGTGGTGAGAGAGCGATTTACCCCGTCGTTGTTCCAGAGTTATTTTCCCAAGTTGGGCGAGTCAGTGGCAAAGGAAAAAGGCGTAAATTATCTCAAGAGGAGTTTAAACACTTGCATACGTATATCCTAACCAATTGTGAAGAAATTATGGAATACGAAAGGTAAACAAAAATTCTTTTGTGTCATTTAATGTATAATTGATTATTTTATATGTTATTATTAACTTGTCAACTATTTTGGTTTTCATACAGGATTTACATGGCATTAATACGCGGGTACTATATGGATAAGACAGAAGACGAGCTTCAAGTCCATAAGGAGGAGGAATTTATGTCTTGGTTGCAATTTTACGTAAGTGTTTAAAAACACTAAATCATTTAATAAATTATTTTTAAATAATAATTTGTAACTTATTTTTGTAGGTTTCTGAAGGAGTAATAAGCGGACAGACATTTCCCACATGGTTATTGGAATTTGTTAATTGTCCAAACTACATTGCAACTTCTTATCCTAGATACTGCAGTCGTGGATATGGGTTTAGGGTTCATGACGAGAGAAGGACAACGCAAACTTCAGATTCTGGTATTTCAGTGAAATCTGGTAATGATGTTTACTACGGCGTTCTTCAGGAAATTTTGGAAGTGCGGTACCCAGGAATGTTAGACTTGAGGTGCATTGTTTTCAAGTGTGATTGGTATGATTCAACACTCGGTCGTGGGCTTCATGTAGACCAATTTGGTATTACGTCTGTTAATTCAAGTTGGAGACTAGAAACGTATGACCCATTCATTCTAGGATCACAAGCTGAGCAGGTAGGGTACTAATATTAGTGTAATTAATACTCAATTCCTTATTTAGGTATAATACTTACAAAACTAATATGTTTTTTTAAGGTGTGCTATATTCGTTACCCTCGAGTTACACGGCGGACGGATCCTTGGCGCACAGTTACTAAAGTGACCCCGCGAGGAAGAATTTATGGAGTTGCAGAACACGATCCTTTACAGCCAGCAGAAGTTGTTCCAATGGATCCAGTTGAGCCTTCTTGTGCTCTGGATCTTGTTGTTGATTTCACACAATTTGGTTTAGTTTTTTCCGACTCAGAAGAAGAACAAGGTGAATTTTATGAGGATTCAGACTCAATTCCATCTGAGGGATCATCATCATCATCTAATGAAGATTAGTTATACACGTGGTTTGTATTATTTTTTGGTATTACAGAAAGTTGTAAATTTGTTATTTTGTATTTTATTTAATTTTGACATTACGGTGTAAACCATAGGTACTCGAAGACCGCAGCTGCGAAGCATTTTATAAGCTCAACTTCAGCTTTGTATATTTTAACAAATTTTAATAAAATAAGATTTTGCCAGAAATTAAAAAGTCCCTAAACAAACCCACACAACTCATTAAAAAACCCACACAACTCATTAAAACACTTAAAAATTAAATTTAAAATGACCCCCAAATACCCGTCGGAAATCCGTCGGTTTTTCCGATGGATTTTCCGACGGTAATATAATTTAAAACCTTAAAAACGGACATGTGTTTTCGTTAAAAAAAAAATACCCGTCGGAAATCCGTCGGAAAAACCGACGGATATCCGACGGTTTTTGGGGTTATTTTTTTTAATTTATATAGACACGTGTAACCCCAAACCCGTCGGAAATCCGACGGATAATGAAAATGTAACCGCGAAACAATTTTCATTTCCCGCGATGCCTAAATTTTTGCGTGTCCGTCGGAAATCCGTCGGAAATTTCTGACGGATTTCCGACGGATTAGCAAAAATTTAGGCGCTAACCTTTCCGAAACCTTATCGAGAACGTGCGTAATTCTATTTTTTTGAAACTGACGGATTTCCGACGGATATATCCGTCGGAAATATCATAATTTATACCGACTTTGTCTTCTTCCTCCTCACTTTCGCAGACGAGAAAAAAAATTCTAAAATCGCCAAACCTCTCCCAAGCTTCCGGATTTCCGTCAATATATCATCCAAATGTCTAACAATCCCCCAAACTTGTAAGTTTTGAAGTTTATATTATGGATTGTTAAGTTTTTAGATTGATTGGTTAGAAAATTAGAATTGTTAGATTTAGGTTTGTAATGTTAGACTTAGGTTTGTAATTGTTAGATTTAGGTTTGTAATTGTTAGATTTTGGTTTGTTATGTTAGATTTAGGTTTGTAATTGTTAGATTTAGGATTGTTATGTTTATTGAAATTATTTGTTTTCTTAATTTATTTATTAATTGAAATATTTATAATTTTTCATGCATTAATATTTTCTTAATTTTGGTATGTTATTATAATTTTTAGAAAATTATCATTATTTTTTTGATAATTTTTAATCATGTTAGTAATTTATAATTATATTCATGAATTATTCATTCTTTTATAAATCAAGGATTTACAAATTTTAAATTGTTTTGGAATTAATACTTATAAATATAAATTTATGAGGATTTTAGTAATTTATAAGTTTTTCCATAAATTATTCCTTCTTTTATAAAAGTATAATTGTTTTGGTCTAATAATGAATTTAATTTATTTTTTTGATACTTTTTTTTTATTTTCATTATTATTAATTTTTTCATATAATGTTTGATATTTTTTTAAAATTTTCTATTGATTACGGTAGGTTTGTCCGTTCATGATACGGCGGAGGTAGTAGTCGCCGGGGAGGTACTGCCGCTTCGAAGAGTTCTCCTATACCAGAGACACATATCCCGGAGACACAGATCCTGGAGACACCGCCTATGCCGACGCCTTCACCTACTGCACCATCGCAGATGAGCGTCGAGGACTTTGTCGCTCAACCAGGACTAGATAGATTGCCTCGTCTCCATCCGGAATGCGTAGGCAGAGACACATGGTAAGTTTTTGTTAATTTTAAGATTTTTAATATTTATTTACTATTATTACTTTAGTTACAATTCAAATTATTTGCACTAATTTCTTTTGTAGGTTTGGAGATTCCGGAAATGGGATTTCCAAGTCCATTAACCGGATGCTCAATGGAATGCTTCGTCATCCGTACCCGACTTACAACCAAATGCCGATAGCGGATCAGGAATTGTGGTTTCACCAATTTGCGGTAAGTACTTCATATTTTAAATTTTTTTACTTTTATTTAATATAGTTTATTTTATTTGAATTTTTGATTTGCAGCAAAAATTTACTTGGGACAGCCACATGCCCGCCTCGGTTAGACGATGCTTCGATAAAAAAGCAGCGAGAATGTATTCTTGGAAGCTGAACGAGTGGAAGGAGAAGTGGCACAAGAATGATGTCCCAAGGGAGTTGCTTTCCAACCCGGGCCTATGGAGCGGGTTATGCACTTATTGGAGTGAAGAACCGACCAAGACAAGCTCCACAACTCATTCTGCGTGCCGAAACAGCGATCGCAAAGGAAAAGGCAAGGCGACGCACAATCTAGGAGAGTTAGTTTGGTCACACGGGCCAAACAACTGGTAAGTTTTTTATTTAAATAAAATTTTGTTATTTAAGTTTTATAATGTTATAGTTTACTAAATTTTCATTTTTGTAGTTTCGGCAATACGGTGTCCCACCTTCCGCTATCACATTGCTCAAGCATGCGCATACCAGCAGGAAGAACCATGAAATCCAAGATCCGCTGGCTCGGGAGATCATTGACAACTATGAGAAGATGAAGGAAGACTTCCTCCTTTCTCAGCCAATCATCGAAGGAACGCCTCCAATGACCGATCTTCCAATCGAGAAGATTAACGAATTCGTCTACGAGGTAAGTAAAATATATATTTATATCGTTTTTTTGTAATTTCTAATTTTTAACAAAATTTTCGTTTCTTACGGCATTGTACTCCGAAGACAAAAGATCGTGTATTTGGTCTTCCGGACGAGGACTCTTTTTCTGCAACTTCATGTTTCTACGGCGATTCTCCAGATAATAGAGCACAGCTCGCACAACGAGACGCTGACATGGAAGCTATGAAGATGCAGCTGCAACAGCTCGCAGAAGAACAAGAAGCGAATCGCCTCCAACGAGAAGCGGATCGCCTCCAACGAGAAGCGGATCACCTCCAACAAGAAGCGGAACGCGAGAGATCCCGCAAATTGGAGGCGGATAACCGACTATTGTAGCAACAAATGGCGGAATTCTTATCCCGCTTTCCGCCCTCGTAGTTTTAGTTTTTTTTTCTTTTTTATTTGAATTATTTTAGAAATAGTGAATTTCATTTTGAATTATTGCATTATTATTATTTCTTTAAATTTAATTTATATTAGATTTTAATTATTTAATTTATATTATAAAACAAATTTTACAAATTAATAAATTTATTTTTAAATATTCGATTTTATAATTTAAAAAATTTCAATAATTCCGTCAGAAATCCGTCGGTAGTTAAATATCAGAAAGCCGTCGGAAATCCGTCGGTTATAGATCCGTCGGTATGCCATCGGTTATAAATCCGTCGGAAATTCGTCGGTTTATAAGAATCAGAAATCCGTCGGAAATCCGTCGGTTTATATCCGTCAGTATGCCGTCGGTTATAGATCCGTCGGAAATCCATCGGTTTATAAGAATCAGAACTCCGTCGGTGTTCCGTCGGTTAAAAACCGATGGAATACCGACGGCTTTAAAACCGACGGATTTCTAACGGATTTCTGATTTCTGTATTCCATCAGAAATCCGTCGGATTTCCGACGATATTTTTATTTCCGACGAGATATAAACGACGGAAATTGCCGTCAGTTACGCGGTAGATTTCTTGTAGTGTTGTGCCAAGGGAGTTGGTTATGAACCCGGCCCTATGGAATGGGTTGATAGCATACTGGAGTGAAGATGCTACGAAGGCAAGCTCCACAACCCACTCTGTGTGCCGGAACAGCGATCGCAAAGGAAAGGGTAAGGCGACGCACAATCTAGGAGTAACCAGTTTGGTCACAAAGGCGAAACAACTTGTAAGTTTTTGGTTTAATCAATATGTTGTTTTTTTAATTTTATATTCAAAATATTTACTATATTTGTTAATTTTGTAGTTTCGGAAAGATGGTGTCCAACCTTCTGCCTTTAGATTAATCGAAGTTGCAGACACCAACAAGAACACCAATGAAATCCAAGATGGTGTAGCTTGGGAGATCGTTGGCAACATCAGGAAGATGGGGCAAGAGTTTCTTCTTACTCAACTAATCATTGAAGGAACCCCGCCTCTCAACGAAGTCCCGATCGAGAAGATCAACGAATTCGTCTACGAGGTAAGTAAATTTTAAAATTTTAATCAATTTTTATTTTATTTCAAATATTTATTCCACTTTTCATTTCTGCAGTGTACTCCAAAGACCAAAGGTCGGGTCTTTGGTCTTCCGGACGATTCATCATCTTACTCGGCTACTTCATGCTATTTCGGAGATCCTACCGCCGATCTTAGGGCGGAGCTCGCACAGAGTCACACTGAAATGGAGGAGATGAAGGCGAAAATGCAACGCCTTGAAGAGGCCAGAGAAGCGCAAAGAGCGAAATATGAAGCTGAGCAAGAAGTGATGGTCCGACGGATGAACGAATTCTTTTCGCAATATCCACCACCTCGACCGGGACCACCTCCACCAGACGTTTAGTTTGATTTTCGGATTAGAAACAATTTTTATGTTTTTTTTATTTGAATTATTAAAAAATTTCAATAATATTCAATTTTAATTTTCAATACAATTCAATTTTAATTTTCATTTCTTTTTAATTTAATTTTCTTAAAATTAATACATTTATTGATTTTTCAAATTATTATACTAAAAAAAAAACTTGGCCGTCGGTTTTTAGATCCGTCAGAAATCTGTCGGTTTTTTTCGTTGGAACGCCGTCGGTAACCGTCGGTTCAAAAAACATTGGAATTCTGTCGGTAATCCGTCAGTTTTTAGATCTGTTAGAAATCTGTCGGGTTTTTTTCGTCGAAATGCCGTTGGTTCAAAAAACATCGGAATTCTGTCAGGAATCTGTCGAAAATATTCCGACGGGAAACCGATGGAAACTATTTCGACGGCAAACCGACGGAAACTATTCCGACAGGAAACCGACGGATATCCAGAAACTAGGTTCCGTCGGAAATCCGTCGGACAGACGGATTTCCGACGCGGTTTCTAATTCCGACGACATAGTTCAGACGATAAAAACTGATGGATTTCTGACGGATTTTACCTATTCCGACGGATTTTTTCGTCTGATCCCGGCTGTTTTCTTGTAGATCTTGACCATTGTACCAAAAAACTTTCACATATTTTTCTATCTAGCTATTTCGTAATTATTTTCTATTTGGGGCATGACTTTTGGAGTTGATTCAGTAAAGCTGATGGTGTAAACTAAAGATTGTTTTGTCTAGCACCAATTTTTAAGGTTAAATTTATATACTCCAAAAAAATACAACACCATTGTAGTTTAAAAGATTTTCGTTGGAATTTTATTGGAATATACGTTGAGTAATTTAAAAGTTCAAAACAGTAACTCTTTTATTTTCTTTCTGTTGTTGTTATCAGAAGACGTTGCAGATAGAATTCAACCACGGACTTTTCCATATCCCCACTAAGATCTCACCCTAGTAAATCGGTAAAACTAATAAGACTGAGTTTATACTTCTTCTTGATCGGTCTAATTAATATAGCTAAAATCTCAAAATAACATCAAATAAAAATCCATTTAGCGAAAATACGGGTAAAACCTGAGATTGGGGTCCCTTCACGTATCACTTTGACAATCTTTAAACAACATTACATATAGATCGAGTATTGTTCCTCTTGTTTAAGGTAGTGTGGTGTGGATCTTTTCTTCTGCGTTTTGGAGTCGAGGACGTGGACGTCTACATGGTGGTGTTCTCCTGGCTAGTAATTTTGAGGAATCGTATTTAGCACTTCCAGCTCCACACGATCCTGATGGCGGAGTACTTATTTCCGGACCCATATCGCGACCTATTACAAATGAAACATATGTATAAAGAAAATCATTGAACAATATGTAAAGGCTTTAAAGTATAAAGGTTTTGCTTTTCTTAAACAACTAAAGAAAATACGAAAACGATATTGGACTTAGGGAAGCAATTACCTCTAATTGTGATTTCTCCGTTTAAAACATCGTTATAGATTTTCATTATTTCAAAACCAAAAAAGTTTCAAGGTTACTACTTAATTACTACTAATTGTGATTCTTCTAATATGTAAACTGACCTGATATTTGGGCTTCTACAAGACCAATCACAAGCATCATGCAAATCAGAAGACGGAGCAGAAGAACATATGATGTCTTCATCGCCATTGACTCTTCTTATCCCAAATAACTAAAAATAAATTTTGAGACAAACCTAGACCAAAAAAAAGATATAAAATTTTATATTTTTTCATGCATAAGTCATAAGTGTATTACATATTAGATGTAGCATTTAAAATGAACGCGGTTGGTAGGGTATCTAATTGTTATACTGCCAAATAATTTTCCTCACTCCGCGTTACGACTTTGACTTATTTGCTGTTTTATGGTCCAATAGTCAACAAACTCAACATTTTTCTTGGTGTGATATAAAGTCAGCTTTTTTTACTTTATGTTTAAGAGATTTTGGGCTTAAACCCGTATTTGGTAAGACACATCTCTTTTCAATACTATTAAAAAAAAAGTATTATTAGACTTATTACCAAACACATTTTCAAAAGTATTTAAATAGGATATTTTTAGTTATGCATCCAAACAGACTAAAACATCAATATTTTAAATAATTATTAGTTTCCAAAATTTTAACTTCATTTTTTTCTCTAATTAATTATGAACAAAAATTAAAATTACTTTAAAAAAAATTGTTAGTCAATTGCAAAATAAATATTTGATATCTATAGCATATTATATTAATTTATTATCGTTATTATAAATGGAAGATTTGGTTGAGATTGAAAATTATGAATCTTTTATCATCTTTGTTTGATCTTATTTTTAAGATTTGGTTAAGATTTAAAATCTATAATCTTTTTTACATGCAATTCAAAATTATAAACTATCAGATAATTTAAATTATAATCAATGTTTTACAAGAACGGGTAGTTTAGCTTATAAAAATCATTATCCAAACTGTTCCTGATAAAATACTGAACAAAAATTTGGATAGCAGGATGGGATCGGAAAAAATGAGTAGATAAATTCAATTTTCAAACTCTCAATAATTTGTGAAACGTCAACTTCAGGATGGGTATTTGAGAGTATTTTTGGAAAATTAGAGATTTTTTAAAAAAATATGAAACAAATTTTGATAATTTCTAATAGTTTTCTAAAAATTTAAAATTTATTTTTACATCAAAAAATTATAAACATAAACGGGACATATGGGTATTCCATTCTAATCCCTTACCCAATCCTTATTTTTTGGGCTAAAATAAGAATTATCAAACCAATAATTATTTAAAAAAATACTTATGAGATAGAAAATCCTCGAGACTGAACATATATCTCGTCTTAAAATGGATAGACTTAAATTTTTTTATAAAAATATATTTATCTTAAAACATAACTCCGCATGTACGTGCGGATCCGATCCTAGACAAAAAAAAAAAAAAACCTCATACACAAACAATGAATGTGGTTTTCAAAGAGGAGTCTCTGAATTGGGAAAATAAAGATTAGAGGTAAGTGAGCCTACAGTTTTTTAAAACATTCTTACATACTTTATTTTTTATTTTATTTTAATAAGTAAATCTAATGATTATTTATGTTATGGCTTAGTTTTAAAGAACACTTGAAGAAATGATATATCTTAGTACATGTAATCATCAAAAAAACAACCTCATTATTTCTCATTTTTGATACAATGGTTTAATGTTTGGAATTTCTTATGGATTTTTTTTCTTGTTTTTCTATTGATAGATATGATGTCGATACATGTTTTGGTTTCCAATTAGTTAGATTTTTTTATTCAAACTAATTTAATATCTAATTGGTAGGATTTCTCTAAATTGTTTCAGTGTGAGAAAAGAACATGATTGATTTGGCGTATGTTTGAATCAAACAATATAAATTTGCTATTTCTACATGGAAAATACTACAATTCAATGTTGAAACTACGTTTAATATATTATAAACCGTAAGGAAACAAAAAAAACTACAAATATATATTAAACAACCAAAATAAAATATTTATAAACAGTAAAAAATATTTAAAAACTACAAATTTATATTAAAATAATTAACTCGTGGTAGTTTTTTATATAGTTTCAATACTTCAAAAAAAAAACATAAAATGCAAACAGTTTTATTTGGTTCAACTTGAACTATTTTTTTTTTTTTGAGAAAGAACTTGAATATTTTTTTTCTACGAAAATATATAAAATTAGACAACGATTTTCATTTGAAGTTTTGAAGATCATAAGATAGGTTTAAAACAAATATTGGATAGGTAACCATATAATATATACTAAAAATATATAAAAAGTATTTATATTTTACAGTTTAATATTTTTTGTTCACTTTTCCAGATAATTAATAGATTTTAGATTTTGTACGTTTAGTTTTTATGCTTTTTTTTGTTATATGTAATCTTAACTTCATTAAATTATAAAGTGTTAATGTTGTTGGTTTGTTTGACGTATATACCCATTTTAATCTTTTGTAAGTAGTTCTAATATTGAAGATATATATATATATATATTATATGATTAGCTATCCAATATTTGTTTTAAACCTATCCATTTTGGAACAGAAACCCATTATGTCTGGTATCCGTTGGAAACTTTCCTTCCTATAACCGATCTCTCTTATATAATTATCCGTTTTGGATTGATTATTTTAGTCCATTTGTATTAAAAACAATTTTAGTAAGTAAAATTTAATTATTATAAATAAATAGTTCTATTATTAAAGATATATATATATATATGTATATATTATATCCCTAATAGGATGCATCTGCATCTATAAAAGCCAACCATTCAGCAGATCGCAGTCCCGATCCAACCCTAATTTGCTTTTTGTTCATCTTCTTTCTCCCAAAGAGAAAGTCTCTAATTCTCTGGCGATGTACGAAGAAACCATGATCCAAGATTTCTCTAGCGATATCTTAGGCTCCAACCATGTGCTTACCACAGGCGACTTCTAGGACGTCTAGGAATGTCCAATCCTTAAAGATCATGATCCTTGTTTGATATATGATAAACTGATATGCTCAAATTTACCCTGAGCTACTCTCTCAATTTAAGAGATCACTGTAGTACTTAGGGATCAAATCCACAAAGACTTAGAGTTACACAATAGATTATAAGTGAAGGTATTATGCTAAACAAATAAGATTGTAATGAAATAACAATGCGAAATAGCTAAACGAGACGTAAATCAATGGAAGAAAAATGCTAGGCATAGGGAAATCTCAGGAATCATCAGAACTGCGAATCAATTAATTTATCGGGATTATAATTAAGTACCGTCCTATGTAAACTATCTATGTCTAGAACTCAAATCACGATTGTAAAACATACCAGTTTTCACTGCGTAAACTATCTATGTCTAAATCCAGAATTCTAAATTTCTTTGGTAAATTCTAAAACCTAAACAAGCGATAAGATCAAGTTCGATATATTCACAAAATCTCTAAACCAAATTTCTTTTCGAATAAGTGATTTTGCTCACCTAAGATAGATCAGATAATTAACCACACTTTCATGCCAATTAACAACCCTAAATCATATTCTAGGTCGCGAATCTAGAATAAACAATAAGTTCAATCCTAGATAAAGAACCCTAGCAAATAATCCCAATAATATAATCAATTCAACAATTCATTCAGAAACCCTTGAAACCCCTTAGCCTAACTATGAAACTACTCATACATGATCAATGCAAACATAATCAAATACTGAATATATATCATAAATAGAAGTACAAAATATTCAATTCAAAGAGAAAGAGATACTATGCGTCCTCTGACAAAAGCCTGAGTCTCAAATTTTGCTAGAAAACTTCCTCCCTCTAAAACCCTAGTCTAAAACATGTTTTTATAACCTAAAAGTCGTACAGGTATAAAATTGTAAATCTTGGCTACCTATGCGAGCAAAGTACACTTATTTTTTTCTCTCACTTGTCCAGTTAGAACTCCAGAGTTAAGAGTGCTTGGGATGGAGACCTATTGGGAAGTACTTTCCGGTACCGTGTGAGAGAGGCCAAAACACGGGGAAAGATCAGGTGGTGATTTGTAGGGATAGTAGCAAGTCTTTCGAGACTTCCGGAAATAACACACCGGCCGTCGGACAAGGGTGGGACCCACGGGCCGAGAGAGGGGTACTTGGATAAATGAATGATATTATTCATCGATGACATTCTGATTTACTCAAGAGTCAGGAGGAACACAAGAAACATCTACGAATGGCATTGGATAAATTGCGGGAACAAAAGTTATATGCAAAGATGAGTAAGTGCAGTTTTTGGTAGAGGAAGATTGGGTTTCTTGGACATATTTTTTCAGAAGCAGGGGTATTGGTAAATCCAGAAAAAATAGCCTCAATTAACTGTTGGATGACACCTAAGAGCGCTATTGAGGTTTGTACACAAAAACCATAATATCCAAGGAAAAAAATATGAAATTCCCTGTTCATTTATAGATAATGGTATTCTCCAATATAAATAATCTAAATTCAAAAATTCTGATCCCGTTAGAAAACTTCCACGTGTCAACGAAACCTTTGCAAGCATCCATGTTTATGTAGCGACTAGACATTTAAAGAAAACATGATTAATGGTCTCCTCAGACATTCGACAGCTTTTACATAGACTATCACATCGGACACCACGATGATTTAGACGTGAAGTAACTATAAGTGCTCCCGAGAAAATTTGCCAAAGTAAATGTTTAATCTTTGGTGGAGCTTTAATTTTCCAAGCATGGGTGTTGAGAGCTGTAGTAGTCGACCCCCAAACTAC
Organism: Cardamine occulta; assembly: GCA_028015245.1. Taxonomy (NCBI): domain Eukaryota; kingdom Viridiplantae; phylum Streptophyta; class Magnoliopsida; order Brassicales; family Brassicaceae; genus Cardamine; species Cardamine occulta. Next base: position 20,584,058 of record CM051386.1, read on the forward strand.
CTCCTCTGACAACTCCTGTACTAACCCATACCCTGACTTGACCGTGTATTTCCCATATTTTGTATAGTGCCATACTAGTCTATATTCTTTCAAAAGTTTACTAATAGGCATACCTCTAATAATAGTAATATCCTATAGATCAATAAAATCATGTAAAACCGGTACATACCACACTTTGGACATTGGGTTTATCAACTGATTTGCCATCAAATTAGGATATGAATCCTTTCCTGGGCCATTTGTCGATCTTGGATTAACATCTGGGATCCACGCATCTTTCCAGACTGATATACCACGGCCGGTACCTAAAGACCATTAGGCACCTTTTTTGACTAAATCTCTCGTTGAAAGAATACTGTTCCACCCGAAAGATGGAGAATATAGTTTAGTGGCCTATAAAGGATGAACCTTCCAATAATACCTTTGTTTGAAAACCTGCGCTACCAAAGAATTCAGGTATTGGATAAGCCGCCAATACTGTTTTGCTAGCATTGCATCATTAAAATTTTCCAATGATCAAAAACCCACTACACCTTCATGTTTAAGTTTACACATTTTATCCCTTGCTAACCAATAAATTCTCCGATCCTTTCCATTGTAACTCCACTAATATTTTGAGATTGCACTAGTTAACTTAGAAGTTAAGTCCTGTGGAAGTTTAAAACATGACATAACGTAAGACAGGAATGCCAATGCCACTGATTTAATCATTTTCTCCTTGCCTCCTTTAGAAAAAATATTTAGCAGACCAGCCATTTATAAGGTGGTTAAGTCGTTCTCTAACATAGTTAAAGATTTTACACATCGAGCCTCCCAAGCTCACTGGGATTCCCAGATAATTACCCATACTTACTTCCTTCGTAATGCCAATTATATTTTTCAAATTGGATTTAATTTGATCAGGTATTTTCTTACCAAACATAATTGAGGACATTTAAAAGTTAATTTCTTGTCCCGAAGCTCTTCTATATCTCCCAATAATATCCAAAACAGTTCGACACTCATCAGTCTTTGGTTTAAAAAAGAAGAGTCTATCATCCGCAAAAAGTAATGTGAAATGAGTGGGCTCCATTTAGCTACTTTAATTCAAATAATTCTTTGTTCCTTTTCTGTCTTCTTAATATTTGCTATCAATAGGTATGGTGATAAAGGGTCCCTTTGATAACATTGCATTTTCGCATGTTTTTACTATTATTTTATTGCAACTTAGCATAGGTTTTAGGCATTACTCTTATCACTTATTGCATTTATTTAACATTTAGGATATGTAGTCTCTTTGCATTAGTTTGCATGCATTTTGCATACATGTGGTACTTTCGGGTACTTGGAGCTGCAAGGAGTCATCACTTGTGTGACCTCTTAGGCCATGAAGACACGTAGGGATTTCTGTGAGGAGTCATGACTCGAGTGACATGGAGCCATATAGTTGAAGACTACAAAGGAAGCTCAAGTTACTCGAGGAGGTGACTCGGATGAAGACTCGAGGAGGCTACTCGACCAGACCACTTGACTGCTGGGTCGAGTGGTGAGCACCGCTTCGAGAAGATTCCACAATTTATAGCGAGACATTCATTAACCCTAATTCTTGTGTATAAATACCTAGTTTAATGATAACTCGCGGGGAGGCGATTTTTACACAACTTTTCTTTCTGCGCCGCTTGAGCATAATTATTTTATCTCTCTCTAGTTTATCATTAGATTTCGATTTGGATTTTCTATGACTCTTTGAGATTTAATAAGATCGACTTTTGATTTACTGTTCCTTTTTCTAAATTTCTTTCTCATCAGATCATCCTTCATCTATGATGAGTCAAAGCTCTTCTGGGCTTTTGGCTTCGATGATGATCTCGATGAGTGAGTAGTCGTTTTAAGGTTTTTGGGGATGGATTAGGTAGTCTCACTTGATCGCCATGGGTTTTTGTTGATTTATGCTGATTTGGTTTTAAAATCCCTCTTGGGTTCTTGTTTTTAATGCTTGTACCTCTCTGATCAAGAGGATCATGATTTTAGATGACTTCATGAACATCAAAAGTGCCTTGAACCATCAGATCTTGTTTTTCCAGGGATTAAGACACAATAACGTGAGAGTTGGTGCATCAGATGTTGATATACGTCACGACCCAACTACTCATTTGTTATGAGTCTTTCTTGGCTTTGATGAATCAATCCTTAGTCACTTGTTGAGACCCTTCACCACGACAGTGGGTTAGATTGGAAGTGAGATCCATCGTCAAGGGATTCACCCTGAGTTTAGTAAATTAGCACCCATGGCGTGAGAGTGTAGATGATCCTATGAGTCCATCCCCAAGATCCCTTTGTCCTTTATTTTAGTCGTAATTTTTAGATCTGTCTTTACTGCTTTCATTTAGTAGTTTAGCACCACTCGGCCAAGTCCACTCGAGTTCACCATTCGGGTGACCTACTCGAGTCTCTTAGAATTTTGCAACTAGTCTTAGTTTTCGCATGTTTAGTTCATGATTTGTTAGAGTGTGATAGGCTCTGCATCTCTAGTTTAATATTCTGTATTTTAGGTTGTTAGTAAGAAAAACCCCTAAAATATATTGCTTGACTTGCTAGCTTAATCCATATGTTAAGTGCTACAGACATGCTCTAGATTAGGTTCGATATTTCACCCTCTATACTATCTATCGATTGAAACCAAAAAATAATGAGTTTTAATTTGGCGCTATTGCCAGTTTAGAGTCATTTTCTGCACATTTATCATTTTTAAGCTTACTAGATCAAGTTTCTTTTGCATAAAAGATCTGAGATTTTCATCTAGCAAGGCTTGTTCTTGCTACTAGACTTCTCGGATCGATATTCTATTTGCATTAGCCTTTTGTTTAAAGTCTTACTGATTTGTGTTGAAGTTCTGTTTGTGTTGCATCAGCTACCATTCTACTCGATTAGTCTACTCGAGTGCTTCTCTCGAGTCGTCCTTACACTGCATGCAAACACGCTCTCAGACTCGCTTAGATCAATCCACGAAGGCGACACTAGTTGAAATGGCAGAGCAACCTGCACCTCGAGTCATTGGAGCTGGTGATGCACCAAGCACACACTCCACCAGGCAAGGGATTGTGGCACCTCCTATTGCCAACAACAACTTCGAGATCAAATCCATTCTCATCAGCATGGTCCAGAGCCACAAATTTCACGGTCTCCCCATGGAGAACCCATTGGAACATCTTGACCAATTCGACCATTTGTGTGAGCTCACGAAGATCAACGGTATATCTGAAGATGGGTTCAAGCTTCGTCTATTCCCCTTCTCTCTAGGCGACAAGGCCTCTCAATGGGAACGAGCTTTCCCCCATAATTCTATCACTACTTGGGATGATTGCAAGAAGGCGTTTCTCCTGAAGTTCTTTTCCAACTCCAGAACTGCAAAGCTGAAGAATGACATCTCAAGCTTCACTCAGAGGAAAAATGAAAGCTTCTCAGAAGCTTGGGAGAGGTTCAAGATGTATACCACTCAATGCCTTTACAACAGATTCAGATTCAGCAAGGAATCACTCCTTTGCACACTATATCGAGGCGCAAGTCCGAAGATCAGGTTGCATCTGGAAACTGCCAACAATGGCAACTTCCTGAACCAAGATGTCACTTCTGGATGAGATTTAGTTGAGAATCTAGCCATTTCTAATGGAAACTACAATGAAGACTTTGACAGAACGATCAGGGGATCTTCTACTTCTGCTACTTCCAACAGCAAGGAGAGTCAAGCACTGAATGACAAGCTCGATAAGCTTCTCCTCGCTCAGCCGAAACAAGTCCACTTTGTGGGAGAGTCATCCTTACCTCAGGATCCAACCGTTGAAGACGATCAGGTTGAAGAGATACTCTACATTCAGAATCAAGCTGGTTTCAACCGAGGCTTCATTAACTACAAGAGCAACCCCAACTTATCTTACCGTAACACCAACGTTGTAAACCCTAAAGACCAGGTGTATCCTACTCAGCAACCTGCTCTGAACAAGATTTTTGTTTAAAATCCTCCAACAAATCCACCTGGATTTGCCCCAAGACCTGCTCAGCAGTCTGATAGTGAGCTTAAGGCATTGCTTCTCCAACTTCTTCAAGGTCAGAACACTGCAACTCAAGATACCACCAAGCAGTTCACTGAGCTTCGAACTCACATTGATTGCTCTTACGACGATTTGAACCACAAGCTCAAAATCTTGAATAGCAGATTGAAACATGTTGAGTCCAACTCTCCCTCAGTTTCCACTAAGTCCACAGGTCAACTTCCTGGGAAAGCAGTGCAAAACCCCAAACACTCTACAAATGTCTATGCAGTCTCTACAGCCCCAGCTCTCCATCTTCTTCCTTTCAAGAAGAGATTGTCACACATCACCTGGGACGGTGATCTTCAAGGTGGGGGGGGAGGGGTATCCTGTCAAGCTGCTACTGTGATCGCTGAGAGCACACCACTCGAGCAACCCGCTCGAGTAAGTGATCGAGTCGACTTCGTCTCAGTGAACGAAAAGAGAATTCTAGACCTGCACGCCATGATCACGAGTCCTTTCCCAGAAAGATTCATCGAAGATATTGAGAAGGAATATAAGATCATGTTGGAAGAAGAACTTTTGGAGCCGGAAGAGTCAATGACCTTTGATGAAGCTGTTGAGAAACTGGGACCTTTTGGGTATGGTTTGAAAGAAAGAACCTTGAAGAGAATTCAAGATAGGAGAGCAACAGCTGCTAAGTCTCAGGAATGCCAAGTAATTGCTCAGCAGGAGGTTTTGGTACAAAAGAAGTTAGAAGATCCATGATCTTTCACTTTACCATGCTCAATCAACAACCAAGCATTTGGTAAGTCTCTCTGCGACTTGGGTGCTTCTGTCAGCATCATGCCTTTATCTGTTACAGAAAGGCTTGGTTATCACAAGTTCTTGCTAAGCATGTTATCACTAGTCTTAGCTGATAGAACGGTGAGATTTCCACATGGCCTACTTGAAAATGTTCCAGTGAGGATAGGGAAACTTGAAATACCCACGGATTTCATCATCATGAAGATGGACGAAAAACCCGAAGATCCTTTGATTCTAGGGAGACCCTTTCTAGCATCCTCGCAAGCCGTCATCGATGCCAAGATTGGAGAGATCATTCTTCGAGCTAGTATTGGTTTAGTGATGAGATTCAACACTTCATCTAGATTAAAGAGCTCAAATTTTGAAGGTCAACTTTACTTCGTGGAAGAGGTCGATGATGAGGAAAGGTTTGAGCGGAATTGTCGACTCCTGGGCTATACAGTCAATGTGAGAAGTCACTCTCAAGGAGTAGTGCAACCTTTTGTCACATTTGCTAAAGATGGGACACCTAATGAAGGAATCGCACAGGTCACTCGACCATCAGACTCGACTGACCACACAAACCACTCGACTTCATCCACTCGAGTGAATCACTCAGATGTTTCTCACAGCATACTTCTCTTAGATGCTTCTCACCACACTCCTATTCAAGTAGCTGTGCCATCATCCACGACTCAAAATGGTGCAGATCAGGGTACAATCCTTGCCCTACAGAGTTTGGTTGCTGAACTTTCACTCTCAGTGGAAAGATTGACTATGGAGGTTTCAAAGCTTAAGGAAACCCAATTTTCATCTGAGAACTCCAACAAGAAACCTAAACCACTAGAGATGAGTCAAAGGTTTTACAATACCCTCAGAGCATCATCTTACCATCATTCCAAGCCAAGCCCAGAGAGGTCAACACTGACTCTCAAAGATATTTTTTCAGCCTAAAAGAGTAAGAAGTCAAGCTATGTGACTTTAAACAAGCTCACTTGGGAGGAAGTCTCTTGACTATCCTTGTATATATCTTTTAAAATTTTTATGAATCTTGTTATTTTGATGTTTTTCCTTAGTGTTTTTGAATTCAGGTTTATGAGATTAGTCAAGTGTGCGTGAAGAGCCGGAGTCTTGAAAAGCCATAGCACTCGAGTACTCCACTCGACCACACCACTTGACCTGACTGGTCGAGTGGTCCAGATTTTTCTAAAAATCTCAACTTTTACTCTCAACCACTCGATTCATCTAACATATCTTCTTTATTTCACTCGACTTCTTCTTTCATCATTTACACGATTTCTCAAAAATCTCTCTAGAAATTTTCTTAAAATTTTCAAATTTTTCATCAAATCATCATCATGTCATTTCACTCAACTAATTCCGACACCAACTTGTAAGTTTTTTACAACTTTTTGATCCAGTTTTCAAAATTTTTGAAAATTTTCTTCAAATTTTTTTACTTGCATGTTGATTAATCGGGTTGATTATGAGTAGAACTTGGCATAGGAAGTGAACCCCATGCTTGAATTGCTTAGAATTGTGAAAATTTTGTTCTTATTGGTGCATTAAATTTTCGGAACTACATATTGAGTTAGAACATAAAATTTCACCATTGCTATTTGCTTGTTTGTTGATATGAGAACTCACTAGTAGTTTTCGTTGTCAAATTTAAGCAAAATCTTGAAATTTATAACTCAACCTCATAGAACTCGTGATGAACATTGAAAATTTATGAAATTCTTTAACTTTGGGTGTTTAAACATGAATTGCTTTGAATTTTCAATGTCTTTGATTGTTTGGTTAGTTGCTCGAGTCAAGCACTCGGTTTAGTCAAGTCGAATACAAAAATTATTTGGAAATTTTTGTCGACTCGACCTGACTGGTCGAGTGACTTACTCGAGTGGTCCAAATTTTTGCTAAAACTTACAATTTCTACCATTGTTTCAGATACTCAGGTAACACTAGGACTCAAGCAACTCGAAGCACTACACACGCTGAGAGTGGATTCTCGAGATCCTGAAGAGAGTTTTAAAAGAAGAATCGATGCAAAGGGATGTCGAAAACAGTGATGATTTTGAAACTTCAGATGGGAGTAAGAGTGATAACTCAGAGGAGGATCAGATCGTCTCAATACTGAAGCGGATGAAGTTCTTTGGTACTAGATACCCACACTGCCCCACTATGCAAACTCTAGGAATTTGTAGAGAAGTTGGGAAGCTTTACCAAGCAGCTGACATCATTGGGCACATTCAGAGACCCTTTGATGGTTTCCAGGACAAAACTTGCCACTTTTTGGCAATGGTGAAGCTTCATCTCTATGAGGTGAGATCTAGCATGGGATCCGATGAAGAACTTGGGTTTGTCAGCTTCAAGATCAGAGGCTCGGAGTACACATTGCCTCTGAGTGTGGTTGATAGCGAGTTCGGGTTTAGAAAAGGGTCTGGACAAGCTTAAGACTTTGACAAGAAAGAGCTCAACGAGTTGTGGTTGGAGTTGGGAGGCAAAGAGAAGTATCAGTCTTCCCGAGCTAAAAGCAGTGAGATTAGGCATCCCTCCGTGAGATATCTCCACATGACACTTGCAAACACTATGTTTGCAAGAAGGGCCACTGAGACAGTTAATGAAGGGGAATTGAGGATGCTGGACAAATCCCTTCAAGAGTACTTGGTCTACTCTTCCCAGGAAAAGAGAGACAATAGAGAGAAGATAAGAGGAGACATGGCTGATACTGGAAACACCATAGTTTTGGTGAAACATCTGATGAGCTACAGAACGAACACCATCAGAAATGACAAAATGGTGAACAAAGCTGAACTTGCTGTAGGAGGTATTGTCACTCCTTTCCTTCATGCAGCTGGAGTAAAGATTACATCTCGCCCTACACCACCACTTTGGATGGCTTTGGACCACATGTGCGACACGCAGACCCTCAGTGCAAACCGTGAAGAGGACAAGTACACCTTCAACTTCACTCATCCACGAGTTGGAAGGGCGAAAATCCTTCTACCCTATGGAGGATTACCCAAGATCTACACTGAAGAGGGTGCGAGGAGTATCAATTTTGTTCCACCAGTGAGAGATCTTTATGATCAACGAGCTGAAATGCAAGAATCCGACCATGAAGTCCTTCGTTCTTTCATGGACAACACTCAGCCGCCTCAGACCTTCTATTTCATTGACTCGGAGTGTACATCCCTACGAGAAGGTAATCAGAAGATTGGGTTTATTCAGAAGTGGAACAAGTGGCAGGATAAGGCATAAAACGCCTTGAAGAAAAAGGTTACAAACCTCACCAAGAGGTTGGTAGCTGCTGAGAACAAGTAGAAGAAGCCAAGCCTAGTCCCCACCTACTTGAGGAGAACAAGCTCACTTAGGGGCTTCTCCAGAAGATTCCACTTTGCTTCGCCATCACGGAGATCATCTATTGATCAGATGCAGAGGAAGAGACGTCCTGACCATCCTGCTGAACACTTGGAGCATTCGTCACCTGACTCCATAACTCACACGAATCAGGCTGAGCAAGCAGAAGATGCCACTCGACCATCTGGGTCGAGTGTTCCACTCGAGTCGAATCAGGGATACGCTCAGCCAACGTCACTTGACCAACCTTGGATGACTTGGCCACTCGAGTCGCATGAGGGAACTGAGCCGATGCAAGGAATCTCCCCAATCATTCCACCCTATACCCAGGAGAGCATGCAGACCAGCATTGGCGCCTACTTCACTCCACCCCAATGAGGTACCACACCCTCACTCTTATAAATACCATAGCATATTTTTGGTTTTCTTTGTTTAATCTTTTAGGCTTCCCTTTGAATTTTTATTAGACAAGGGACTGTGTAATTTAAGTTTGGAGGAGTGTCTAAGAGATGTATTTAACATGTTTTTTTTTGTTTTCTTAATTCAAATTTTGCATCCATATATGTGCATCTAAAACCCATAAAAATTTGAAAATTTTTAGAAAATGATTTCACAAAAAAAAACAGAGTGTCATGTAGTTGCATTTGCTTAGGATTATTGCATTTAACATAGGGGATGATGACGAGTTAACCAATTAAGGCTTAATAACCAAACATATGATTTCAGTGCCATTACTTATAAGTTGTCTTATGCATTCACCTTAGTTTGAAACATAAGGCTGCACCTTGCTTGGAATTAAATTTAGCACTCTCACTTGGTTAAAAACTTGCTGTGACTTGTAAATCTATCCCTATGAATTTGAACCTTAAATTTGAAAACTTAATTATCATGATATGCTCTAAAACTTAAAACTCATGGATACCTCAAAATACTTGGATTTTCTTTCACCTTTTACCACTCTTGCTAATCCAAGTAGCTATCTCCATTATTGAGACAGTTCCACAAAAACCAAACCAAAAACTTTATTTCAGACCAATACATCAGTTGTGAGAGAAATGAGGCCTATTTTCGGATTGAATTATAGAGAAAGTGTTAGGTTTTGCCGACAGGAATAGCCTCTCATGTAGTCTCTGGTTCACACTTTTTGAATCAGATTAGGCTAAGGGGTTCGAATGGGTTTTGGGTTTGAGTTTGGGAAAGAAAAGAGTTTGCTAAAAAAATGTATGCCTTTGGAGAGGGTAGTTCAAAGAAAATGTATAAGCCTAGTAAAGGATTTGGAAGAAAAAGATTAGAGTTGGCTCTGAATCATTTAAATAAAAAGAAAAAAATATATAGCCATACCACTCGAGTATCTGACTCGGCCAAAGTGGTCGAGTCAAGTCTTAGAAAAAAAAATAGAAAATTTCCCAAATCCGCTAGAAGTTAAAGAAAAAAATGTAGAGACATCCTCTCCGTAGAAGAAAAACAGAAAGATCGATCCTTGGATTCACAGAGAAAAGAAAGAAAGTCTTTAAATATCAAAGGGTAAAGTTAGGATCAGTTTCTGAGGTTTTAGAGTTAAGGAAGTCATTGGATGATCATGGGTAGATGATAGTCTGCTCCTGTATGCATTAGTTGGCTTTACCTTTAGTATTCTCTTAAAATTCAATCCTTTTCAATGAGAGATCATGATACTTGCGCTTAAACCAGAGGAAGAAGAGATCACTTTTATCTCTTAAAACTTGTCCCTCAACCAAATGAGTTTTAGTTATTGCATATAATGATCCACCAGTTCGCGTTTAATCAATGTTAAAGGGATAGTTTACTTTGAATGCTTGTTTTGGCTCAGTCTTAGTGTTGAATTCTATGTAATGAGTATGGCTAAAGCTTTTAAGTAAAACTACTGTGAATTGTATGCTAGAACTATTAACTATGGTGCTGACTTCAGAGGTTTGCTTAGTTTGCTAGGTTCTAAGTCCCCACTTTCAACCTTACTCCTTTCATCTTATTATTTCTATTTGTTTGAGGGCAAGCAAAAGAGAAGTTTGGGGGAGTTTGATAACATTGCATTTTCGCATGTTTTTACTATTGTTTTATTGCAACTTAGCATAGGTTTTAGGCATTACTCTTATCACTTATTGCATTTATTTGACATTTAGGATATTTAGTCTCTTTGCATTAGTTTGCATGCATTTTGCATACATGTGGTACTTTCAGGTACTTGGAGCTGCAAGGAGTCATCACTTGTGTGACCTCTGAGGCCATGAAGACACGTAGGTATTTCTATGAGGAGTCATGACTCGAGTGACATGGAGCCATAGAGTTGAAGACTACTCGAGGAGGCTACTCAGATGAAGACTCGAGGAGGCTACTCGACAAGACCACTTGACTGCTGGGTCGAGTGGTGAGCACCGCTTCGAGAAGATTCCGCAATTTATAGCGAAACGTTCATTTACCCTAATTCTTGTGTATAAATACCTAGGTCAATGATAACTCGCGGGAGGCGATTTTTACACAACTTTTATTTATGCGCCGCTTGAGCATAATTAGTTTATCTCTCTTAGTTTTCTCTCTCTAGTTTATCTTTAGATTTCGATTTGGATTTTCTATGACTCTTTGAGATTTAATAAGATCGAGTTTTGATTTACTGTTCCTTTTTCTAAATTTCTTTCTCATCAGATCATCCTTCATCTATGACGAGTCAAAGCTCTTATGGGCTTTTGGCTTCGATGATCTCGATGAGTGAGTAGTTATTTTAGGGTTTTGGGGGATGGATTAGGTAGTCTCACTCGATCGCCATGGGTTTTTGTTGATTTATGCTGATTTGGTTTTAAAATCCCTCTTGGGTTCTTGTTTTAATGCTTGTACCTCTCTGATCAAGAGGATCATGATTTTAGATGACTTCATGAGCATCAAAAGTGCCTTGAACCATCATATCTAGTTTTTCCAGGGATTAAGACACAATAACATGAGAGTTGGTGCATCAGATGTTGATTTACGTCACGACCCAACTACTCATTTGTTATGAGTCTTTCTTGGCTTTGACGAATCGATCCTTAGTCACTTGTTGAGACCCTTCACCACGACAGTGGGTTGGATTGGAAGTGAGATCCGTCGTCAAGAGATTCACCCTGAGTTTAGTAAATTAGCACCAATGGCTTGAGAGTGTAGATGATCCTATGAGTCTATCCCCAAGATCCCTTTGTCCTTTATTTTAGTCGTAATTTTTAGATCTGTTTTTACTGCTTTCATTTAGTAGTTTAGCACCACTTGGCCAAGTCCACTCGAGTTTACCACTCGGGTGACCTACTCGAGTCTCTTAGAATTTTGCAACTAGTCTTAGTTTTCGCATGTTTAGTTCATGATTTGTTAGAGTGTGACAGGCTCTGCATCTCTAGTTTAATATTCTGTATTTTAGGTTGTTAGTAAGAAAAACCCCTAAAATATATTGCTTGACTTGCTAGCTTAATCCATATGTTAAGTGCTACAGACATGCTCTAGATTAGGTTCGACATTTCACCCTCTATACTATCTATCGATTGAAACCAAAAAATAATGAGTTTCACCCTTGCCTGAGACCTCTATTTGGCTCAATGTGACTTTTTTGTTGCCCATTCAGAAGCACCTGACAAGAAACTGACTAACAAAAATCACATTATTCTGTGATCAAGTATAACTGGCCAAACTAAACATTTTTTAAAAGAAGCGCATAGTGGGAGGCAACTCCCTGAAGATCCAATCGACCAGAACTGGTCGGTAGGACATATCGTTTGAAACACCAATCTATCGATAAATGCATAGATCGAACGATTGGACCCTTAATTTTGATTCAAAAAATTAAAATTATTTGATTTTCTATTGATACCGGATCCGCACCAAGGATCCACTCTCTCCAACCATGACACATGCCAACCACTTCAGTAGGTCAAAGTAAATGTTAGGTCAGTTTGGAGTAAAAAGGAAGGGAGAACCATACGAGAGCTCGATGGAGCGAATTGGGGTCCGATCAGTGTTGAAGCCTCGCAGAAGGGAGGAGCGAGCAAAGCACGGAGTGTCCGCAAAGCGAGGTGAATCTGCGAGCTGAAGGAGGAAATCATTCAAATACAAGACGTTACAATATTAAAGACCAAATCAAAACCAGTGAATTAAAAGAGAATTATAGAATTTATTACTATTTATTCTTAGCATTTAATCCTTAATTCTGGTATAAATATAGATCCAATGGTCATGTATGGGGGTCAATCTTTTTGTCACTCGAGATCAATATATACAATTTTACACTTTTTCTTTTGCAAATCTATTTTCTATTTTCAGTTCATTTTGACAAACAAATTTTATTTTACTTTAATAATAATTCAATATATTATTGGGGGTGGAATCCAGCATACACATTTTGGTGCGGCCTGTGGAGAGAATCAGACATTCAAGCTACAAATCTACCATATCAGAACAGTTCTCCTCATCAAATTCATCATCCCTGGTGGTAATAGTGGAGACCAAACCGGTGTCAACAATGATCCTGCCACCATCACTACCATCCAGGAGTTGCTCTTAGGAATCACTCAGACCATGACCGATCTTTCCACAAAACTCGGTACCATCGAGAGAGAGATGACATCTTTGAGAAACGGTTCGATAAATTTGACTAACAATCAAGCAACTCTCTTTTCTCATTTGGATTAAATATCTGCTGACCCTTTCTCTGGAAGTCGTAGTGCCCGTGTACTTTATAGGACCACCAGAAGTCCCAACCCTCAAACTCTTGTAAATCCTCTGCAAAGTGCCAACCTTCAGACGCCGATCAATCAAGCAGCAGTGCTTCAGGCTAGAACTAATTCTAGCGCATAAGCAATTCTTGTCAATGATGCAGTTGGTGATGGAGCCAACCTTGTAATTGCGGCAGATGTGGTCAATAACAAGAACAACAATAACATCCCAATTGAAATAGGAGATACTTGGGGACATGTCATCGTCTCAGATTTTCACCAAGTACATCATGCTCTCGATGAGCTGAAGTCAAAATTTCACCAAACGACCAGTTCAGCTCCTGAAGTGGACAAAGTGATCAAAGAAACTTGACATTCACCGTTTACAGCACGGATATCAAATTTTCGGATCAAAGATGCGCGAAGAGTCAACCTACTGACGTACGATGGGATGACCGACCCACAGAGCCATCAGACTGCTTTTCGTATTACAGCTAGGTGAATCGAGCACGATGCGGATGAAGAAGATGCATGTTACTGAAAGTTGTTCTCAGAAAATCTTTCTGGTCAAGCCCTCTTGTGGTTTACGTGCCTAGAGTCTTCTACGATCGATAGTTTTGATCAACTATCATCGGCCTTCATCATGCAGTATTCAGTACTCATGGAAAAAGGAAAAATGGGTAATGACCTGTGGAATTTTTCTCAGGGTCCTCAGGAATCTTTGAGAAAACATATTTCCAAGTTTAAGGACATATTACCTTTGAAGAGTTTGATACCCAGCATCTCGCAAAACCGCATGATGATACATTGGTGATAACTCTTGACATTGCAAACTATAAAGTTTCCAAGGTCTTAATTGACACTGGAAGCTCAGTTGATCTCATTTTCCTAAAAACTTTAAGAAAGATGGGGATTAACAAGGCAGACATAGTTGGACCACCAGCACCATTCATTGCTTTCACAAGCGAATCATTAATGTCACTTGGCACGATAAGACTACCTATGCTTTCTGAAGGAGTATCAAAGATCGTCAAATTCACAGTTTTTTATCGGCCGACTGCGTACAATTTCAGTTTGGGCACCCCTTGGATTTACCAAATGAAAGCCGTATCTTCAACCTATAACCAATGTGTAAAGTTCCTGACTTCTAGCGAAGTAGGAATGGTTATCATAGATAAAGAGATCTCAAGATCTTGTTACCTGACAAGCCACAAGCTAAAAAGTCAATAGCAATTAACCAGCTTTGGGGTACCAAAGAACTCTACATTTCCCTATGGACAACAGTCTACCGAGGTTTCGATCAATGTTTCTATTGATCTGGAACACCCCGAGCACGTAGTAAAAATCAATTTAGGACTTAAGTCAAAGCTACAGAAGAGATAGTCAAGGTCCTGCCAAAACATAAAAGTTCTTTTGCTTGGTTAATCGAAGACGTGCCAGGAATTGACCCTGCAATTATCTCTCACGAATTGCATGTTGATCAAAGCTTCAAGCCGATCAAGCAAAAAAGGAGAAAGCTCGATCTTGACCAAGTCAAAGCAGTAAATGACGAAGTGGATAGGCTTCTCAAAGCCCGTTCTATTCGCAAAGTCAAATATCCAGATTGGCTCGCTAATCCTGTGGTAGTTATGAAGAAAAATGGAAAATTGAGGGTTTGCGTTGATTTCACTGATATCGACAAGGCTTGCCCAAAAGATATTTTTCCTTTGCCACTCATTGACCGCCTGGTCGAATCAACTGCGGGTCATGAATGAATCCGGATGATTAGGAGAAAACTTTGTTCATTACTGATAAAGGAATTTATTGTTATGTAGTAAAACCCTTTGGATTGAAAAACGCCGGAGCAACTTATCAACATCTCGTCAATGAGATGCTCGACAAGCAACTGGGGAAAACCAGGGAAGTCTACATTGACAACATGTTGATTAAATCTCTCAAAGAGTCCGACCACATTCAATACCTCGATCAATGCTTTAAAATATTAAACGAGTTTGACATGAAGCTTAATCCTGTGAAGTGCACTTTCGGTGTACCATCAAGAGAGTTTCTCGGTTATATTGTGATGCAACGAGGTATTGAAGCGAATCCAAATCAAATTAATGCATTTCTAACAATGCGTTCGCCACGTAACTTTAAGGAAGTACAACGCTTGACTAGAAGGATTACATCTCTCAATAGATTTATATCCCGGTCAACCGACAAGTGCCTTCCTTTCTATAACTACTCAAAGGAAACAAACAGTTTGCGTGGTGCGATGAATGTGAAGAAGCTTATAAGCAACTAAAAGTATACGTCACTACTCCTTCGATCCTTTCTAAACCAGATACTGGCAAAAGACTATGCCTTTATATTCTGGTTTCTGAATATGTAGTGAGTGGAGTAATCATACGGGAGGATCGAGGAGAGCAACGACCTATCTACCATGTAAGCAAAAGTCTGACAAGTCCAGAAACTCATTATATGATGATGGACAAGCTCACACTCGTTGTGGTGGTTTTTGTTTGGGAGATAAAGCCATATTTTCTCACATCAACCCCTCTACGAAAAATCATACATGGCCCTTGCCAATCAGAACTTCTTAAAAAGTAGGTGATAAAACTCAAACTTACAATCAGCGAAGCAGTTTCATTCGGTGACCGATATCTCATGTCCCACCCAGACATATTTGCTACTTCTGTTAAAGCTTGCCTCCAATCCTTTACTTTGTTTAATGGGTTACGACTTTCGTGTTTAGAAAATGATTCAGCAAATGACCCTTTCTGTCTGCGTATATCTGATGGGTCAACATAAAAGAAAATTGGAAAAACCAAGTGGTGGGGGTTCCTTTTGTGGCGTTTCATAATGTGAACAAGTTCATCAAGACACCAAGACAATGATGCATAGTCCTTTGATAAAACAACAATGAGAATCTTCGAGGTTTCAATGGCTTTCAATAGCGCCGGGGAAATATATTCTCCTCTTTCCAATTCCACATCATCCATGAATGTGCTTATACTACATCTTTTGAGACCATTGTAGAGATGGCTTAGAAAGTTCTTCCGCACATCTGCTCCTTGGAAACTTAAAAACACATCATATGTCCATCGCTCCGTGCCTTGCGCCATATACCTAACATGTAACTTTAAAGAGAAATTAAGGAGTGTCATTAGAACAAGATTCTCCGAGCAAGAGTTAAACAACTTGAAAATATATTCTTGGGGAAGCAATGTTTTGACTATGAAGAATAAGAAAAAAGAAGATAAATCAGGAAAGGGCAAGAAACACTGTAGCATACTGAGGAAATAAATTCTAACGAATCACTCTAAGCTCTTTAGAATCTGGAAAAAGAAAAAGAAAAAACTCCTCTGAAACTGTTGAAAGTTATCTTGTAGTACTAATTTGGTCTTTTGAAAAGAATTACAGATGATTATTGTAACAAAATTGGATTCACCAAAACAATCTATCAGCCCTAAAAGTCCACAAAACAAGCAACAAGAGACTGGAGTAAGAAGATAAAATAAAAATGATATGAAAACACAATATAGATATGTATATTGCATACATTAAAATCACATAATGGGATGAAGAGAAAGAGCTTAACGGAATACGAAGGGAGAAGTTGAGCTAAGTCCTCTTTGTCTTTTTGACTAAACAAACGAAAACTCACCAGAGAAACATAGCTTCCAGAGATGAAATCACGAAACTGTAGAACAATCAAATCCACTTCTTTAGATCATGAAGCTATAGAATTATTGAACACCTTAAGGGCAAACCATGTAAAAATCGTCAATTCGATTCTACTGTGCTACATGTAGGTAGGAAAATATGTGAAACGAGATTAACCAAGTTGACTTTTTATTTTCAAAATCAATTCTGATATCCAATGCGAAGCTGAATCAGAAATAGCCGAAAGTCCTTCAAGCTAATAAATAGAAAGAGAATCCAGTGATCACCTTAACTTGTAAACTCACTGACAATTCATCAACACCTTCAAGGCAGCAACCCTAAATCTGGCCAATTCACCATAAAACAAAAGTCAACGCCAGATAAAACAAAACTAAAGCGAATATATCACACAAAAATATATCATTTGCTTTTATATTTGGTTGTCAAAAAGGCTTTTTGATAACATATCAAAATTTATGTAAGAGATCAAAGTCCAAATAGCCCCTGTGAAATGAAAAGTTATCACTTAGATATGACGATTGGATATATAAACAAAAAAAAAACTCAAACCTTAAATTATAAATTAGAGACAAATAAATACTTACGATTAGACATGAAAACAAACAAAGAAAAACTCAGTGATTATTGATGTTAGTTCCAATGGCAGACGATAACGAAAGAGATGAACAAAAAGTCAACGGTGAAACTAATGAAGATGCAATTTACTCTTTTTTTTTTTCTCGTCAAGCGGTTTTTTTCCAATTTACTCAAGTGGTGGTTATTAAAAAAACTGCATCTCTTTAACTTTGCACATATCATCTAGTACGTAATGATATGGTAGTCTATACGGCATCGATACTTATTTGGCTTTTATAATACAAACGTACGTTAGTGAATAATGAAAGTGTACATTCAAATTGACCACGGCTAAATACTGTATTTGTTTTCTTTTTTCTTTTTACATTTAACAAAGAGAGATTTCCACAGAATGACTCATATTTTTAGGGCGATAACTAGTTTGACTTCATTTTGGAAAAGGTGGATAAAGGATTAGGTAAAAGACTTATGTATTTATCCTTTGTAACATAATAACGAAAATACCATTATAATTTATTTATTTTAAATTACGAAATACATTTATTTTTTAAAATAAAAAAATTTCTAAAAACTTAAAAATTTCAAAACATTTCTCAAAAATCCCAAAAGTCACAACTCTATCAAAATTAACTCTGCGGCAATGTGGTATATAAGTCTGCAATAACGTTATTAAAATAACTCTGCGACAACGTTATTACAATAACTTTGCGATAACATATTCATCTCTAATAACTCAATCATGTTGCGGCCCAGATGAAGAAGAAGCCCTCAATCGCATGGCCCAAACTTAACAATCTTAGATTTAATATTAACTCTATGACAACATGGTCTATAAGTCTGCGACAACTTATTACCATAACTCTGCGATATCATTATTTCAATAACTCTGCGATAACGTATTACTTAAGTCTGCGAGAACATGTAATAAGTTTGCGGTAGCTATGTTTGTCAAATAACTGGAAATAATTCTGTGGTAAAGGAAAATAACTGTGCAACTCGAAATAAGGCTGCGGTAACTAAGTTTCTCAAATATATATGCGGTAAAGGGAAATAACTGTGCAACATGAAATAACTCTGTCATGACATAAAATAAATATGCGGTAACTAACTTTTTCATATAACTATGCGGTAACCGGAAATAATTGTGCAACATGAAATAAGTCGGCTATGACATAAAATAAAGTTGCGGTAACTAACTTTGTCAAATAAGTCTGCAGTAAAGGAGAATAACTGTGCAACCTGAAATAAGTCTGCTATGACGTTAAACAAGTATACGGTAACTAATTTTGTCAAATAACTCTGTGGTAAAGGGAAATAAACCTACATAACTGGAAATAAGTGTATAATGACGTTGACAAATTTGCGGTAACTAAGTTTGTCAAATAACTCTGCGGTAAAGAGAAATAACTGTGCAACTGGAAATAAGTTGGCCACAACGTTAACAAGTCTACGGTAACTGAGTTTGTTAAATAACTCTGTGGTAAAAAAAATAACTCTGTAACTTGAAATAAGTCTGCAATGACATAAAATAAATATGCGGTAACTAAGTTTGCCAAATAACTCTGCGGTAAAGAGAAATAACTCTGCAACTTGAAATACGTCTGCCATGACATAAAATAAATTTGCGGTAACTATGTTTGTCAAATAACTCTGCAGTAAAGGAAAATAACTTTGCAACTTGAAATACGTCTGCCATGACATAAAATAAAGCTGCGGTAACTAACTTTTTCAAATAACTCTGCGGTAAAGGAAAATAAATGTGCAACATGAAAAAAGTCGGTCATGACGTTAACAAGTCTGCGGTAATTAAGTTAGTCAAATAACTCTGCGAAAAAACAAGTATGCATTCAAAGAGACGGAATGGCATTTTTTTAAAATATTGGAGATACTGAAATTATGTCATTAATGGCATTCTAGTAATTCTTTTTCCTTACAAAGCTTTCTAGGGGGACTTTAGAGTTTTAAAAAATAAAAAAAAAACAAACTAATAATTAAAAATAAATGTGAGTCATTCTAGTTATTAACTAAGAAATATGGGTCATTCTAGTAATCCACCCTTTAACAAATGCAGAGAATACACGTAAACGACTTAAGTCTACAGATTATTTAAAAACTCTGTTTATGATTCCTATTCCTTTGTCAGTTTGCTGCATTTGCAAGCTAATTTTTGAACTAAATTTCAATTACGCAGTCACTTTGGTTGGGCTTTTAAATGTATAAATGGCTCAATTGTCCTTATAAGTAAAAACTCAATCTCAGTTGCATCCTCCTAATTTACCAATATTTATTAAATTTAATTTAAATCAATAATTAAAACAATTATCCTTCAAACTCTAACATTTTAATAAAATGACAGAGCCAACCAACCATTTATCTGCATATCCATAAAAATTGGATCGACCGCGGACCAAAACCTAAAATTAATAAGTATAAATCTGAAAAGTACAATTTGGTATTAACTGGTACAACTTGCTTTTTTTTATTGCATGATACCGATGATAAAACTAAAGTAATGCTTGATGTTTAGCAGGTAGAACTGATCTTGAGGATTCTCCACATTCGGGTTCCTGGAATAGAGGTTAGAAGATTTCTAAAATTGTTGTTAAAGTTATTACCGTAACCGCGGTTTTGGTAGTATCCTTGAGCACCAACATAGTTGACTTCTTCTTCTTGAAAGTTTGATGTAGGATCAAACTCGTAGAATTTCTCTTCTTATGTGCCTCCAATGGTCTCAAACGCGTGTATAGGGCATCGATTACTCTTTAGAATTTGACTCACCATGTTCTTAAGCTCAGCTATTTTCTTAGAATATGAGTCATTAGGGCGTGTAGTCCTATCAAAGTTAGTGCAACCATTGCTGTTACTCGCATCAAGATTTTTAATGAGAGCTCTTCCTTCTTCCGGCATCATAGTGGCAAACTCTCCATAGCTGGCCGTGTCGAGTGGGAGCTGGTACTTAGGGTGTAGTCCCCTGTAGAAAGCACTCATAAGATTTCCTTCCGGGAACCCATGGTGAGGACAGTCACGATCATGGTCCTTAAAACGCTCCCACGCTTCATGAAAAGATTCAACTTGTCCTTGCTGAAACTTTTGCAGCTTGAATCTAAGAAGATTGGACCTAGATTACGTATAGAATTGGTTGAGGAAGGTGGTCTTGCATCCTCTCCAAGTAGTAATGGATCCAGCCGGTAGAGACTTTAAACATCTCTCCAAGATAAAAAGGGAAAAACTTACATTTTAAGTAGTCATCGGGGGGACTCCAAATGAGCGTGTAGTTCTGCAAAGTTCTTCAAAAGCGTCTATATGTTCCATGGTGAGTTCGGTGAACAGTCCATGGAATTTGTTTTGCTTCTCTAAGGCAATGATCTGAGGTTTAATCTCAAAGTCTTGTCTTCGTGGTTGAGGAATGTTGATACCGGAGCGATCATTAAAGTACTGATTTGGAGAATCATAATCAGCGATCATTCTTCTCCTTAGAGGTGGTATGTAGGCGCCTTGTCTAGCTTCACCACGAGCTTGTTGTTGTTCGTTGATGAAGTTGTCGGCCTATTGAGCAGGCATACCATTGTTTCCTCCCGCGCCAGCATCGCGCGGTGCTTGTATCCGACCAACCAGAGAGCCGACATTCTCTGCATCTTGGAGTGGTGCAGGTTCAAAGATGGGGTTGCCTTCTTCGTCGTGAAGAGGCTGTCCATGCTCGTCTAGGGCTGGGACTTGTTGGTTTCGTCCAAGGTCAAGAGAACCTTGTTCTTGGTTCCTTCCTTCGGCCATGTTTTGTTCTCTTCAAAGTATCCTTAGTTCAAGTCGTCCAATGTCTTGCACTGCAATATCACAAGAAAAATACAAGACTAATACTCCTAGTCATGCACTGCAATAATACAAGACAAATACTTGAAAGAAATGAAAGTTTTCAAAGATAATGAAAGTAAAAAAAAATATTTAAAACAGAAAATTTAAAGGGGTCCTATACTAAAACGAACTCAAACTGTGGGGCGGTACAGAATGGTGGAACGGTACGAACGGGGTCCTATACCTTGTTCTTGGTTCCTTCCTTCGGCCATGTTTTGTTCTCTTCAAAGTATCCTTAGTTCAAGTCATCCAATGTCTTGCACTGCAATATTACAAGAAAAATACAAGACAAATACTCCTAGTCATGCACTGCAATAATACAAGACAAATACTTGAAAGAAATGAAAGTTTTCAAAGATAATGAAAGTAAAAACAAAAAATTTAAAACAGAAAATTAAAAGGGGTCCTATACTAAAAAGAACTCAAACTGTGGGGCGGTAAAGAACGGTGGAACGGTACGAAACGGTATGGATGGTAAAAAGGTGGAATGGGTACCGACAATCAGATGGAACGGTTGATGGAATGATCATACGAACCGGATACGAAACTATTAATGGTATAGATGATCAGAACGAATGGATATGGGATGATCGGTACGAGCGGGTATGGGACAAGTGGTACAAATGGATACAAGAAGAACGGTACGAATGGGTGTAGGATGATCGGTAAGAGTGAATACGGTACGATGCTCATGGGTACCTTGCAAAAGAAACACCCAAGTCACTAAGTAAATGGTAAAACCCTTTACTATCAAGTCTAACGAACCACCTAACACCCTAGTCAATGAGCATTACTATCAAGTTTTAACTGACCACCTAACAACCTAATCAACTATTTCCATAGGCTAGGCACGCTAAGCACTTTGAAATTTTGGATCATGCATTTTATCAAACATCTTGTTGGCATGAAAATGCCTAAGTTCTAAACTACCAATTCCTTGGCTAATATAGCATTAAGAACACCTATCAAGCATGAATTTAAGTAGTTACAAGTCTAAACTCCACTAATCAATAACCAACTACCCTAAATTTCTCGAAAGCCCTAAAATGACTACTCACTCATCTTCATGAAAACACAAAACAAATGGTTAAATTGTTGCATATTCATGAATAAATGAGGTCTAGATGAAGGATTTAAGAAGAGAAAGAAGATTTAATACATGAAATTGAAAGATTCATACAAGGATCTCAAAGAAGCTCAAAGAGAATTTCTCAAAACAAGCATAAGACATAAATTAGGTTTTAAGTGTATCTATAGTAAAAGATAAAATGAAGCTGACACAACATATAACCAACTGAGTAATTTCAGATTCAACTTGAATTAGACCGGTTTAGCAATTTGAACCAGAACTTCAGATGCGTCACAGCGGTATCATCAAGCTGTTACAGCATCCCGCTGGAGCTCTGCGGTGTCATCATTCCGCTGCCCCTTCTTGTTAAAGTACCATGTATGTTTCGTCAAATCTCCAGCGGTGTCGTCTGGCCAATGGGTTATACCGCTTTTCACTAAATAGGTCATACCTCTGGAAGAACAGCTTTGATTGGCTTCAAATCACCTCAATTAGAAAGCTAACCCAAATTTCTATAACAGTCATCAAGGGTTCTGGAGCTAACTCGCAAGGGAAGGCTTTCATCTGAGTCAATCTTTGAGACACCTAGGACTGGTTATGGATCATCATTTTTCTTATTTGCATCCAAATGATCCCTCTTCTTGCATAGATAACTCTAATACCTATAAAACAAGAAATATATGCAAACATGCACCTAAAGACCAAAATATGCAATGCAAAGACAAGAAATTGATGATAAATCAATTCTTAAAAACACTTAAAACACAATATATCAGTACCTTGCAAAAGAAACACCCCAAGTTACTAAGTAAATGGTAAAACCCAAAAATATGCAACAGCTATAAAAGGTTTAAAAGAAAGCGCACATGTTCAAATGGATAAAATGATCATCACAAAAAGCAATGAATCGGCAAAAGGAATATTCAAATGATTGGATGAATGATGACCACAAAAATCAAAAGCAAAAGAAAACGCATAAAATGCCAAAAATGACAATCAAGCAAAACAAAAAGTGAGGACCACACAAGATTTACGCGGCTAAACAAAGGATAAGGACGCAGCTTTGACTAGAAAAAGGACGCTTCTTCAACCTAGCAGCTCTAACAATGGTGAAGACACAAAACAGAACCTTAACACATGACACAAAATCATTCCAATAACACTCAATGCACAATACCGATAAAATATGCAATTTTCATGATTTTTAGATGATGAATGGAACCAAAATGAACCTAACACAAAGACATGATTTTTCTGGATTTGTTTTTGGATTTTTAATGGATAGAAATGCGACAGGTATGAAATGGATAAGATGAATTCAGAAAATGAAACGAAAATGCAAGTTAACTACAGATAGGTTTAGACACAACCTAGTTAGGAGATTTAGCTCTGATACCAAAAGATGATACACGTCCTTGGTCTCAAATCTTCAAGCAGCTAGCAAGCAGTGTTGTTGAAGGTTGAAGAGAAGCCCCATTCAAGTCTTCAACGGATGGGTTAGAATGGATAGAGTTGAGAACCGGCGAGAAGCTTGAGCTAGTTCTTCAACGGTGAGATGGAGTGGATACAGAAAGATCTTCAAGGATCGAGCCCGGCTCAAGAAAACTTGAAGAGAAGAGAGTCTAGAGCTAAGCGGCTCAATAAACACACAGAAAGAAACTTTCTAAGTTTTTTATTAAAATGAAGGCTAATCATTAGAATAGAGAATCTGGCCCTATATAGGCAAAGTCTAGGGTAAATAAGGGCCAAAATACAAGGCCCAACTGTTCTAACAAGCTTCCTAATTTGGGCCATAAAAGACAAAATAACACTTAGCAAAATAAAGAAAAAAAGAAGATTTATTATAGCGGATTTTCTTCTTTGGAGATAAAATCACATTTCATGCTTAATCTCACTTGTCATGGATATTTCCAAGTAGACTAGGAATAGGAAATGAAATGTGATGCACCAAGTCTCATTGCGTTATTAGAAACCTCCTCGACAAACCCATTGTGATAAATCCGAGATAGGAAAAAAGAGTACAACTACCTTAGTGTCTTAAGGGGTGTCTTCACTCTTGGGACATACTGAAGACACTCTGATCTTGCTTCCCAAAGCTGACCAAGGTCCAAGAGTCTTCAAGGAACACACTAGAGGGTCTCAGAACTTCACTTGGTTCGCGGTCGTCTTCTTCTCGCATCAATGCCTCTTGCATGAACCTATTGATCTTGTATCTACAAGCTCTTGCTTTTCTCCTCTTGATAGCTCCAGGGGGTATGCTTGGTACCACAAGCTCCTCCTCACATCCATGGTCCGTTGGTGAAGGCGCTCTCGTAGCCATGTGCTCATCAGAAAGAGATAATATATTGGACATGGGAAATGTATTATTCACCAATGTTGAGTCCAAAGAAACGATGCTAGGATACGCTTTTGAGAAAAAAATGAACGCCATTCTAGAAATATGTGAGAAAAAAATTGGATTCCAGTGCGGCATGGATGAAAAATATCAATGGAGGTATTGGTTGTATGTTGAGGCCAATCAAATGTTGTTGGTGAAGACGACTTAAGCATGACATAGTTGTACTCCCACCGGAAAAAAAATACGAAAGATTTTTTTTTATTGGAAGGTTTTTCATGGACTAATTGAGGCTAATTGAAAATTTTATGGCTCTTGATATTTAAAGACATATCAAAGTGTCATCGATACTTCAATGCCAAAAAGGAAGAAATATTTTCTTAAATGGCTTAAACATAAGTATGGAGAACACATTTCTCACCTTCGAGGTCAAGTCAAAGAGATACATGACACATACCCGAGATCAATAACAATCATTGAAACATTTCAAAAAAGCTGTAAGAATATTTTCAGCTATTTTCAAATGTGTGTTTTCACATACTCCAAACTTCTTGGAAAATAGATTTATAGGCCAATCATTGGGCTTGTTGGCATATTCTTGAAGGTTATGGTTAAAGGTATCACTTAACTAAGGTTAGTCATAATACAAATAACCAAATATATCCAGTAGCTTGGATTGTGGTACAATTTGTATGGTTTAAGGTTTAAGAAAAAAAAATATAGTTGTTTAGGGTTTATCAAGCAAATCTAAGTCAAACTTAGGTCTAGATGATAGCCGTCGATTTTTCATTCTGTTAGAGTAGTAAAAACTTGTAATTCCATAATGAGATATTTTTGTGATGTCACTTTGTATTTCATTGGTTAATTACATTTCCAAATCTATACACTGAACTAACTTTGACTTGACTATACATTTGTTTTTTGCAGCAAATCTTTGACTTGACTAAACATTTGTTCTTGGCAGCAATTCTTTGACTTGACTAAACAAAAGTATAATGATGGTAATTTTTTTTCTTTCGACTCATAATGATGGGGATCCCCATAATGTTGACTATGTTGGATATCCATTATAGTATTTTTATTTTACTACATATAGTTGTTAATTATTATATAAATCTCTCTTTACTCCAATATTGATCATAACTAAAAAAATGAATCATGTCATACTTTTTATGATAATTATTGCTATGCATTTTGGGTTAAATGAAGCTTGCGACAAAAATCAGGTAGAAATTCATAACGAACTTGGTTCTGGTCGTATTCTTGAACTTCATTGTCGTTCCATAGACTTCGACCTGGGTGTAAAAAAATTAAATTTCAATGCTACTCCATATATCATTAGATTCCATGATGACATAATCGGTACAACAAGATGGGCTTGTCTTCTTAGGCAGGGATTTTTTTTTGAGTACTTTTTTGATGTTGAAGTATACAAAGCAAAAGACGGTTTTATTCCTCATTGTGGCCAGTTACGCAGATGGACAGCGCAAGTTGATGGGATATATTTTACAAGGAATTTTGATAAACCGTCGAGGCGCGTATTGTCATGGAATAAAGAAAAGTAACATAATTTTCTTTTTCATAAAACAAACAATCATTTATGTAATTGGTTTCTTTTGCCTCTTTGTTTTAAGATCTAAAATAAATATGGTTTTATTTTATATCTGTTTATATTTTATCAATGTTTTGAACAATAACAAAATATATTTTATCAATACAAATGCATTTATTTTTGAAAGACCTATATACATATATTTTGTTTTTACCCATGTTCTAAAACGCGTTTAAGGTGCCCGATTCCTCTCCGGTAAAGCGCTAGGTGGCACCAGCAACAGAGATTAATCCAATCCGGGACAAAAATCAAAAATGTTGAAAAAACTTCAAATTTTTATCTATTTTGTCGACGAATCAATAGCTCTTTTATAGATCTATTATATTTAGCCATAAAACAACAAGAAAAGAAAAAAATGATGCAAAATCGTGAAAAACAATGGAGATGGCTGAATTAGGGTACTTGAAGTTTCTCTTATTTAAGAAAAAGATGGGACAAAAAAGTCATTTTAACATTTATTAATACAAAAATCGAGCGAAAAAGTCTTAAACAAAACCCTTTGTACTTGATCTAAGAAACTTTAAGCAAACAAATTAGACTTTAACCGCTAGACTATGGCATATTATTATTTCATTTCACAAGGGATGAGATATATACCACTATAAATGGTTCAGACTATAACAACTAATCCCATATTAATTCTCGATAAACCTCCGAATTATTCGCTAGGCACTAGGCCTAACCCGAGTGCCCGACTAACGCCTAGCAAAATTTAAAACCTGGGTTTTTATGAAAAGATTTTTTCTTAATTAAATCCTTCAACTTTCTTTATATTTTCATCCACTGATTTTTGAAAAATTGCACGAAGACACCGTTTGTTAGGCGCCTCACATACCCAAAATTGTAAGAATTGTAATCTATAATTGCTCTTTAAATGCAGATATTGAGATTTGGTTGATCTTGACTCTTGAGACTCTTATATAGGATTTAAAAACTGCAAAATTTAAGTCTATAGTTAAAAAAAGAAAAAAAGGCATTGCATCACTAAAACCAATCAGTCTAGTTTGCTTCAGTGATCACAGAGATGACCTCATTCAACAAGTCAGTCCTTTGCCTAACACATTCAACTTCTTTAGCCTTAAACATATCTTCAATTTTCTTACATTCAAGTTCCTTACCTGTAGCGGACATGAATCGTTCTATGACCGGACTAATCAAGAACCACTCGAATTCGCCACATGAAAAGATAAATTATGGTTCAGCCAAATACTAAAATGAATCCAAGTACTCAGCCGATCCATACTAGAGCCTTTCCCATTCGATCGGGGTTTGGGCTTGCCAACCCTTGCCAATGAACGAACGTTGGGTAGGTCCGGACAAGATTGTTTTACCAGGTTCACTCGAGTGTTTTAAAAAGGAAATCCGAGTGTAAAATAAATAAGATGTATATTATTCAAATCAAACCGAATAAAAAATGGATCCATTTTTGAAATACACATATGAACCACAATAATCTTTACAAATGCAACTCAAAATCCTATTTCCGGTTCCTAGTGTCCGATGCACGGCTAAGGCTTGGCTAGGGTCTGGAAAACAAATGAATGTTATGAGTAATCTAATATTACTCAGCGAGCTGGTAGCCCTCTACCCTCTAATAATGCAATCGTTTCCCCAAAAATTCCCCCAAAGCACATCAATTAAACAATCAATGATCAGACACGTAAACTTACTACCCAAAGTTAAGAAATTCCAAGTATTTCCCAGAAACCTAAACTACCCGACCATCTCACAACACCTCTTTTCTAAGGATAATTCCTAATATTACGTTGAGACCACACAGGAAACTCCAACACAATCTCGGGTCTCGTCAGGCCATTCACATTGATCTCGTAAGATCCACCATTCTGATCTCGTAAGATCCACCACAATGATTTCATAAGATCTTTCTACCCAAGGCTAACTGGTCTTACACCTTTATGGAAGCCAATCATCTTCCACCCTAATTAGACTTAACTCTCACCTCATAAATAAAATCCCCAAAACAAACAAGCAACAACCATGATGCCTCTTGATTTATTCCATATTTTAAACCCAAATCATCAAGTAAACATAACCATTTTCCGAGTATAATTATGGATATTCAGTCCTAAAATACTAGGTTTTACCATGAATGCATAGCCAAAACACGTTAGTAAAACACACATATCACGCAATGGATTCACATAAAGTGCATTAAGCAATTTTCGGAATCCCAATCAACAATCAAACTAACTCACATTGCAATGAAGATTGGTTTTGTCGTTGAATTATCGAGTTTCGCTTCTTGGTCTGTTTGCTTCTTAACCCACTTCCTGATGGTTGCCGAATGGTTTTTGACTGGTTGCTGACTGAATTTATGGATCGCTGAATGTCACTTAACAGTAGCTGGATAGTAATTTACAGTCACCGGATTGTGATTAATGATTTTCGGACAATAATTAATGATCATCGGCTTGGGTTTAGTGATCACCGGATATGCTTCTTGTCATGACCGATTGAAGCTCACATAACTCTAATATGATACATGGAACTGGGTTAGCTACGCGATTAAATAGATATTGCACATCTGCCTTACCCGACCTGAAGCCTTATCATACACTGATACTCCCACATTTATTTGATACCTATATTTACAATGGACTAACTAGGTGGTCCTATACAAGATACGGTATAAGGTTAGCTCTTACTCTACCCACATCCTAAAGGACTTATGGGGTATTGGCAGACGGCTCTGCCTTGGAACATCGCTCGAATGAATCATTTGCTCTCGATCTTGCGGCTTTCAATGACCCTGCTCCACTTGAGTATCTCAAAACGTTTTCCCTAGTCGGAAATGGGCACTGGCCTAAGTAATGTCCGACTTGACCACAGTTAACACAAGGATCCACCTTTGGGTCTTTCTTTACGTGGACATGAATCTTAGTTCCGTCCGTTCGACAAGCTGATGCTCGACCCCTCCCAAACCTTCTTGGTGGTTCTTTTGGTTCACCAATCCTAGTAACACGCACTGTTCCTCCTGTTTGATGGGTTTATATAACATGTACCTCCTCTCCATCTTTCTTGGCTTCTTCATTTACTTTTGCCACGTTTTTGGCTACTTCTCTCGCTTCTCTAGCCATAACCAGCTCTTCAACTACCGTGTACATTGGATCCGCAAGAGTTTCTTCCATCACTCTCGAGCGTTCAAGTGATGCTTCATTACTTAATTTCTTATCGAGCATATTCGAGTCAAAGCTCCTATTTTCTCCAATCTCCTCCATATGACCTTTAAAATTAACTCGTGAAATAGAAGCATAGTACCTTGATGCTTCCG
Organism: Cardamine occulta; assembly: GCA_028015245.1. Classification (NCBI taxonomy): domain Eukaryota; kingdom Viridiplantae; phylum Streptophyta; class Magnoliopsida; order Brassicales; family Brassicaceae; genus Cardamine; species Cardamine occulta. Next base: position 20,613,295 of record CM051386.1, read on the forward strand.
TAGATGTCTTGGTTCTGGAACTGAGAGTTATCGAGTTCATCGATGCATTCTGAGTGGATTCATCATTGAGAGTGATATTGTTTCCACTTAGCGTTTGTCCTTGAGATATTCGGATGATTGATTCCTCACCATTTCCTGTTGGATTCTGAGATGGAGACTGAGTCTGAGTTTGAGATTCATCGAATTATGCTCCAAGTAAAATCGCTTGCAGTTCGGCTGCCAGTTCCGCATCCGTTGTTTCTTCAGTAACATTCATTGATTCTTCCTCTTCATCCGATGAAATGTCGATAATCACTGGATTTTCTATTCCTCTTTCAGTTTCTCTGATTTGCATCAATTCGACCAAGTATCCAAACATATCTTCACATTGGTTGAGTATGTTTGCCACCGTCTCGTCGAGTTCTTGCTGCACAGTATTGAGAAATTCTTCAAGCATGTCATGGAAGTCTCCAACAATATCCGACTCGCCATTACTATCTAACTCGGCCATATACTCTTCAACATACTCTCCAGCGTTCCAGATTGGTGTTTTCATCATGTTACTATACTGATCCAATCCATGTTGAGCCGGTTCTGACTAATCAATCCGTAAGGATTCAGTATCTCTAATCCTTCTTGATCTAGTGCAATACGATCTGTCGTTGATAATTGTACTAGCTCGATCGATCTTTCAATTTGTTTATCTTCCCATGCATTTACTTGGTTCATCACACCAAGATATCCATCTCCCTGAACGTCTTCAATCATCACATCATTATCCTCCATTGTATATCCTTCACTACTGTCCATCGATCCATAATTCTCATCCAAAGATCCTGTTGCATTTGATCCCCATGAATTATCGGATTCCATTAATCCAACATACCCATATTCATTTGTCGTCTGAGATCCTAATGAGACAATGCCTTCGACCATACTGCTTTGGTTTTGCATGGATCCACTACTTCTTGATTGTGATTCATTTGAGTAACTTCCATGGCTGAACTGTCCGACATCTGCAACATTTATCTAAAAAAGGTAAGGCTTCTTATTCAATACTTAGGCAAACAAAGAACAACTAAATAAAACACCCAGAATCTAATGTTGCCTTTGCGACACATTTTGACTCGATAAATCTAATGAAAATCTCGAGTGAACAAAGCAAGGTAGGAACCATGCTCTGATACCACTACTGTAGAGGACATGAATTGTTCTATGACCGTACTAATCAAGAACAACTCGCATTCGCCACATGAAAAGATCAAATATGGTTCAGCCAAATACCAGAACGAATACAAGTACTCAGCTGATTTATCTTGCTGTAGGTCTTGTTGTTGACTTTGTTGTAGGTAATTATGTTGGTGTTGCTGAAGCGGGTAAAAGAGTTATGCTCGATGCCGTGATCAAAGACTGAGTTGTTGTAGTGCACCGTGAGGTGAAGTGAATAGGGATTTGGAAATTATCTCGTCCCTAAAAGCTAACGAAGTAAGCTAAGTCTTAAAGTTATTCGATCAAGCAGGATCTATTATTGCTCGAGAATCATGGTCCATAAAAATAAGTTAGAAGTAGTGAGACTTTTCAGGATTTATTAGGCCTATGAAGGTTTGTACGGTAGTTGTGATATCAATCACATTGGACAGATGTGGATGCTGGATTCCACACCCAATAATATATTGAATTATTATTAAAGTAAAAATAGAATTTTTTAGTAAGAATGAACTCAAAATAAAAAATATACATGCTAAAGGAAAAAGTGTAAAGTTGTATATATTGATCTCGAATAGCAAAAAGATTGATCTCCATATATGACCATGAGAGTCTATATTTATACACAAATAAAGGAGTAAATGCTAAGAATAAATACTAATAAATCCTATGATCTTTCTTTAATTTGTCGGTTTTGATTTGGCTTTTAATGTCGTAACATCTTGTATTTGAATGATTTTCTCCTTCGGCCCGCATATTCACCTCGCTTTGCGGACACTCCTGGCTTCGCGCGCTTCTTCCTTCCACTAGGCTTCACTACTGGTTGGATTCCAGTTCACTCCATCGAGTTCTTGTACGGTTCGCCCATCCCTTCTTGCTCCGAACTGATCCAGCCTTTACTTTGACCTGCTGAAGTGGTTTAAACATGTCATGATTGGAGATAGTGGCTCTTTGGTGCGGATCCGGTATCAATATTTTCCCCCAGGTCCTGCGAGCTGCTGTTCGGCTCGGAGGACCTGGGTGTTTTCCTTGCTTTTTGCCTTCTGATCCCTTGAATTTTGGGGTTCGGCTATCTTGACGCCTTGACACACATCGTTATTAAATATTGATTTTATCGATGCGTGGGAAACTCCTTGACTTCCCCTTAACTGTGTGATGGTTTCTCTTCAATTTTTTAGCTTAACCCATCCCCTTTTTTTTTTGTTTTTTGATTTCTTGGTTCCTTTCATCTTCCCGACTCAGAAACTTCTTTTTCTTAACTCAACTTCTCATCCTAATCTGGAATTATGTCTTACTCCGACATTAATCCTTCAATCGATGTAATTGATTCTGAAATTCCGAGCACTGGCGCTACATCAGAATCAGCGTCGGACCCTACAAAAGCTCCGCTCATTATACGTACTCATCCCAACGATCAATTTGGGCCGTATTAATTATAAATCGGGATTAACTCCGAAGAGCCTTCAAGATATCAAAACCCTATGTCATACTCCCTCTTCGGTGGAATTTTGTCTTCTGGAACCGAACTAATCTCCTGAAACAACTCATCTGGGCTACTTTTGCACTTACGAAGCTAATTTAATAGGTTGCGGCCTATTATTCCCCATTCCCGAGGTACTTTTGAAGAATCTTGACCACTAAGGGCTTGCTTTTTCGCAAATAGTCCTTAATATGCTCAGGAACATACTTTTCTTAATTTCTATAGCCTTTAAATGTGGATATTCGGTTAGTGTGAACGAGCTTCTCAAAAAATTTTAGAGTTAGGAGTGTGAAAGGTGGCTCTGGCCATTACGCAATCTACCCTATCGAAAATAGACTCTCAGCTTTTGGCTTTTCGAGAAATGACCAGTCTTGGAAAAATTCATGGTTTTTTTATAAAAGCTGACAATGCCTCTATTGGTGGCTTCAGTGGACTTTGCCGAGATTGGGCTGGATCACTAGGTAACCAATTTTATACCCGACTGCGTTTGTACGCATGTTTTTTAAAAAACTCTTTGGCTGAGTTAATTTTATCATTGCAAGAACTCAAACTCACCCTGCCCCCTGTGAGGGCCTTCTTGTTTTTTATCAATCGATTATTGAGAGAGAGTTGTCTTGAAACTCTTTTATGCTTAATCGATTTCATCTGGCTGACGAGCGCCTTAGAATTGGAGGGCTCCAATGTGTCGAATACCCTCCGGTTTTTTTTGAAACATCAGATCTCAGCTTCCATGAACGGAAGAATGCTAAGGATGCTCGCAAGGCTGTCGAATAAATGATCAAAGGACAGCTTGACGCTATTGGTAAGAGCCATAAAGACAAAATTACTTTTGCTCTTGCTGATGGCATGCTAGGTAGAACTAGCTGATTAGTGATGTTTCTGGCCCATCATCCAAAGAACGACCTGGTTCTCGAAAGAGTTCTTGCCCATCTCGTCCTTCTGCCTCCGAAGACCCTGACATTGTTGATGAGCACCAGACCCTTGCTTCGATGTCATCCTCGGGCATGAGAAAAAGGTCTGAGACTGCTTCTTCCCTGAAAAATGGAAAGACTAAGTCTCTCATTAGGAATATTTTGTCTATTCCTTCTGTATCAACAGGAGTAGATACTCAAGAGGCTTTTGTCCCGTTGGAATCCTGCTCACAGCCTGAGTCATCTTCTGGGTACTGTACTAGCAGTTCAACTCTATTACCACTTGATCTAGCAAGTAAAACATTTATTTTAGAAATCAGAATATAAGAATCTATATGTTCATCTCTTCCTTTATCTTCTGCTTTGTGCATGTTCAGGATAAGAGAGAGTTACCAAACTGTTCTGGCTTTTCGACACTCGTTTGTATCTACCGTTTGGCCCCCCTTGATAAATTTAGCTCCCTAGTTCGGGATATATTTGTAAAACACTGTGTTCACCTATCTTAAGCAGCACATGATTATAATGACCTGATAGTCCTGTATGAATCTTTTCTTATAGAAACTTCTAAAGTTGAGGGAAAGATTGCTTCTCTTGAACTGGAGATCTCCAAACTGAAGAGAGGCTTCAAGGATTCTTCCAAAAAGGCTGAGCTAGCAGAGGGAAGATGGGAAGATGCAAAGAGACTGGCCAAAGAGTATGAAGTCAAAATTGACAAGATTACTCTTGAACAATCCGCATTTGCTGCTTCCATTTCTTCTCTGAAAAGAGACGTGGAGTCAGCTCGAGCTCGGTATGACAAGCTTTCTTCAAACTATGATCTCTTAATCCAAAGCGGGATCTGGCCTTAAGGGAACCTACAAGTTCTGCCAAGAAAGAAATCAAGGATAAGAGCAGAACTGTTCTTTCTCACGTGAATGATTACACTTAAGCCGTGAAAAAGAGAATAATGGCCCAATCGGATGTCAATGAGTTGAAGAGCAACAAAGATATGCTTGGAAAGCTCTCTAAAGGCACATTGTCGTTAGAGGGCGAGATTGCTAGTGTTACATTTTCGCTTGCAATGGCTGAGTCAGACTTAACAGCCATCCCAAATATGTTTCTTAATCTTGAAGAGTTGGCGTCAGCTTTTGCGGACACTCCCCGTCTTTCATATAATGACTGTATTTTGCCCGAGGAAGCTATTCAGAATTCTGAAGCTACCGCGACTGGAACATTTGATGCTCCGCAAGCGGTTGATAAGGTAGTCGACTTGTCATAATCCTTATAAAACTCATCTTCTAAGTGGCCGGAGGACTGTGTGGTCCCTTTCTCTCTGACATTTTTCCATATACCTACAGATGATAAAGAAAAAGATGGCATGGGGTTTGAAAGAGAGGGTTTTGGTTAGGGATGTGGAACCACCAAAGATGAGTGGCCATTCAGGATCAACAAGAGGGTAGTAAAAAGGGTAAAGATGATCCTGAATGTTTATGCTCATTTCCCAGATCTAACACATCAAATGAGAAAGAATTAAGTCCGGTTTGGTCGTCCAATAAAATAGAGTTGATGTCAGTTCCAACATAATCTCTGCAAAATGAGATTTTAGGGGAGTGATCTAGCTGCGGTGTTCTAGGTGTTATCTGCTCCGAGTATTTGATCCTCGGTGTGGGACCTGTACTAACAAATGGAACCCCTCGAGGAATGATAAAACTTAAAAGAGGAATTCACCAAGGAGATCCATTGTCATCTTACCTATTTATTATTTGTGCAAGAGTGTGGAGCCATCTATTTAATAAAGTTAAAGCAGACAAACAGCTACAAGGCATAAAGATAAGTTATCATCTATTATTCGTTGATGATTATTTGTTCTTTTGTCATGCTACTCCTAAATCATGCACTACAATAATGAGATTATTGTCAAATATGAGAAAGTCTATGGTTAAGCAGTGAATTTAAGAAAGTTATCAATCACTTTCGGATCAAAAATGGCAGTCAACCAAAAAACTAGATTACGGAGAATTCTCAATATTCATAATGATAGAGGTTAAAAATAATTTGGGACTCCATGAGCAATTTGGAAGAAAGAAGAAAGAGATCTTTGAATATGTTGTGGAGAAAGTCAAAGAACACACAAATGGATTGTAACGCTCGTGTTCTAAAAAATTAATTAATTTAATTAATTCAGAATTCTTTCAAGTTTATGAACCTTAGACAAGCCTTGAGAAATTAATTATTGGGGTTGAAATAATTAATTTAGATTTGTTCCGGAGGTGTCATAAATCGAATAGAAAAATGTGGGGTTTTTCTCAAAGAAGGAAAAAGCTGTAAGTTGTCTTCTTCTTCTTCTCTTCTTCTTCATGAACGCCATTTGTGGCTGAAGGAGAGAGAGTGGAGCTTGAGCTTTGAGAGCTTGGATAAGAGGGACGAAGAGAAGAAAAGGGTTTTGGGTGCTTGGATTCTTGAGGATCTAGAGAGTTTGAAGCTTGGGAGAAGCTTAAAGAGAAAGCTCTTGGAGCTAGGGTTTGGCAAAACCAAGAGAGGAGAGGGGAGGTCTTCTTGAGTTTGGGGGAGTCCAACCTAGGCTAAATCCATCCTATCTAAGGTGAGTTTGGACCAAAGGTTATCATTTAAGCTTGTGTGGGGGCTTGGGGAGTTTGATTTCTTTTGGTTGGGTCCCAATTTTTTGTGAAGCCTTGGGGGTGTTTTCTATGCTTGTGATGTTTAGAGAACCTTGGTTTTGTGCTTGTGGTGCTTTATTCATGCTGTGAAAGTGTGTTTACTATTCATGCTGTGAAAGTGTGTTTACTATTCATGCTGTGAAAATGGGTATTATTCATGCTGTGAAAGCGTGTTTACTATTCATGCTGTGAAAGCATGTTTACTATTCATGCTGTGAAAGTGGATACTATTCATGCTGTGAAAGCATGTTTACTATTCATACTGTGAAAGTGGGTATTATTCATGTTGTGGAAGTGTGTTTATTATTCCTGCTGTTGTTTAGCTTTTCTTGGTTTGGAATTGCTATTTTGTTGTAGGAAGTTTTAATTGGTGATTATTAATTCTTCGTGTTGTCTTGGTTAATAAAAACTGATTGGTGCTTTTTGATAGCCTGTTGTTGGGAGGATCAATCTCACTCAGCGTTTGGTTTATCACTTTTGTTGATGCAGGTAAAGATAAGGCGTGATCGTGGAATCGAGACAGTGAGGAGGGGATGATTAGGACCGGTAGTTTTAGGTTTTTTAGCTTTTGTAAGATTGCTAGAACAGGTAGAACTGTTGACCTTGTGTGGTCGTTGTTGTTTGTTGAATGTTAATTAACTGTGGAATATTATTGGTATGGGTACTTAATATTTGTTAATTACGTGTTAAAAAAAAAAGTGCACTCGTCACATTTTGGTATCACAGCCCATACTGTTCTACGAGCCTAGGTGGTTCTAGGATAGATTGGGTGTTGCGTGGGGTCATAGAATCATCCTCTTCGAGCCTTGTAGGATTCCACGGTGAGTTATCTTTATTGTGATGATTGTGTTTTAGTGTACTTAATCGTTGTTCTTGCAAGTGCAGATGGCTAGATTGTGTGGTAGAGGTCGTGGCCGTGTGCCAGAGAAGTGGGTCGAGGAGTCGCATACGAGTCATGTAGGGTCTGAGGGTGTTGCTGGCATGAGTGCCATTGTGGCTGGTGTTCTAGTGGGTGTTGCGGGTTTAGCAGCAGGTGCTGCGAATTTAGCAGCAGGTTTAGCGGGTTTAGTAGCGGGTGATGCTCAGGCCAAAATTGACCGCATTACAGATCTTTTGACGAGGTTATTAGAGCAGGTTTGAGGGAGGGTACCGGCTCAGATTCCTGTGGTTCTAGTGGTTGTTGAGGATTAGCCTCAGGTTACAGCTATGAATATTGAGGAGCTCCCATCCTACCTCAGGATGATGGAGCAGATGCAGAGGATAGGCACGTAGTTTTTCCTTAGAGGTGCTAACCTTGAGAACACGGATGCGTGGCTGAGGAGGATAGAGAGGAATTTCCTCTAGAGTAGGTGTCCCGCTGGATACTAACTGGACATTGCGGTCCATTATCTGGAGAGTGATGCGCATCTCTGGTGGAGGAGTGTGGCAGCTCGGAGAGTTCAGGCCAAGATGGCTTGGCCTGATTTTGTGGAGGAGTTTAACTCCACGTTTTTCCCTCAGGAGGGGTTCAACCGGTTAGAGTCGAAGCTTGGGAGATTGACTCAGGGAGATCGGTCGGTATGTGAGTATGAGGTGGAGTTCAACCAGCTATGGTCTTATGTTAGATAAGTGGTTGAGAGTGAGTTGGCCCGTGCATAGAGATTCCTGATGGATCTTAGGGTTGACTTGCGAAACCATTGCATGGTTAGGGCATTTTGCACGGTTGATGAGTTGGTTGAGACTGCGGTGTTGCTTGAGGAGGGTCTAAAAGATGAGGTTGTAGCGGTTACACCGAGTCTTGAGGCGAGATCCATGCCGCAACAGTCTGATCCGAGCAGAGGCGTGGTCATGGTTGATGCTTTGAGTGGCAGTCGGAGTGGTCATGGTTGCTTCAGGTGTGAAAGCATAGATCACAGAGTGGCGAGCTATCCTAGAAAGGGCGGGGTGTGAGTGGATCCTCGAGTGTTCTATCACTACAAGGAGGCGGGGCATATTAGCCCTTAATGTCCTAGGTTGCGGCAGAGTGAGACCACAGTGGTGCAGCCCGTCAGGTCCTTGGCAGCAGCGCCTCGAGTGTACGCCATCACCGAGTCAGGAGAGCCGAGTTCCAGGCCGATCACAGGTATTTTCTTAGATTCATCTAAGTTAAATTTTGTGTTGGGGAATTTGGTTGCTTGTTGGGTGTTAAGATTTTAGGCACACGTGTATGTGCAGGGACCTTGTGTGGTGGGGGTGTTGAGTGTCATGTGTTGTTTGACACAGGAGCATCGCATTGCTTCGTTACTCCAAAATTGGCCGAGAAGGCTAATGTTCGAAGCGAGCCCGGTGTGAGTTTGAGTTTCGTGGAGGTTGCCGGAGAAAGCTCCTGATGATTCAAGGTCGGGTTAGTCACATGGATGTTCAGGTAGCGGGATAATCTATGACTGTCGATTTGATAAGCTGCTCCGTAGAGGTGTACGATGTCATTTTGGGCATGGATTGGCTTGGGATGTTCAGAGCGCATATGGATTGTTACCGAGGGCGTGTCGATTTTGACAGAGGAAAGGAAGGTTGGTGTATCAGGGGTGAGACCGACTTCCGGGAGTCTCGTGATCTTGGTTATGCAAGCCGAGCGTATGATCGAGAGGGTTGTGATGCATATTTGGCTACCATTTCGTTGCCGGACATTGTTGGAAAGGCTAAGGTTCAGATCATAATCGGTCAATAGCGGTGCGTCGGGAGTTGGTCTTAGATGTGTGTTGATACAGCGGGGGAAGGTTATTGCCTATGCTTCGCGGCAGCTGCAGAAACATGAGGGCAACTACCCTACCCATGATCTTGAGATGGCTGCGGTAGTTTTTGCTTTAAAGATTTGGAGATCTTATATTTATGGCGGAAAGGTGCAGGTGTTCACAGATCATAAGAGCCTGAAGTACATTTTCACTCACCCTGAGTTGACTTTGAGGCAGAGGTGCTGGATGGAGCTAGTGACCGATTATGATCTAGAAATAGCTTACCATCCTGGTAAGGCTAATCTAGTTGCGGATGCGTTGAGTTGGAAGCGGGTGGCTTTGGCTCAGAAGCATGAGGTTGAGTCTTTTGTGAGCGAGATTAGCACTTTCTGTTTGTGTGTTGTATCTCAGGAACCTTTGGGCTTAGAAGCAGCTAATCAGGCGGATCTTTTGAGCAGAGTTCGGCTGGCTCAGGAAAAAGATAAGGGCTTGGTTAAGGCTTTGAGAGAAGCGGGTTCTGAGTATCAGGTATCTGCGAATGACATTATCCTTGTGAGTGGGAGGGTATTCGTACCTTTGAATGAGGATTTGAGGTGAGAGATCTTGAGTGAGGCTCATGCGAGTATGTTCTCGATTCATCCAGGAGTGACTAAGATGTATCGGGATCTTAAGCAGTATTATCATTGGGTCGGGATGACACTATAACTTGGTTGCGGTGTGCAACGTATGCCAGTTAGTGAAGGCAGAGCACCAGGTCCCGAGTGGTTTATTGCGAAGTTTATCCATTCCAGAGTGGAAGTGGGATATGATCACGATGGATTTCGTGGTGGGCTTACCAGTTTCTCAGACCAAGGATGCTATCTGGGTCATCGTTGATCGATGACCAAGTGTGCATGTTTTTTTGCCATTAAGAAGACCGATGGGACTACGGTTCTGGCTAGGAAGTACGTGCAAGAAATTGTGAGCATTTTCTCGGACCGAGATCCTAAGTTCACATCTTAGACCGAGGGTGCACATGAGTACGGCTTATCATTCTCAGACAGATGGGCAGTCCGAGAGGACTATCCAGACTCTGGAGAATTTGTTGAGGATGTGCATGCTAGATTAGGGTGGTCATTGGGTGGATCACTTAAGCTTGGTAGAGTTTGCGTATAACAATAGCTACCATGCGAGTATTGGGATGGCTCCATACGAGGATCTGTATGGGAGGTCATGTCGTACACCTTTGTGTTGCACTCAAGTAGGGGAGAGGAGCACATTGGGTGCGAGTTTTGATCAGGAAACCACATAGAGGATCTGGGTTTTGAAGCTGAACAAGAAAGAGGCCCATGATCGGCAAAAGAGTTATGCCGATAAGAGGCAGAAAGAACTTGTGTTTGAGGTGGGAGATATAATGTATCTCAAGATGGCTTTGCTGAAAGGTCTGAAAAGGTCGATTATTGCGACTAAGTTGAGTCTGAGGTATATAGGGCCATTCCGGATTGTATAGCGTGTTGGACCGGTAGCGTATCGGTTGGAGTTATCCAAGATTATGCAGTCATTTCATAAGGTCTTCCATGTGCCGATGTTAAAGAAGTGTTTGCATATTGGTAACGAGGTATTGGCTAAGATTCCATCAGATCTCCAGCCCACTATGACCGTTGAGGCAAGACCTTCGAGAGTTCTCGGGCGAAGGGTCAAGGAGCTTCGTCGGAAGAAGATTACGATGATGCGAGTTTTGTGGGACAGTGATGGGGTGCAAGAGGAAACTTGAAAGCCAAAGGCAAGGATGGTAACAAGGTTCCAGAATTTGTTCTAAAAGTAAGCTGCGGCTTGAGTTCCATCGAGAGGTTCCAGTTTTGGTTTGTAGTTGTATGCTATGTGTTTCATTTTGTATTTCCGTTGTGTAGAACGATGTTACATTATGATTGTATAATAAGATGTGTATTTCTTATTAGTGATGACTTTGGGAGTCATGGTTTTGCATTACGTTTTGGTGTTAAAAAGTGTTAATGCAAGAGAGTAATAAGTTGGATGTTCTTATTGCTATTGTGAGTGTTGCGTGTTTCCGGTTAATCTTGTTCGGAAAAATGAGTGAAGTGACGGGACAGGATTATTCACTTAGATGTTCTATGTGGTGAGTCAGATTGCAGACGTATGGTACTTGTTTGTTTTATTACGTTTGTATTGGCGATTTACTGCGACGAATCATTGAGTGATAAAGCTAGCCTAGTCATAGTTATCTTGACAAGTTTCTCTAAAGCGAGCCGACACTGGAAGGTGCGCAGTATGATACGCGTATAGTGTTACATTGTCAGGATTGGCTATGGTGTTAGCCAGCGTGAATGAGCAAGTCATGAGAGTGCCCTAAGTCACCAGACTGTTATAGGTTATATTACCCCGAGTGGAGTAGTATGGCAAATACCCAGAACTCGGAGATGATGCGGTGTCTTAGGTGTTGTGGTATGGGTAATATCTTGTGAGATATAGTGGATATCTTGCAGGATTTGGCAGATGCTCAGAACTCAGAGATGTCGCGGTGTCTTGAGTGATGGGGTTTGGTCTGTGTGTGAGCAATAAGTACATATGATGCTGCAGTGTCATAAGCATAAAGACTGAGTGGGAAACCTCAGAGGTTAGTTGTGGACCTCGTGTGTACATGCGTGTATATTTGTGTGTGTGTTGACCAGGTTGGCCAAGGTTTAAGTAATTGTTGCAACGATTCGGGTTCATTGGAGATGAACGGTTCATTGGAGATGAACGTTAACGTAAGATTCGAGGACGAATCTATGTTAGTGGGGGAGAATTGTAACGCCCGTGTTCTGGAAAATTAATTAATTTAATTAATTCAGAATTATTTCAAGTTTATGAACCTTAGATAAGTCTCGAGAAATTAATTATTAGGGTTGAAATAATTAATTTAGATTTGTTCCAGGGGTGTCATAAATCGAATAGAAAGTTGTGGGGTTTTTCTCAAAAAAGGAAAAAGCTGTAAGTTGTCTTCTTCTTCTTCTCTTCTTCTTCTTCTCTTCTTCTTCATGAACGCCATTTGTGGCTGAAGGAGAGAGTGGAGCTTGAGCTTTGAGAGCTTGGATAAGAGGGACGAAGAGAAAGTGTGTTTACTATTCATGTTGTGAAAGTGTGTTTACTATTCATGCTGTGAAAGTGGGTATTATTCATGTTGTGGAAGTGTGTTTACTATTCCTGATGTTGTTTAGCTTTTCTTGGTTTGGAATTGCTATTTTGTTGTATGAAGTTTTAATTGGTGTTAATTAATTTTTCGTGTTGTCTTCGTTATTAAAAATTGTTTGGTGCTTTTTGATAGCATGTTGTTGCGAGGATCAATCTCACTCAGCGTTTGGTTTACCAAATGTTTATGCATCACTTTTATCGATGCAGGTAAAGATAAGGCGTGATCGTGGAATCGAGGCAGTGAGGAGGGAATGATTAGGACCGGTAGTGTTAGGTTTTGTAGCTTTCATAAGATTACTAGAACCGGTAGAACTGTTGACCATGCGTAAGCGTTGTTGTTTGTTGAATGTTAATTAACTGGTGGAATATTATTTGTTAATTGCATGTTAAAAAAAAAAAAAGTGCGGTGGTCACATGAATGGTCTAAAAAATTATTTCTAATGCTGGAAAAAAGATCTTACTCATGACAATAGCAATGACACTTCCATATTATACAAAGAACTATTTCAAGTTGCAAAAAGGTATTTGTGAGGAAATCATTGTGATTTTATCAAATTATTGGGGGAGTATGGGTAATAAAACAAGATCAATGTATTGGGTTGCTTGGAATCAACTAAGATTGTACTATATCGCAAAATTGGATTTGTTTGGACCAAAACTACTAATCTACCTCTGATTCTTTGTGAAACAACAATTAAATCCATTATTTACCAATCCAGTATCTTAATCGAATCATGATACAAGGTTTCTAACTAAATATACATACAAAAATCATAATTTTCCAAATCTACTGAAATCCCAATTGGAAACAAACATCTCAAATTACAACCTAGAACTTGATTTTACACCAAATCTACACACATAGATGTGTAATTAGTTAAAATACAAAAAATTATAATGATTTACCTGAATTTTGAACCTTCAAGCTTCAAGTTTCCATGTGTCGTGTTTGTTTGATCGGTTCTGACGAAGAGCAATAAGATTTGGATGCCATGTTTTGATTGGTTGATGTATTTTTGTGTTAATTTATTTTTATTTTTTAGTGTTTAATGAGGGTAAAATAGTCTGTAAAAGAAATAGGTAGATGAGATTAATAAGGTGTAGATGAAAAAAGAGGAATAGAGAAAATGACATTTGAGATAATTGCTTTTTTAAAATATCAAAAAACGGCCCACAAATGTCACAATTTATTACTTCACCATTAATCATGCAAAAAAGAATTTATGTCACAATTCAAATTCTATAACCCACTATCAAAAATGGCAGACAACATCCGACGGGATATGCGATCTTGGGGCTGATGACGAACCAATCTAAATTCCACAAGAAATTATCAACTAAGCCGCTGCATAAAGCTATTTCATCATAATTGGTAGTCCAGTTATGCATCGACACCAAAACCTTCGATCCATTGTTGCAGTGGTGCTGAGACTTTGGGGTCAAGCCGAAATTATTCATGGCAGAATAATCGAAGGAAGACAATCCAATTTATGTTTCCAACTGAGGAGGAAATGGAATTGGTTCTGAGAAGAGGTATGTGGACTTTCAATGATCGAATACTCATTCAAAATGGAGGCCCTGGCGATGATCCAAATGAGCATCATGACAGTGACGGTGATGCAAATGAGTATCAAGTGGTGCGTAGACAGCATAGAGATGATTTATGATATAATAAAAGAATTATTGTTTTATCAAAGAAAAAGCTAAAAAAAGCCAGAAAATATCAAACCGTGGGGAAGGCTACTAGCACTAGCAGACAACGAGACAACTAGTTTTTCTTTAATCCCAAATATATTGAGAATTATATGGTTGAGAATCCTTTAGATATAATTATTATTGATTTAGCCTGTTATATTATGTCATCAAACAATATTTCCTATAACATGTCATCAACGAATATTTCCTAATGGGTTTTAATTATGATGGATACTCAAAACGAAGGAGGTGGTGGTGACCATTCATGGGGATGCTTAAGAAACTTAGTAAGAAGGAAACACATCGACTCTTCAAATGGCAAAGCTGAGACTCATCATCACCAACAGCTCGCCAAAGCCTTGACCTTTCCTCACTTGATTGCAATTGGTATTTTTGTTTTCTTGAAATGAACTTTTCTTTTCAAGAATCTGGGTTTCTTAGAAAGTCTTTGAATTTCTTATTATATAAACTATTAAATCTGATGTTTTGTCTATGATATCTTGCTTTGTAGATGTTTAACAAACACTGAAGCTGTTTGTGTCTTGATTAGTTAGATAATTCCCTCTATTTTCTTATACATATCTTTGCATCACTCTGTTTTCTTATATATGTACCTTCAAGGAATAAATAAATCTATTTATTTGCCAAAACAGAGAAAGATTTGCCATATGATTTCTTCTGAAGAATGAATATCTAAATTTTGGGTCTGTTTTTTTGTTTTTTGTTTTTGGCTATCTTCTTCACTAAACTTCAGAGTTTGATTCTACAACTTAGGTGTTGGATCAACAATTGGAGCAGGGGTTTATATTCTTGTTGGAACAGTAGCTAGAGAACATTCAGGACCTGCTCTCGCATTTTCCTTCCTTATAGCTGGAATTTCCGCTGCACTTTCCGCGTTTTGCTATGCGGAACTCTCTAGTCGTTTTCCTTCAGCTGGAAGTGCCTATCACTATTCTTACATTTGCATTGGGGAAGGGTAACATTTCACTTGCTTATTAAGTTATCTAGCGGTTTCTCGGGCTTTTCTTCGTCATTTGGTTTACTATCTAAGTTGATGTGTATTGCAGTGTGGCGTGGTTGATTGGTTGGGCATTGATTCTTGAATACACAATTGGTGGTTCAACAGTTGCCCGTGGCATATCTCCAAATCTGGTTTGATGCACCTTTTGACTGGTTTATATCTTCTCTTTGCTTACATTTCAGATTGACGTTCAAATTTGTTTCCTCTGTTTATTTGGACAAGACTGATGGCTTAAGGCTCGCGTCGCATGCATTCATAGTTTTGTTTCTTGAAGAGTGGTTATTATATTGTTTTGTAGAACTTTAAGTTTAGAATTCTATACAGACTTTATAGCTCTATAAGATCATTATGTTTTGAGCTAGAAAGCCTAAGCCAATGACTTTATTCTCAAGGATTCTTGTTAAATCAAGAATTAGAGATTAATCGACATAGCAAAAAATTTCATTTTGAAAAGCTTTTGGATATTTTTGTGTTCATCAATTTGTTTTTTTTTAATGTAATAGGCATTGATTTTTGGTGGTGAAGATTGTCTGCCTACAGTATTAGCTCGTCATCAAATCCCAGGCCTTGATATTGTTGTTGATCCATGTGCTGCTGTACTAGTCTTCATTGTAACAGGGCTCTTGTGCCTTGGAGTAAAAGAGGTTATGCTTTAAAAATGATATTGATTTCATCGTTTGGACAAACTCGAACCGTGTTTTTAAAGCGAAACATCTTTTCTATGCAGAGCACATTTGTTCAGGGAATTGTAACAACAGCAAATGTGTTTGTCATGCTATTTGTTATAATAACTGGTACTTATCTATGTTTCAAAACAGGTTGGACTGGTTATAAACTTCCATCAGGGTAAATTTATCATTCACTATATCACCACCATTACATTGTATAGTAGAATCTCTATAAAATATATATTGTGCTTTTGGTTTCTTAGGTATTTTCCATATGGAGTTAATGGAATGCTTACTGGATCTGCTACAGTCTTCTTTGCTTACATTGGATTTGATTCAGTTGCAAGTATGGCAGAGGAGGTCAGTATCATTACATTTCTTATGATTTTAAGCATTGTTCTATATATAGATACTTACTACATTGTTGTTTCGTATGCAGGTGAAAAGTCCTCAGAGGGATTTACCGCTCGGTATCGGTCTCTCTCTCATGCTTTGTTGTTTGCTATACATGATGGTGTCTATTGTTATTGTTGGTTTAGTTCCGTATTATGCCATGGACCCTGACACTCCAATATCTTCTGCATTTGCTAGTCATGGACTTCAATGGGCCGCGTAAGTCCATGAAATGGTTTTAAAGCAATTCTGGTCATTGACAG
Organism: Cardamine occulta; assembly: GCA_028015245.1. Taxonomy (NCBI): domain Eukaryota; kingdom Viridiplantae; phylum Streptophyta; class Magnoliopsida; order Brassicales; family Brassicaceae; genus Cardamine; species Cardamine occulta. The sequence continues at coordinate 20,629,429 of CM051386.1, forward strand.
AACTTGTTTTGAGTTTGATTTTTTTCTTTCTCTTATAGATATTTGATAACTTTAGGTGCTGTCATGGCTCTTTGTTCTGCTTTAATAGGCTCTATTCTCCCTCAGGTAAACTAGAAACATAATTCAAGTAGTAATTTTATGTTGATTTCTTTTGTACCATGCTTATGTTCAGTACTTGGTACTTATTGTAGCCGCGGATTCTGATGGCAATGGCTCGGGATGGTTTATTGCCTTCATTTTTCTCGGATGTGAATCAGCGCACTCAGGTTCCTGTTAAAGGGACTATAACAACTGGTTTTTGTGCAGCAATCTTAGCTTTCTTTATGGATGTTTCACAACTTGCGGGCATGGTAACTAAGATGCATTATTATTCACTAAATTTACTTGGTTCCAGTACACAAATCCTCATTTAGCCTGTAACTTTTGTTTTGTGTCATCAAAAAAGTTTGGACCACATCTCGATTTGTGCGTGTCATCCTTACGCAGGGGTCTTAACTAGTATTTGACAAGCTCTTGTTGGTGTAGGTGAGTGTTGGGACACTTGTTGCATTTACAATGGTTGCAGTATCAGTGTTGATACTTAGATATGTTCCTCCAGATGAGGTACTGATAAGATTGGAACCGGTAAACTCTTTCTTTATTTGATTTCACTTAAGATTAATTAAGGAGAGAAGTCTCTAACTCTCTTCCAATGGCCAAACCAAGATCCTAGACCAATCCAGAATCCTCAACTCCTTTTTAAATGCTCATGCACTAGACTAGACTAACAAGGGTTTTATCAGGTACCACTTCCCTCATCACTTCAAGAGAGGATTTGTTCTCTTCCTTTTCAATGTTATGAAGAGAACTTATCCAGTCACGTTGGGACTTCTATTAGTAGTAGTAAACAACCTTTACTTTGCAAAACTGATGCTTCAGTTGTGGAGAAACAAGAAGCTCAAGGAGGTTGTAAGTTACTATTCATTCTTGTAAACAAAAGCTTAGAGCAGGATTTATTCTCACTCGTGAATGAACTTCATACATTAGCTGATCTCTCTAGTCTTAGTAAAAGTAAATACTTCACATATCACATGTGTTAATGATTCTTTAGGGGTTCTTAATAAAGAAGCAAGAAGGAAATTTGCTGGTTGGAGCATTATGTTAACTTGTATCGGGAACTTCCTTTTAAGCTATACAGCGTCAAGCTTGCGCTTTCCAGGGTTAGTTCATCATTAGTTTATGGACTTCAGACTACATTTTTTACTGGATTTCAAAACATTCTTAGTTCCACTTTATCCAAACTATTAACAGGATCCTCCGATATTCTCTATGTGGTATTGGTGGATGTCTCCTTCTTGTCGGTTTGATTATTCTAAGTTGTGTAGATCAAGAGGATGCTAGACACAATTTTGGGCATTCTGGAGGTACTTATGTCCTTAATTTTCCTTAAAAAAAAATTTAGCCTAATGTTTTGTAGTAAGCATTTTCATTTCACAAAAATTTGAAGTTAGACTTATAACTCTTTTGTTTTACAGGCTTCATTTGCCCGTTTGTTCCGCTTTTACCTATTGTCTGTATTCTTATCAACATGTATCTTTTGGTAAACCTTGGGTGAGTATGGATCATGACACTAAATTTATGGGTACTAAATCGATGAGTTTTTCATAAATGTTATCATTTTTCTTTTCTCTTGTTAATGTTTTAGAGCTGGGACATGGGCTCGTGTTTCGGTGTGGCTGTTCATTGGAATGCTTGTCTACCTTTTCTACGGGAGAAGACACAGCTCTCTTGTGGATGCAGTTTATGTCTCCACTAGTCATGTTGGGGAGATTCGTCGCAATTCTGAACATTCTTTGGCTTAAATCTACATGAATCCATCAATGGGGGAGTCTATAATCATTCTCTAAATAGATATTTTCCTTTGTAAATATGCAAAATATCTGTAAATTGGTCTTTGAGATTGGTTTAGTCAGTAACGTTGTTATTGAAAGGTCAATGTCATCATTGTTCTACTGAGAACAATTGTATACAAACAGTAAAAAATTCCATACCAATCCATTGAACTCTAGTAACTTTCTTCATTATCTTTACATCCCATTCAATTAGAACTACAAGAAAACATGTTTATTTTTTACCACCATTTCCGACTAATAATGGTGGTCGAAAATATTCTGATTACTTTTCCGACGACTTTCAAAGTCGTTGGAAAATGGTCAAAAATTAGTGAAGCTTCCTTCTCGGTTATGGCTATAATTTTGGAGGATCTGGAGGTGATGGTGTTTCGCCGATAGGTTCTGGCTGCAACCGCAATGGTTCAGTGTTATTTTTCATGGATATGCTTTTGGATCTTCTTCATTGGGAGGTGCCTCAAAACTAGGTCTTCTAGCTAGTATCGGCGGATATAATGTGGTGATGTAGCAACGGCTTTTGGTAATAGTCGCTGAAAGTTTTCGTTTTTCAATCACTGGTTTCTTATCTCCTTGTTTTTGGTCGAGTTTTATATTTTCTTGTGTTTTCATGCTTTTTGGATTTAGGTTTCTAGATATGATATTCCGTTTAAGGTTATGAGTCGTTTATTTGCATACATGCTTAGATTTTAGTTAATTCTGGTTGCCTATCTAGCTCAAGTTTGTTTAATGGTGGCTTCACTAAACTAATTCGGAACAAATTTGACAAAGACAATCAAAAAAGAATATCTTTCTATATTGTGAGATTTGATTTCATGTTATTCTAAAAGATATTTGTTTTTGTTAATGTGTCCTCAAAGATGTTTGTTTTCGTTTAATGTGCAGAAAAGACGGTTAATGTTGTCTGTCTATGTATTATATTTGTAGAACTTTTTATATGATGTAATCCGTATTATACCTGTTTGAATAAAATAAAGTAAACAAAACAAAAAAACCTAGTATTTAACAGAATGTAATTTATAATTGCATCAAAACTTAACCCAGAGTAAACCGGTCGGTACAGATCGGATATCAAACTCTGTAAAAAATTAACCTAGGCGCTTAAAACTCTTTGGATTTGGAAACCAAAGCCGTATCGGAAAAAATGCTGCTCCGGTCATTTCGCACCGTCGAGCTTCTCCGCAGAATCTCCACCTCTTCACGTTCGAGTTATCTCACTTCTCCTTCTCTCTTACAACGTTGCAATGGCGTTCAAAGCTATTTACCACACAGAGTAATAACAGAGAATGCGTTTCCTACTCATATCTCTCGCTTCTCTTATTCTGTATGCGTCAATTCGCAAAATGAGAATCGATACACAACTGCTTCAGCACCGATTTCTCAACGACGGTTTAATAACAGAAAAATTTCACGGCGGAGGAAGGCGGGAAAATCACCACCAAACTCGCCGGCGTCAGATGCGGTTGAATTAGCGTTAGACTCAGTTGTGAAAATCTTCACCGTTTCTACAAGTCCTAGTTACTTTCTTCCTTGGCAGAATAAATCTCAACGAGAATCCATGGGCTCTGGTATCAATCTATTTCATAAATTGCCAAATTCAAACTCCATAGTTTTTGTAACACTTTCGAACTGCTTGGTGTGTTCTTAATCTTGTTGATTAGTAGATGTTATTGATTATGATCTATCATGGTTGAAATGTTGTGTTATGGCATTGATGTAGGATTTGTAATTTCTGGAAGAAAGATTATAACGAACGCGCATGTAGTGGCTGATCACTCCTTTGTGTTAGTTAGAAAGCATGGATCATCTATAAAGCATCGAGCCGAAGTTCAAGCGGTTGGACATGAATGTGATTTGGCTATCTTAGTAGTTGATAGTGAAGTGTTTTGGGAAGGTATGAATTCGTTGGAGCTAGGCAATATACCGTTTCTACAAGAAGCTGTGGCTGTAGTTGGCTATCCTCAAGGTATTTGCTGATCTTCATTAGAATAGTTCTTGCATACGTATATGGGAAATAGAGATTTGACTAAGCGTAGATGCATGAAAGAAGAGCTTGTGCTCTAGGATTGAATGCAATTTTGATTTTGATAAGGTAAATGCTGTTGTTAATTGGAAGTCTTGCATACATATTAGGCAAATAGAGAAATGAGTAAAGTGTAAATGCTTGAAAGAAAAATAAGAAAAAAATTGTTATCTACAAATGTTGTATGATGATTGATGAGCAAAAGTATTATGCTTTGGCATTTAGATTTGTTCAAATGTTTCTAGATGAGCAAATTTAACTGTTTCATAGTCTGTAGGATTTCTATTTCGTGGAAAGTGAAATACTTGAAAAGTGCGTTGTCATGTGAAAAGATTGGTTTGGAGTTTTGATGTTACGTGCTCTAGTGCAGGTGGTGATAATATCTCTGTTACAAAAGGTGTTGTGTCTCGAGTTGAACCTACACAATATGTTCACGGTGCTACCCAGCTAATGGCTATACAAATAGATGCAGCTATTAACCCTGGAAATAGTGGTGGCCCAGCAATCATGGGAAACAAAGTAGCTGGTGTAGCGTTTCAAAATCTTTCAGGTGCTGAGAACATAGGGTGAGTCGAAATTGTAAATTTCGGGTAATTGTTTTAACTCCAGTGCAATAACGTAGTCAAAGTGTTTAGGAAAAAGAGTTTAACAAAGTTTCCGGATTAAAGTTATATATCTATCTTGATACTTTAACTTATGTAACATGAGTTTATACTTCGTTTTCGGAAAGATGTCTGATTCACTGCTCTCTTGAGATTCTCATGTTTGATACTCTAATCTTGGTTTTCAATATGAATAATAATTCAACTATAGTGTATGTGTCTTGACAAGCCAAGGTTTAACTTAAGATTCTATTTCGTGGTTTCAATCTGCAGCTATATAATTCCAACACCGGTAATAAAGCATTTCATAAATGGCGTTGAAGAATGCGGTAAATACGTTGGTTTCTGCTCAATGGGTGTATCATGTCAGCCAATGGAGAATGCTCAACTCCGTGGTAATTTTCAGATGAGTTCGGAAATGACAGGGGTACTAGTAAGCAAAATAAACCCTCTATCAAAGGCTCACAAAATTCTGAAGAAGGATGATGTTATTCTCGCATTTGATGGTGTTCCTATAGCAAATGATGGAACAGGTATAGTTTCCTTTACTTTATGAATCTCAGTGCTGAATTTTTCATCTATTTTGTTTGTGAAAGTGTGTTTTCATGTTTTGTAGTTCCTTTCCGGAACAGGGAGCGAATCACTTTCGATCATTTGGTTTCAATGAAGAAACCAGATGAAACAGCCTTGGTTAAAATCTTGAGGGAGGGAAAAGAACATGAGTTTAGTATCACTCTAAAACCTGTAAGTCATTTGGTCTAACCACCGTTGTATGTAATCTAATCGTTGGTTCATATTCCGTCTCTAGAATGGACAATCATTTGTTCTTCTGAGCTTTAATAGTTTTTGTGTTGTATGAAGCTGCAACCGCTGGTTCCAGTGCATCAATTTGATCAGCTTCCAAGTTATTATATCTTTGCGGGCTTTGTATTTGTACCTCTCACTCAGCCATACCTTCATGAATATGGAGAAGATTGGTATAACACTTCTCCCCGCAGATTATGTGAACGTGCATTAAAAGATTTGCCTAAAAAAGCCGGTCAACAACTTGTCATTGTCTCTCAGGTTTGTGTTTTCCTTTTGCCTAGTTCTAAGAAATCAAGATTTTCTACTACAACAAACTTTCATAACATCTTCCTACTTGTTACGATGTGTTTTGACATACTATTCTAAACAACGAAAGTTTGCTTGGAGCTTTTGAATTTCCAGAAAATATAACAATAATGTGTCTCACTATTAAGCATCACACTGATGGTATAATTTCTGGTTGATAGGTGTTAATGGATGATATAAACACAGGATATGAGCGTCTCGCAGAGCTACAAGTAAGTTAAAGCTAATTTCAAACCTTGCTGTAGTTATAGCAAAATACTCCTGAACCATTTTGTTGTTGATTCTTCTCAACATGGCATAGATTTTAGGGAATCAGCAATTAACTAATAACTACAAGTATGAAATGCAAAATCATGACTCGTCTCCAACTCAGACATGATAGTTTTGCATATGCTCTATTAGTGTCTTGAGATGCTGAGAACAAAAAAACAAATCTGTTTAAAAACAGGTGAATAAAGTTAATGGAGTGGAAGTGGATAATCTGAGACATTTATGTCAGGTCATAGAGAACTGCAACACCGAGAAGCTGAGATTGGACTTAGACGATGAGAGAGTAATCGTCTTGAACTACGAATCCGCAAAAATTGCCACTTCTATGATTTTGAAACGACACAGAATAGCATCTGCGATTTCCAGCGATCTGCTGATTGAACAACATGCAGCAACTGAGTTGGCTTCTTGTTCTGCGGTTTGAGCCGCATATTGTACACTTCAAATTCATTCATATTTGTAAACCACAATGGTGTATGCTCGTAAACAGTTAGGATTTTTTAAAGCGGCTTCTCAACGAGCTTGAGTTTTGAAAATCATTTATAGAATTAGAAGAATTGTGTTTTTTTAGTTAAAGTAGAAAAAATATGTTTTACTCCTAAAATATAATTTTCTCCATTTCCAAGTTACGGTTAATAAATTTTGTTATTTATAACCAAACATTCGATAACTCACTTGAATGCAAGAAATAATTTGAGGAGATTTGAGTTTTTGTTCTTGAATTCAAGTCTTCACTTAGAATTAGAAATGCTGGTTTTCATCTCTTATATATTACCAGCGAGTGGTCTTGGACCGAAAACTTTTTTTTTTTGTCGGCAAAGCCCAAAAGGGCATATTAATACAAGTGAAATGCATGATTACAACCCATTTGAAAATAAAGCCCAGATACGATCCATTTAAACCATAAAGTAATAGGCTACACGTGTACTACACGTGTCAGTCAAAGGGGTGAAGAGAGGAAAGCTGTTTTGCACCACCGCTTGAACGCCACGCCTCTTCATCTCTCCGCCGCTGAACCTCACTAACCAACAAAACAGCTTGGAAGCACCACCATCGGTCGGTGCCCGGGAGAATCCGAGAAGCTAGTCTTGGATATGTCTTCCTTGATGCAGATTCACTTGTAGACCTGCCTTGACTATCGTCCACTACTCCTTATCAATCTTCTCCACCTTTTCCGCAAATCAAACCGGCCATTTGAATAGAAGGTCTTTGCGACCGTCAATACACTCTGGTAGACGGATTTCATCTTCTAACAAGAAGAACAAAGAGATTGATCTAAAACAAAGGAATTAAGAACATAGAAAAGGTTGAAGATTAAATTTAGGAGCTATCGAGATATAATCTAATATAGCCATTTAAGTTGCTTTTATATTTTGAGAATAGAAAAAGTAATAAATTAAAGTTAAATAAAAATAGCTAATGATGATTTTAGTTTTAAAAATTAATTTTCTTAATGAGAGTGTTTTTAGCCAAATATTTGTATAGGGCAGATTGGTTAGAACGATTACTTTAAGCTTTTGTTGCTGTAGGTTTTTTGCTATAGAAATTTTAGCTGTAGAAGTTGTTACTATATAAAAATTTGCTAAATAACACAAGTTGTAGAAACTATGACTTTAAATATTTTTAAATAATAAATCATAAATTATTTTTAATAGTAAATAATAAATTGTTTATATATATAATTTTTCGTTTATTTTTTGTATGTGTAATTTTTTTTATCAGATTTTCAGCATAAATTTAATTAATTAACAAAACAAAAAAACCTCATTTGAACAATTGTTACATAACAATTAAATGATGTAGTTAATTATAAAATTTATTATTTATTTTGATTTTTTAATTGTAATTTTATTAAAAGAATTGAAAGAATTGGCTGTATTATTTATTATTAAGGATTCTTATGTTAATTTACAAATGTAACTTAAAAGAATTAAAAGAATTGGATGTATTATTATTAATTAATAATACGTTAATCATTTATTTATTTTGAATTTGAATTGTTTTTTCTTAATTAACAAAATAAAAAGAAATGATTTGAAACTTGTTAAGTAACTTTAGTTTTTCTAGAGCCTTAAAAATCTTATTTTTGAGATTTTTAAAATTTACACTACAAATTTTAAAAAAGACTTTGAAAAAGTAGTTGGGCTTTTAAAACTTAAAAAAAAAAGTTTTTAAAATCTGATTGGTTAAAAATAACTTTGGAGACTTTAAAAATTTTTAAAGTATTTAAAGTTTGTAACCAATCATCCCCATAATTTGGAATAGAGATAATAGTATTTAAAAACAAATATAAACAAAAATAAAAAATACGATAAAAAAGTGTGTTCATGATGTGTCAGAGAAGTTGTTCTCCTAGTTTTCTTTCGGACACACAATCAATAAGCTGCAAGTGCACATCAATCAATTGTAGTACTTAAGGTATATCGATCCCACGGGGAGAGAAGTTGTTTTGCAAATCAAGAGGAACAAGTAAGGCTAGAACTCAATAATAAAAAGGGTTTGGTTTGTTGTGTCACGCAACAAAGAATACAAAGAAATCGGTTTTAAACATTAATAGAAAGGTGTAGGGTGTTCAAGGGTTCGCCATGGTTCCGTGATCAAACAATTCAAGATAAATTCATATAATGCATGTCTATTCCTAAGTCTCGGACTATGAAACACGAAAGTTCGATCAACCTATTACCATAGAAAAAATCGGCTAAAATCTATATTTCATGAGACTCAACTTTCGCAGGCAACAACACATATGTCAAAGCATTAAAATCAGGTTCAATCATAGTCCATAAAACTCCATAATTAAGTGGTATGTGCTTGTTATGACGCGATACTCATCCAATCTAGGTTCAAACAAACTAAGCAAGCGGATAGCATAACCTAGATGCCTAAGATCAATAGCTAGTTCATGACGCTAACTATATGCATTAAGAAAGAGATCAGACCGAAAGAACAATATAGACGATGATGCAACTACAATAAACTCGCCACTTAAACAAACAGATCACATCTCCCCTTTGATTAAACCCTTTAACCAAACAAGTAAATCACTCAAGCATGTTCAAAGAAATCATCAACACAAGGTGAAAGTGATTCATAGAATATAGATAAAGGTTTAGAGATTACAAAGTATTCAGAGATTGTAGAGAAAAGAGATGGTAAAACTCCAAAGGCTTCTACGAACAACAAGGCTGGTGTGGCTCCTTCTAAGGCGGCAAGTAACTGATATCGTGATGAAGATAAACTAGGGTTTGGTGAGGAAGTACATGTGAGTCACACAAAACCCTAGTGCTTAAGATTAAGTATTTATAGGCCTTGGGGTACAAGAAGTCAGATTTAGGGTTTTGGAGGCTAAACTCGTTGTTTTGGTAAATGTGGAGGCAAAGGGCCAGGCCTCGGTCATGGGTAAGAGTGACCGATGTGGCCAAGAGGGCTGGCCTCGGTCATGAGGCCATGTGACCGAGGTGGTGAAGATTTGGCTTCAACCGACATGTCTACACTCTTCGGGATGCATCTTCCAAACGGCTGAATGGATTGTTTTGATTCTTATCCCATGTGAATCTTGACTCTTCCATATTTCCATTGATATGAAGAACTACAAATTTGGTTCATGGGAAAGTCTTCAAACATTTCCAAACTCCTGATGCTCTGAAACAGCTTTAAAACGGGTTTTGCTCTCATAAAACCTCTTTGACACTAACAATACTTGATAATAGCTTATTTAACCTTGAAATCATACCAATTTCTCATTAAAAAATGTGAAAAACATCGTAAAAACAGGTCAAAATACGATGTTATCAACTCCCCGAGACTTAAACTTTGCTTGTCCTCAAGCAAACAAGGATTGAAAAGAGGTTTTGAAAATCACGGGAACTCACTTGTCATTGGGGATATCTTCTTCACACTCTTCCTCGATGTGGCGTTAGAACTTACTTTCTGTAGTTAACCATAAGAAGCATCAATAATCCTTAATTACCCACAATCCAAAGGTACTTTCAGAAACCCCATTGTCATCTCTTTACATAAATTAATGGAATGAAAAATACGGTAGTTTTACCAAAGGGAAATCGATCCAAGGGGTGCCAAATTCTTCTTACCAAGACCTTCTTTTGTATACTTTCCCTCTTCTCTTCTCTTCCGAGCCACCGGCTTTGTCTTTGATGCTCACTTAATATTCTTTTTACAGCCACCGATTGGATAGTCAACATCATATGAGTATTTCAGGAGTAACGATCGAGGCACTTTTGGAGGAGGAAGTCGAGATTGGAAGATTCTAAGCTTTTGAGCATCAAGACCGATCCACGACTATGGAATTCACGGAGGAGTGTGAATATTAAAATCCACTCGATCAAAAGTGGTGCAACTTGATATTCACTGATAAGTTGGATATTAGAAAGTTTTGATCAAGGAGATTTCAGAAGAAGAAGCTCAGATACGAAGATGGCCAATTATTCATATCATGATCCTAGCCGACACTTTTCGCGGCTACGAAAATCACAAAGGTATGAGAATTTTTAAGAATTATTCGATCAAATGATCTACGATCACGTATTCAATGAGAATTGAGTATTTTGGGAGTGATGATCAAAGAAAATCTTGGAAAAAGAAGTTTGGATCGAAAGATTCTCCCTGTTCTTTGTCGCGACCGTCCCGCGACAACACCATCGCCGATCCGCGACTTCGAGATTCGCCAAACTTGGATAATATTGTGAATGGCTTGATCAAATACTCTGATACTAAATGTCTAATGATATAAGGACATTTAGGAGGTAATGGTTGGAGAGAAGTGGTCGTGATAGGACTAGATATCGAAATTTTATATGGAACCTTACAAGGAACAATTCTTGAGTCAAGACATCAAAAGAGTCCACGGAACCAATCAATATATAAGCCACCAAGTAAGTATTCATCATAACCTTTACTACCATGATGAAGTATCATACAACTGCACCAGGTTAAGAGAAACAAGCACCAAGACACAACAAGGCCAAACAAGGAGTTTGACGAAGAGGAGCAAAACCCCGGTCACTACGCCTCGTGACCGAGGTGCCAAGGAGGGCCGGCCCCGGTCACGAAAGGCTGTGACCGAGGTTCTCCTTATCGCTTTCGTTTGATCATATTTCGATTCTGAGCCATCTTGAGATTTTCCAATCCGTTGTTACAATCCGTGAAAGATGAAAACTTCCATCAAATGCACTTCACACATGTATCAAATCGGACATCCTGGGAATTCACTATAAGTTTTCAGAAAATTCAGTTCGTGTGGGCCCCATAGGTAAATTTTCTTTCCTTTTTAAAAGCACAATCATTTTAGGTTAAAATATTTTTTTATATTGAAAAGTGGATTTTAAAGATTCAAAGAAAATTTTATCATCTCTCCAACTCTATTGGGAGATAGAACACTTTGAATCCATATTTTTTAAAATTATAATTTTTGTTAATTGATTGGAATCCAAAATTCCCAATCAACAAGAGATCATAAATCTCTTATTTCATTCATCAAACACCCAAAGTACCTTCTCTAATTTCTAATTTTTTCTTTGAACTTCAAAAGAGGTATCTGTAATTCTCTTGATTCAATAGCTTTTGTTACTAGAAAGTGATAGAGAACTTGTAGAATTGCTTCTAGGTTATATAACCATGGGTTTTTTGTGATGAATTGTTGATGAAATTGATGGAAAGCTCTTCTTTACAATCAATGGTGAGCATCACAATATCTCCATTCTTGATCTTGGGAAGACACTTGGATTTGAATACCAATATACCATTGAGTTTGGACAAGTTGATACCAACGCTATTTGGTCAAGCTTTGGACGAGAAAGCTTTGATAGTGGGAAGACCAAGGCATCCCTATTATCACATCCGGCGATTCGATATGTGCATAACCTCCTCACTAACACCATCTTCTCTCGCACAGCCCAAAACAATGTGATTAGTGATGAGCTCCATGTCTTGAGCATACCATTTGTTGACTTCCCAAGAAGAATCAACTATGCTGCCCTACTAGCCAAGAGACTTGTGAAGATCAAGCATGATGCTATCACAAGTAGAGACAAGCAAGCTAGCATTAGCTTTGGAGGAGTCATCACCACTATCCTTGAGACCGTTGGAGTCAACCTTGCGGACCGCCCCCATACAAGAAAGGATAATCACTTGGACCTTGAGAAGCTTGAGAAGATGCGGATACTTGGAGGAGCACGGATCGACCCCGACCAGCTTGGATATAGGTACCACGACTCTCCTGACATGATTTGGACCATTCTCCTACCTAGCCACACTGTTCCATGCCTTAGTGATCGAGTCACGAGTTGGTATCCACTGTCGACTGAGTACCACTCATCACGTTTGGAGGACCGGTTACCACTCACCCTTGATAAGTTTACCAAGAAGAATACAATAGCTTCCTTTGCTTCTCAGCGTGTCAACACAACCTTACCGGGCATGACACAACCACCTCATCTCTTGAGGAAGAGATAGCACTATGGATTAAAGAAGAGCAGCAGCTAGCCGAGTACCACGCAGTCACTGCACAGATGAAGAGGATGACCTGAGATCCCAGACACCATGATCAGTCCACCACCGAGCACCAGAACATCCTAAAAAGTTAAAGGTTCACTCGTTCTATCTTTACATTTTATGCATTTATTTTTTCGTCTTTTCTGGATTTGTTCACATTGGGGACAATGCGATTTAAGTCTGGGGGGACGTTTATCCTTTTATTTACGCATTTTATTTCTCTTAAGTCATTTTGATGTCTTTTTATTTGATTTTCCATTTTATTGAGTCAAAGTTTGTAGGAACTATGACCATATGATATGATGAATTTGACTTTATATATGTTCTAATCCATTCCCAAAGGATAAGTTTTGCAGGATTCACTAATAGACGGACAATACCTAGAAGCTCACCGCACGACCTCTTTCCTTGAAGTTTCATCCTATGGAGAACATGGTTGGATCGGACGTTAACTCTATTTTATTTGAACTTTAATCCTGACTTTAAATATTTCTCATCAGAGGCATTAGATCGGAGAAACGAGTGGCACATTTAGGACTTCTTATCCTTTTTATCACTCTCTGCTGATCTTGAATGGCCACTCACTTTTAGTGGTTTCCATCCTTACACCATAATCTCTTTTCAGGCCTCATATCAATCTCTTTTTCCTTCTCGTTAGAAGATATGCGCAGAAACGCGAGAGAGAAATTTCTGACATGGCTTTCCAACCACTAAAGACTGAGGCTTCGGAGAATTAAAAGATGAGATGGATGCGATTTGGTATAGCTATGTTCTTGCCTTGAAATTCAAAATAAAAAGGTACTTACCCTACGAGACTTGTAAATTTACGAACTGTTTTCCCTTTCTAGAAAAAAAACGAAAAAGAAAAGAGAAAAAAAAGAAAAGAAAAAAAAAAGAAAAAGAAAAATGAAAGGAAAGGAAATGGTTACGAAATATTCTCATAGCACAGGTAATCCCAAGGAAGAAGACTATGAAGAAAAGAAGTCATGAAGTTGGTGCAGCGAACTCCACATAAACATCTAAGTCTGGGGGAACCAAAGGAAGATAAGAAGAAAAAGACTAAGGTGTTATACGAAGGAGTGGTTGGAAACTGTAAACATCAATAAGTTCACAATCTCTTGCGGCTCTACGACACTTTAACTCCACCACTTAAACACCAAAAAGCCATTTCATACCAAGCGCTGTCTACCCCGAATGATGCCTTCTCATGAGAAATCTAACGCCAACCTTAATGAATGTAGGGAGTTAACTGAAGTGAATGCTAAGCTCTTTTACAGGTTTAAGATGGACGGATCGGTGTTGAGAATGTTGTGAGTCTATAGTGAGAAATTTTTTATGAGAATCCATGTACTAACGTGTCTGCAGGTTATCTACTTGGACATTATCGCTGATCATAGGAGAGTTTCCGTGATTTTCAAACCTCTTCACCAGTTTAGATTTCTTGTTTGCTTGAGGACAAGCAAAGTATAAATCTAAGGGAGTTGATATCATCGTATTTTTGCCCATATTTCATATGTTTTTATTCGGGATTCCATGAAGAAACAAGTGATTATGGATGCTTCAAGGCCACTTTCCACCATTTCCATTTCTTGGAGACAATTGGTAGTTTTGGAGCAAAAAGGACATAAAGAAGATCAAAACCCGTTTATGGGCATTTTAAGAGCATCAAAAGTTTGGAAACATTTAAAGACCTTCTCATAGACCAAATGCAGAGTTCTTAATCTATATGGAAACCTAGAAGAGTCAAGAATCACCTGAGACAATAATCAAAGTAATCCATTTAGCTGTTTGGAAGATGCATCCCGAAGAGTGAGGTCCAGCCTTATGAAGACCTCCGCCTTGAGGCCAGTTACCGGAGCCTCACCACCACACCACCTTGGTCACACATACCTATGACTAAGGTCGGAGTAAGTCCCTCCACATATCAAAATGATGTAGTTTTGACATCTTTTGACCTAATTTAGGAACTGAGCCTATCAATACCACTTGTTGGGAAAACCCAAAAGGAAGAGCCTCTCTAGGAGATATACAAGGAGATCCACGACCTCAACACATCATCAGCCACCGCCGCCTCCTCCTTCATTGCCCAAGCCCTAGAAGTTCCTCCTTTGAAGTTTCATCCTTGTTCTCCATTGTTTCTCCTTTATTGTACTCTTATTTGCTTATTGGGAAGACAAGTTATCTTCTGTGACATTTAGAGAAGTTTTCTTTGAACCCCCTTTGATATATTGAATCGTTTTATGATGTTTTCTTTGATGTCTATTGCGTTTCTTTGCATCATGAACAAGTAGTTCTTTGTTGGGTTTAATGGGGTGATATCGATGGGATTACATGGTTGAATTCATTTAGGTTGTTAGATCTGATTTTCATCTATTGTTTGAGTTCTCTTGGGACATCTTTTTCTTAATGCATGTTGCTTGAATTGATCACTAAGCACTGAATTGAGGGAGTATGAGCACTACCCGCGTAAACCTATCTTATGGAACTAGTGTTACCAAAGCTTCGTGTTATAACCTGCGTGAGTTGAGTTATAGGACTTTGTGAACTTATCGAACTTATTTATCCTGCTGGTATAAGCATGTCGTTGCCTGCGTAAGTTGAGTAACGGGGAGTGGTGACTTTAGATATTCATTTCATGAACTATGGCTTGATTGTTTATCTGTGTTCGTAGTTGAGAACCATTGATGAAAACATATTGCATATAGATCTATCACTTGATTTGTTTAGAACCATGGAAACCTTAGATAATCCCTAGACACCCAACGCCTTTAATCATAGTTTACAACCAATCCATTCAATTGAAATTACCAAACAAAACCTCTTTCATTGTTTTGTCTTAGTTTGATTTCTTTGCTTGAATTCAATCCGCGTACTTGTTACTCTCTGTGGGATCGATACCTTAAGTACTACGACTGATTTTGATGTGCACTTGTAGTTACATTCATTGTGTGGTGTTTGAGGAAACCTTACAACACATCAGTCATGAGACTCAACTTTCACAGGCAACAACACATATGTCAAAGCATTAAAATCAGGTTTAATCCTAGTCCATAAAACTCCATAACTAAGTGGTATGTGCTTGTTATGACGCGATACTCATCCAATCTAGGTTCAAACAAACTAAGCAAGTGGATAGCATAACCTAAATGCATAAGATCAATAGATAGTTCATGATGTTAACTATATGCATTAAGAAAGAGGTCAGACCGAAAGAACAGTATAGACGATGATGCAACTACAATAAACTCACCACTTAAACAAACATATCACATCCCCCCTTTGATTAAACCCCTTTAACCCAACAAGTAAATCACTCAAGCATATTCAAAGAAATCATCAAAGCAAGGTGAAAGTGTTTTATAGAATATAGATAAAGGTTTAGAGATTACAAAGTATTCAAAGATTGTAGAGAAAAGAGATGGTGAAACTCCAAAGGCACTTCTACGAACAACAAGGCTGGTGCGGCTCCTTCTGAGGTGACAAGGCTCTGATGTCATGATGAATATGAACTAGTGTTTAGTGATGAAGCACAGGTGAGTCACATGAAACCCCAGTGCTTAAGATTGAGTATTTATTGGCCTTGGGATACAAGAAGTCGGTTTTAGGGTTTTGGTGGCTAAATTCGTCGTTTTGAGGAATGTGGAGGCAAAGTTCTAGCCCTCGGACATGGGTAGGAGTGACCGAGGTGGCCAAGAGGCTGGTCTCGGTCATGAGGCCATGTGACCAAGGTGGTGAAGATTTGGCTTTAGTCGATATGTCTTCACTCTTCAGGATGCATATTCCAAACGATTGAATGGATTGCTTCGATTCTTAGCCCATGTGAATCTTGACTCTTCCAGCTTTCCATTGATATGAAGAACTTCAAATTTGGTTCATGGAAAAGTCTTCAAACATTTCCAAATTGCCTTAAAACGAGTTTTACTCCTCTTTTGGTCCTTTTTCCCATAAAACCTATTTGAAACTAACAATACTAGATAATAGCTTATTTATCCTTAATATCATACCAATCTCTCATAAAACAATGTGAAAACTATAGTAAAAATGGGTCAAAATACGATGTTATCAGTACACATCACCCTAAGAAAAAGAAAAAATCTCTCTCGCTGCCTACCTTCTCCCTCAACCTCATTCAAGGATTTGACCGGCATGTGGTGGCTCATGCCGGTCAAAGTCTTTCTTTGCTTAATGTGTTCGGAGCTTTTGGCTAGAATCAGCTTTTATTTTGGGACGAGTTTGGTGTTGCCGTTTTTCTTTGGTCATTTGCTCCTTTTGCACGAGCTCGTTTGTGGTTTCCTTTGCAGTCGCATCGTGTTCGATCTGTTACCTCTCGCAGTTCGCTGGGTTTGGTTTTATCGGTGAGTTTCTTAGTCGCCCCTTGTCTATATTTTTCTGATGTGATCGTGTCTGATCTTCACTGCTGGTTTCTAGCAAGGCTTTGCTTGGGGTCTTTCTTGTTGGGTTATGAAACCTTGGTCTCTCAATTGACGTGGTATCCGGATTCGCTATAGGAAGTCTCTGTTATCGTTGGTTTGTTTGGCACAACTTCTTCGGTAATTTGTTGTCAAAGAGCGTGTGAGCGTATCAGGTGTTTGTGGGGCTTGTGTTTTAGCTTTCTCGGGATCTACTTGGCCTGTTTCGAATTAGGTTGCGGAGTTCCCTTAGTTTTAGGTGATTTGGTGTCTTCCGATTCTCGAGTGAGTTTTCTTATTGCTTTGAGAATTCGCTTTTGGCTGCATTTTTTTTAGTGTCAGTTCGAGTTAGTTTGTGTGACTAAGTTTTTGGCTGTTGTTAAGCCAATTTGTGTGGTTGAGTGCCTTATTTTATCAACCAGTTCTATCTTTTTCTGCAAAAAGTGTCTATCGTATCAATATAATTCGAGATGTTAAAAAAAAATGTGTACACGCCTAAAGTGAATATGAGCCCAAATTTGGTTAGTGCGTAGGAAACAAGAAGACATACTCTTTGTCCTTTTCCAAGGAAAGAAAAGAAAAAAAAAATACAAAAATTCCTTTCCGTGTCTTCTGCGAACTGTCACATCCGTACTTGCAACATACAAAGACGAAAATACCCCTCCAACTATAGCCATTAACTCTCTCTGTCTCTCACAGTCAATGTTTGTCTCTTTGGTTTCTCGGGCAGTGAAAGAAAGAATTGGAGAAAGAAGAAGAGTTTTAGAAGATGTCGTCATCTTCGTGGGAGATGCAATTAGTGGAAACGGCTAAAGAGGAACTCGAGATTCTTCATACTCAATATCCCAATCGCTTCGCCTACCTCAAATCTGACCTTCAGTCTTTCATTTCTCACATCCGTGATGATCACGCGCCGCCGCGTGGCTCCTCCTCCTCCTCCGCCATAATTCTCACTCAAGGTACTCTCATTTTATGTGTCTTTGTCCGAATTTGCCATCGTTTGTCTTGTGTGTTTTATGTGAACTGATGATGAAATTCCTAGTGGAAAATTGAAATGCTTTATATTTTGTTTTTAAGATTGTTTTTGTTAAATTTCAAAAAAAAAAAAAAGATTGTTTTTGTTTTTTTTCCTCTTAAATCAGGTTATTACATTTGACTAACCTTTTTGGGTCGTCACTATATATTGCACAAATATATAAAAAAATCTATCCTCAAAAATGTTTTTGTATTATTTTGATATTATCTATACAACATTAATATGACATTTTCGATTTTATCTTTTATTAATTAAACCTAATTCTTATATAGTTAAAAATTTATAATAGATACTGCAAAAGAAAAAATTAATATGCGCAAAAAATGTATAAAAATATAAAACATTTAATGTTTTTTTTATAAATATTTTGTGGCAAACATTTAATGTTATCGATTGGAGATAATATATTTGTTGTTATAAAATACTATCCAATTTATCGTGAAAACTATTTTATTTAAGGAAAAAAATTTTATATTCGGAAGAGGATCAGAATATTAATAAAGAAGAGAGAGAAATAATTCTTATTACTCGATATTTTTAAGAAATGTTGTGATGTTACAAACGATCGAATTCGATCGTTTATATAGAGAAATAAAAGTAAGTCACTGTGCATCCATAGTGACGGTGGGCTCCACACAAAATTATAATTTATCAATGTCGGTTTCTTTCCACTTCTTTTGACATTTATAACACTCTCCCTTGGAAACCAGTGTCACTATTGTCTCTTGCATATATCTTTGTTGCCTCATTAAAAACATTTCCAGAAAAACTAGTGGAAAAAACCATGATAGGTAAAAAGAGTGCAACTACGCAAACTCTTCTTCGAATGATCAGGTGTCATCTCGTAAATCTCGTTGATGACGCATTCCAATGTTATGGACATGTTTCCTAAATGTAGTGGTAGGTAGGGATTTTGTGAAAAGATCTGTGGCATTGTCACATGATTGAACATATTTGATTTCAATGACTTTAGTTTTCTCCAGCTCCTGAATATATGAAAAGAACTTTGGATAGATGTGTTTGGTTCTATCACTTTTGATATATCCTTCATTTGTTTGAGCGACACATGCAACATTGTTTTTATATAAGATTGTTGGCTCCATGTTAATGTGGATCCCACTGTTTGATCGGATGTGTTGGCTTATTGATCTCAACCATACACATTTTCTACTTGCTTCATGGAGCGTGATGATTTTAGCATGGTTTGAGGATGTTGCTACGAACGTCTGTTTCTGAGAACGCTAAGATATAACAGTTTCTTCTATCGTTAATATGTATCCTGTTTGTGATCTGTGCATATGTGGATCTGATAAGTATCATGCATCTTTAAAATCAACTATTTGACCATTTGATTGTTTAAAATAAAATAACCTTAAATCAGTAGTTCCTTGAAGGTAGCAAAAGACATGTTTAATTCCGTTCCAATGTTTTCGTGTGGAGAGAAACTAAATCTGGCCAAAAGATTAACAACAAATGAGATATTAGGCCGAGTGCAATTTGCAAAATACATAAAGGCTCTAATTGCACTTTGATATGGTACTTCAAGACCAAATATCTCTTCATTTTCTCCAGATGACTGGAATTGCTCATTTTTAATATTAAGTGTTCTAACGACCATTGAAGTACTAAGAGGAGTTGCCTTATCCATATTAAAAAAAATTAACATTTGTTTGGTATATGTGGATTGATGCACAAATATAACCTTTTGAGAATGCTCAATTTGTAAGCCAAGACAAATTGCAAATTGCACTCGACCTGATATCTCATTTGCTGTTAATCTTTTGGCCATAATCAGTTTCTCTCCCACACGAAGATATTAGAACGGAATTAAAAATGTTTTTCACTACTTTCAAGGAACTACTGATTTAAGGTTATTTTATTCTAAAAAATCAAATGGTCAAATGGTTGATTTTGCAGATGCAAGATACTTACCAGATCCACATAAGACCCGATAACAAACAGGATACGTATTCACGATTGGAGACACTGATATATCTTGGTATTCTCAAGAACAAACGCTCGTGGCAACTTTCTCAAACCATGCTGAAATCATCATGCTCCATGAAGCAAGTAGAAAATGTTTATGGTTGAGATCAATAAGCCAATACATTCGATCAAGCAGTGAGATCCATATTAACACAGAGCCAACGATCTTATATGAAGACAATGCTGCATATGTCGCTCAAACAAAAAAATGATATATTAAAAGTGATAGAACTAAACACATACATCCAAAGTTCTTTTCATAGACTTAGGAGCTGGAGAAGACTAAAGTCATTGAAATCAAGTATGTTCAATCATTTAACAATGTTGCAGATCTTTTCACAAAATCCCTACCTACTACTACATTCAGAAAACATGTCCATAATATTGGAATGCAACATTTACGAGATGACACCTGATCATTTGAGGGGGACTTTGCGTAGTTGCACTCTTTTTACTTACCATGGTTTTTCTCACTAGGTTTTTCTGTAAGGGTTTTTAATGAGGCAACAAAAATATACGCAAGAGACAATAGTGACACTGGTCTCCAAGGGAGAGTGTTATAAATGTTAAAAGAAACCGACATTGATAAATTATAATTTTGTGTGGAGCCCACCGTTACTATGCATGTACAGTAACTTACTTTTATTTCTCTATATATTCGATTGTTTGTAAAATAACATTTCTGAAAAACATCGAGTAATAAGAAATATCTCTCTCTCTTCTTTATCAGTATCTACATCCTCTTTCGAGTATAAAATTTGCTTCCTTAAATAAAATAGTTTTCACGATAAATTAGATAGTATTTTATAAGAAAAAAAATGTTCTTGGATATTACTACTTATAGGTTTCTATTGTTTTCATCAGTTAAATAGTTATCGTACTATTCTAGTAGTAATTAATAATTTCAGACGTTTTATTAGTAGTATTTTACTAGAGTTTTTTTAATGTTTCTTTCATATAATTAACTTTTCAAATGTCTTTTTTTTTGTGTGTGCTGCAAATACATCAAAAATGTCATGATAATCAATCTCTATATGATTCATTGAATCACTAGAAAACTAGGATTGTAATGATAATATGATTTCTAATTTCACTTGCCTTTCATAGTGAAGATTCACTTGTCTAGATTTTAGTATAGAAGAATCAGTTATGTCCGGGATATTCTATGCTGCTATGCATATATGCTATATATATATATAAACATAAGTTAAAAAATTATAAACGGCTAATAAGTTGTTGTTGATCCATTGGACAGAGTCATCAAATTGTAAGAATAAGCCGAAGCACAAAAAGAGAAAGTCTGTCATGGACAATTCAGGAGATCGAGCATCATCGTCATCAGGAAAGATCGACAAGAACAATAACAAGATGGGTCAAAGATTGGTCACAAAGAGAAAAAATAGAGTTGAAATGGTTCTAGAAAGGGCTCAACTTTGTCTCCAGAAGTTAAGAGACGTGAAAGCCTCTTTGTGTTGACTTTGTTTTTTACAACTTTTCCTCTCTTGTTTTTTTGGGGTTGAAATGTAAGGAAATATAGTTACTGTCCGAGAAAAACGTTTTGCAAGTGATGAAAAGTAAATGCTTCTCGAAAATAGGTATAGACAGTTCAACAATATCAGTCTAAGAAAATTTCCATTTTCCAGCCTCTCAAGGGGAACCTTATGAATTTTTTGTTTTATGACCACTCTGAGAAGGAAGGAAAAGCAACCCCTGTTGAGAATGTCTTAAAATTATTTGTATTTTACTCTAGTTAAATTGTAATATCGAAGTTTGACATTTAAATACTATTAGGTGGTTATAATGTTTTGCTTGAAGCCGCTTATAATCTATGGATAAAAGTTCATTGCTAATATTATACAAACCTACAGGGTCATACATCTACGCAGACTAGATCAAATTATTTATTTCGGTTTAATATTAGATTAAATAAATATTGGGTTAAGAAGTTTATTATATATATATATACATGATATATACATAAAATAGATTAATAATAATATATAAGATATATGTATGGATATATATATATATATACATGGTTGACGTACGTAATGGATATGTGATCCACTATGGAATTGGGAAAAAGGCCCACGTGAATATCCAATCCTAAAGTGTTTAGGGTTTGCAAATGTCTGTATATATGAAGTTGTGACAGAGAGAGGCGCCGTGACGTTCACAAAATACAACTCAGACATGAATCTCACGGGAGAGAATCTAGATAAAAGATAATTTGCTTGTGAAGCAACTATAAATCTGATTTCTTGCCAAGTTCTTTTGTTAATGATCAATGAGATAAGAAGATAATGGTTCTCTTAAGAATCTCATTGTTGCTTGTGTGACAAGCAATCCTAAAACCTTAAAACCATGAAACATAGAGATGTTTCTAAAGTATGATTCGTTTGACGGATTTGAGATTAGATCTCAACGGTACTAGCATACTGCATCCGATCTAGTTTGTGTGCGTGTGGATCGGGATCGTCGTTGATAAGGAAGAGATCGGATCTAAAGCTGATTTCGAGAGTTCCTTGGGAATTTCTAGGAGGAATCTTAACGAATCTTCAGGAAGTTCTTCTCAGCACCAAATTGTTCCTTCTCTTCCCGGCCGTTCCTCTCGCCGTCGTCGCTCACCGCTATGGATTTCCACGTGTAAGTTCATTTAATTAGTTCAAAAGTTACGATAAAATTAAAATTTATTGCAACTTTAACCAAACGTTCTTTTTAATTTACACTGGTTTCAAAATCTTGGTATTGTATTTATGTTTTGCGTGTAACAAAAAAACAGGCGTGGGTCTTTGCGTTGAGCTTGCTGGGATTGATACCTTTGGCAGAACGTATCAGTTTTCTCACTGAGTAAATATATTTACTATTCATTTTTATTCTTTCTATAATAATGATCGACAAATAGTAAGTTTTTATTTTCTTGTTTAACAGGCAGATTGCTTTTCATACCGGTCAAACAGGTAATCATTTAATTAAATTTCCTTGCCTATTGTTGGCATTTGAATTGAACCGAGTTATGCAGCACAAAACCGAATTTTGATCAACCGCTAAAAGTGGACCAATTTTACAATTTTATTTTAATCGCTCTTAATGTACATTATTACTCTTTATCTACTTAGTTTTTGATTCGCTAGATTTTTTTTCCCCTGATTAGTTATTTTTAGCTCTATCTATTAAAAAATGAAAAGTGTGTATTTTTGGTGGTTGAACGGTTCACTTCGGATTGTTTTTTTTTTCTTTTGGTCCTATTCAAATGTCAACAATAGGACTAGGGATAACATTTACATGTAATAATATTACTATTTTGGTTATCTAGCAAAGAACCCCTTATTTTAATTTTCATTACTATAGTCTCTAACACCACACCATTCGCACACTAAATTATTATTTTTGGTAAAATATAAATAAACATCAATGAACAACTACACATTATAAAAGTGTATATTTTTATTAATTGTTAATAAGGTGTGAAACAAAATTGTTTATTCTTTAAAAAAAAAGTAAAACAAAAAAAAAAAGTAAAACAAAAAAAAGTAAAGGAAAAGATCCTGGGTTGGGGGGGAGAACTACGACACTCAACCCCTCCGTATTTTTAATGAAACTTATGATAAAGAATAGTAAATAATAAAATAATTCTGAACTGAGAAATGAAATTAATTATAGTCTAAACCTGTATTTGCAATTACTACTTCTAACCCTAATCACATTGTTAGCAGCCAAGCTATCAACGGATACACCACACCTTACTAAGAATCTTACTTCCATCAACTTTAATTTCCCAAGTTTGATCCGAACCGGTTGGGTAACTCTAATCCGCAACGGTATGCTTCCGGTTAACCGTTGTTGCTCTTGAAGTGTCATCATTAAATTTGTTGCATTCTGATTAAAACCAGACATTTGTACGAATATAATAGTAGTATTCTCATGTCCTTGGTAAAATTTTGGCAACGACCCTGTAAATAATATAAAACATGGTAAGTTTTTTTTTTTTTCTTGAATTTGATACTAATTATTTGTTTTCTTGAACCATTTTAACGTACCATTACTGAGTCTGGTTTGCATGAAAAAGACACTAATTCTGCTTCCATCTTCATAGTAAATTCCGATTTTCTCGTTTGGATTTTTGGCGGTGATGGAGACGTTAAACGCAGTGGACAAACTCGAGTTTTGGTTAACTTCAAATCGGGTTAGCTGTAACCGGTCAATATTGTAATCCGGCAATTTCGGTTTAAAGACGAGGTAGAGTATACCAACGATCGCTCCTACGATGACAATAAGGAGAAATAAGACGAGGAGCGTGTAACACACGCACTTGCACCAACAGCTTCTTCGTCCTTTCTTCTTCCTCGGAGGATCCAACGGTGGTGGCTGGTTCACAGATTCTTTGATAGGGTCACCTTGTTCCGACCTTGAGGAGCCACGTGGAACAATGGGAGCCGTTGGATGTGGTGGAGCTTCGGGGTCGCTCACCGGATGGATTTTCTGGAGATCGGACATGTTTTAGTTACGTAACTTTATTACGTTCTTGATTTTGGCTTCAAGATTTGGGGTTTTAAAGTTGATAAAAAGAAACAAGTTTTAATGGAGAAGAGTGTCTTCACGTATTCTTTTAGTTAAATGTATTTATAAGCAGTTATGTGTTGTTTAATAAGCAGTTATGGAGTAGTATGAAGAGAAAGGTAGAAAAAGCTATCATACACGGAATAAAAAAACATTTAATTTTCATACAGAACGTGCCTTTTTGAATTCCATGCGCGTTTTTTGGACCGTAACTGTGACTAAGTTGATTAATTGATTAATTTTGAAATTCAGGTGAACACAAGAATAAAATTGAATTGTCAGTCAATTCTGGGTTCCGCGGACACAAGGATGATAAATTAGTACATGCTCCGCGGATACAATGGGTGTGGGGTGTGGATAGTGACGTACTCATAAATACTTTATGTTGGTTACGTGTAGAAACGAGAACTGAATTTTATAGATCATAAAAGTGAAATTACAAAGATCTTGAAGAATTTGATAATGGAGCTCCTCCGACTCTCTCTAAGATTCACCACAAAATACTCCATAATCTTCTATAACTCAATTAGACAATATGTATTCCATTTGTATTAGAAAGATTAGTTTTTTTAATATTTCACACCGTTTAAGAAATAATAAATGTATTACTTTTTAACTTGAAACACTTTTTCTAATCTATAAATCAATAGAAATTTAATAATTAAAACATTCTCAATTAATGTTTTTTGAAAATTACAATTTACTAACATTAACTACTAAAATATATATATATTTAAAAGTGTAGAAAATTAATCTTTTAAAAACACAATTTAACTATTTGTGTTACGGTTACGGTTACATTTTGGCCATGCCTAAGTGGAAGACTATTTAACTATTTGTTGACCAAAAAAAGACTATTTTACTATTTAGCCTACTATGTAATTTTTTTTTTCTGCTTTAATTTTTTAAAAAGTTTAACCAAATAGAAAACTATTAGTTTACATGTTGATATTAAAATTAGTAATAAAATATGATTGGAAAACAACAATTAGTCAAATTTATTTAAGGAAAAATATACTTCAGCAAAATTTGATAGCAACATTTTTTTGAAAGAAAAAAAAATAAAAGTTTGATATGTCACTATACTATAAATTGCATGTAAGTATAATTATTATTTCTTAAAGTAAAATTCTAAAGAGTTACTTTTTCATATAGGAGTGTCAAAATGAATAGTCTAATGAGTTAATGGGTCAAATATATTAACAGATAAATGGTTAAATGAGTCAAACGGGTTGTATTGTAATGACTTGGTTAATGGTATAACCAAAAATGTTAATGTAACTGATTTATATTGCTTTTTTATTTTATAATATATAATTATAAAATATAATTTTATTTTATATCTCTTTTTATTGTATCAATGTTGTTAATAATAACAAAATATATTTTATTAATAAAAATGCAGTTGTTTTTAAAAAGAACTATATACCTATATTGTATATTGTGTTTTTACAATTAGATTTTTTTGTTTATTTAATCCTTCATATATATATATATATATCCACTGGGTTTTGTAACAAAACAAAATGCCACATGCATTCTATTGTTGAAAGACAGAGAGGTTTGGGGGTAAGACATGAAATATAGGAAACATCGTTTTGTTATTGATCTTGTTTCCATTTTTGTTATCTTACGTATAAGGGTTGACTATAGGCTATAGCTATCCCCCAAGTATAGTCACTCAAAGGTATTCGCTTCAGACTTATGACAATTACGACTTATAATCCAAAAATTTACAACTCTTCAGTAAATATCTCTATTAACATATACAAAATTCGACATATATAATTAAAATTTGATTTTCATCTAATAAACTATTGTATATCATATTCACTATACCGCTTTAAACTTTCATATAATATAAACTCTTCCAACATAAAATTTAATAAAACTCGACAATCAAACCGTCTAATTGGTTAGAAGCTTTCAAAATAAAAAGAACTTTCAATGATTGATCCCTTAAAATCGATTCGGAAAAAAGTTAGGGTTCTTGAGGGAGAAAGGGAAATCAGATCAATCAACCGGAAAATTATCAAGATTTTAGAAGATAAGGATTCTAAGGTGGGTAAACCTGTCAGGCTCTAGAGAATGAAACAAATAATCATGATTTCCAAGGAGAACATGGATTATGATTTCCGAGGAGAAAAGCTGGTAGAGATTTCTATGGCTAATCCAAAATGAAATGGCATAATTTTTGCTAGTTCCCTTTAATTTAATATTTCATTTGTATTCATAGATTTTCTTGTGTTATTTTTTTTTTATAATTTAGGAAAATTAATAGGGATGTATTAGTGAAGATTTCAAGTTTAAATATAAGATTTATTTGTTTGATGGTGACAAACTAGAATGAGACAAGGATTGTGAAATGTGCCTTGTAGAGAGTTATCCAGATGATGTAGAATAAATTGAGAATATGGATTCAAGGGTTATGAGGAGAGTGATACAGAGTAATGAAGAAAGTGATGAAGAGAGTGTAAATGATGCATAGGTGGGAGATAAAAATGAGACTGCAACTGAACGAGAATGCGATGGCAATGGGAGTTATGGATCCAAGGGTGATGAAGAGAATGCAGAAAGCAAGAATGGAAAGTAGAAAAGGAAGGGTAAAAAAACATAGTGAAAACATTGAATATATAGTGGAATATTTTGAGCATTCAGTAGCTAAATTTTAACACCCTAAAAAATTCTAAAATTTTGGTGGTGCATGGGAGGAGTGCTTAAAAGATTTGATTTGACTACATATGTCACCAAAGTGCACTATAAAGTATTTACCATTATCAGACGTCGATCAATCGGAAAGCTTTGCCGCCTCACAGATTCAATGATGATCTGCCAAAATTTGCCGAAAAGAAAATTATTTTTTTATTTATTATATACCTTTCTCAGCTTGGTTGCGAGTACATCATACTCCTTTCGATTGAGAGTTCCTCGATACACTCATGTTGGAAATGAAAATAGCGGGCACTTGTCCTTGATGTATCATGGCTTTAATGGTTCATAGATTGATTCCATATGTTTGTAGTGTCATCAATCGAGTTTAAGATAGGTTTTATGCCTTTTCGGCTTAGTTTATAGTTTTTATAGGTTTTACAAGTCATTGGAGCTAAAGGGATCATTTGGACTTGCTTTGGACGTTTCAAGACTTTAAGAATAAAACAAAGATGCTAGATGATCGACCAATCTAAAGACGGATAGACCAAAATGATGTTTAAATGAAGTGGAGCGTTTTGTAGCACAGATCGATCGATCTCTGATGACAAGATTTTCTTTTTTCTTTTCCAACCAACTTTAGGACTTAGATTTTCCATATAAATAGTGCTACATGAGTTTTCTGTAGTTACAACCAGTTCTTATTACTTTTTGCTTATTGTTTTCATAGCTAAGGGAGATGAAATATCATCTCTTCTAGTAGTGCTTTCAGAACCCTAGTTAAACCGATATGGTTACTTTGGATTTATTTTATGCAATCACTTTATTCATCTACTATGATTAATCATTTATATCTGAGTAATCTACCAGTTGGGTTTATGTTTTATTCAGAGGGATTCGATAAACAAATAAGTTTAGGTTTAAATTAGGGATTATCAATTTGGTTCTTAATCTTTGTCTTTTCAATGCTTAAGTTAGCTTGATCAGCTAGCTTATGATTTGTATGTTTAATCAAATAGTTTATGGTGAAGCAAAGAGAGCAATCATGGTTGAAGTTCTATCTCTCTCTGAAGCGCGCTCTCTCTCTCGTGATGAAAAAGAAGCAAAAAATCTAATTCCTAATTTTAATTTCGTGGGATGGGATTTTCTAAACCAGTCAGATTCTAGGCTCAGGTTAAATCGGATTTTGGGCAATTACTAATTGCAATCAGATTTGATTGCAATTTAGATTTTTTAACTTCGCATGTGGAATTAGGCAAGAAAACAAGTTTGGGGGTTAACGTGATTAAATGTGATAGTATAGGGGGGCGATTGTCAAAAAGTTAAGAGTCTGGGGAGTTTTTCGCCAAAAATGTTGTTTTCGTTTTGGCAAATATAGCATCGAAACCAGTTTTTTCTTTTGTCGTCTGATTAAAACCAAAGTGGAACCTTAAACGAGAAGGCCACAAAAACAAAGGTACACAAACATAAAGGAGTTAAGAAGTTCTGCAACCAAAATAAAACAGAGTATAAGATCTGCCACGAACAAGAAACAGAGCATCCCGAATCCTCTAAGACGATAATAGGACTACTCTGCAACTCCACACAAGTGCTTCATCGTTACTGCACATCACCTTGTTGTTTTTTCTGAGTTGAGGAAAGCTGACAACCAAGACGGCCTACCTGCAGCAAGACATGATTGGAAATGCCCTTCTTGTGTCACGCTTGATGCAATACAACGGGCTACTATATTTGCTTGAGACGATGATATTTCCACTTTACAGCTACGGAAACCCCTTTGAAGCTTGTCAAACCGATCAATGTATGACCTGTATCTTGGCCAATCCTTAGGATTCTTTATTGCCTCTATCATAGCTCTACAATCCGACCATATTTCCACATTCTCCACACGGATATCGTTTAAGCTCCTTAAAGTCCACAACGCGCATCTAAACTCAGCTGCTATCCGGTTTGATGCCGCTAAGAAAGCTTCATGAGCATGAAATTTCACATTCCCATTAATGTCCCTAAGTATCCACGCACCTCCACTCATCGACTTTGGATTGGTCCATGATGAGTTTATGTTACACTTTAGAAAACTTTGATTGGTTTTTTTCCATTTCATTTGAAACTGATTAGGTAGTTTATCTTGTGTAATTGTAACGCCTGTGTTCCGAAAAAATAAAATTTGAATTTATTTCAGAAATTTAGAATGGAATTGGTTAACTCCGGTTTTGAGGTTAAAGAGCCCGTTTGTGATTTTAAATAATTAACTGGAGGAGTTTTAATTAATTTCAGAGTAATTTGTAATTCCAGTCGGAATTAAGTGAACCAGAAATTAATTACACGTGGAACTTTGGGGTAAATTGATCAATTCAAAAGTTAGAAGGGGGTGTTTCTGATCAATTTGAAAGTTTGAGGGTATATTGGAAAATTTCAAGAATGCAGAGACCAGGCTGTAAATTGGTTTTAAAACCATCGAAACCTAAGTCTTATCCTCTTAAGTGACGTCAAGCCCTAACTAAACTTCTATAAGTTGTCGCCTCCATCAAGTGCAAAGGGAAGAGAGTTAAGTTGCTTTGGTGTTGGTGTCGTAGTGAGAAGGGGAGCTGAGTTGTGGAGTTGACGTGAAGAGGAAGCAAAGTCTTTGTTGTGGAGTCTCTTTGTCGGTTGTGGAGGTTATGTGTTAAGGAATCTAGGGTGTAGATGTCCCGAAAAGTTTATGGAAGTTGCGGAAAAGTTGTCCTGAAAGGTTTTACATTTGGCTAAGGAAAAGAAAAAGAGTAATTGTGGAATCATGGCAAAGAAAAGGGGATGACCTAGACTCGTTGGTTTGTTTGAGCATTTTAGTATTAATAACGAATTTATTTAGTTCATGATTTTTAGGATAAAAAATCATGTGGAATAAATTGCTAATTTTATTTGTTTAATTCCGGTTTAATTTTAGAAAGTGGTTATATTATTTAAATTAATTATTATTCATGACTTTGTTGAATTTTAATTGGTTTAGCTTGGGAATAATTAATATTTATGCGAGTATTGATTATTTGGTAAAAAAAAAAAAATCGGGTGCGGTCTTTTCAATGTAACAACACACCACTCTCTTCTTGTATTTTAATCCATAATTCTGCCTCTTCCAATGCCATGGCCGTCGTGATGTGTGAATCACCAGGCACTCCTGCATATAATCTTGAGTTCTCTCTTTCCAAATTCCCCATAAAAACCAAGGGATCGCAGTCTATGATTCTTTGGGAAGGTTGACTTGTTCATGCATTCATATAATTTTCCAATATGCTCTTCAACCGAACCAAAGTTCCACTGTCCCACCAGAATCATTGCATTGTTCCAAACTTGTCGTGCTACCTCACATTCGAAAATAAAATGTTTTATCGATTCCACACCACATCGACAAATAGAACATAAACCATTAGCCTGCATTCCTTGAGCGATAATACATTCAGCCACCGCCAAAGCACCCGATAAAATTCTGCATAGAAACAGTCTTATCTTCGGCTCTGTTTCGATTTTCCAGCTTTTTGTTTTCAGATCATTCATGAGCTGGTTACTATTTGCTTGATGAGCTTGTGGCACCTCCAAACATTATAACCTCTCTCCTTGGTATAAGCTGATATTGGTATTTTTACTCAGTACTCAACCTATAGTCAGGGGAGACCTAGCAATAGGAACTTGTCCTATTGGATGCGAATCTCTTGTCCTTGTTGCTTTTCCTAAGTAAAAATACAAGTTATAGTGTGGTGTGTGCTGTGAGAAAGCAGTAAACTATGGATATATCAATTCCTTAGTCTAACATGTCATTGTAGTACTAAGGTATCAATCCAAATGGGTGTGATGCTAATCAATCAGGATGAGATCAGATATACTTAATTCAAGCCAAGCAAGTTGATGTTGGATTGTCTAACAACCTAAGTGAAACATGAAATATGCAAAATAAATGCTAAGTAAAAATACTAGGGAGGCAGGTGCAGGTGCTAGAGAAGCAGTGCACAAATGCTGTAGGAGTAATGCGGCAAGTGAAAATGACGAAATAAATTGATGAGATAAAACTAAGTGTAGAGACTAGCAAGCAAAAATGATAGCTAAGACAAGGTAAAATCAACTAAGACAAACAAGCTCTCAAGAATGGGGTAATTGGTCAGTGACTCCTCTGAAATCTATCTAAGGCGCTGACAAACTCAAACAGAGCTAGTCCCTAGACAACGGGTTCAGAAGCAATCAAATCCACTGTCGTGACAGATGACCTCAAGCTAGGGCAGTTCCAGACTCAGATGTCTCTGACGAAATCTACCCTAACAGGTACTAAGACTCAACACGTTTTTGTCAATGAACACCCTAAACATCTAATCTCTTAGGCTAGGAATGCAAATCTCTGGCACTAGTTGTTCAAGCGTTTCATCAACCACCTTTTGAGTGTGAAAACACTTAAGATCTAGCTGCAATTGATCAGAGAAAAACTAGCATTAAGAACACTAATCCAGAAGGGATTCACAAACAACTAAACTCAAACGCCCTAGAAGATCAAAGATTCGTCACTACCTATCCCATCCTCAAGAACCCTAAAAACTACTCAAACATATTGAAGAACATAAACCCAGAAAATCCAAACTTCTCAGAATTTATTAAAAATAGATTAGAAAGACAGATTATTGCAGGAATAACAAGACTGCAAAGAATTAAAGCAAACTAACAATGGGATTCAAAGAAATCTGGATTCAAAGTCAAGAATAATGATGCACAAATGAAGAACACTCAAGAACAAAAGGGAGAAAACCTAAGAAATAAAAAAAGCTTACACCAAAAAAAAAAACGGAATACCCTTTGGACAAAACCCAAAAGGGGTATTTATATGAAAATGCGGAAAACCCTAAAATGAATAAAGACAAAATAAACGGCTAAGTCTTCGAAGATTGATGCAGCTTGGACCGGCGTGTCTGTAGAGGTGATCGAGCTGGAATGAAGACTGCTAGACCTCCTGCTCGACGTGTGTGCTCGAGCACTCTGCTCGACGTGTGTGCTCGAGCACTTTGCTCGGCGTGTGTGCTCGAGCACTCTGCTCGACGTGTGTGCTCGAGCACTCTGCTCGACGTGTGTGCTCGATGGACTGCTCGAGCATCTGCTGAAATTCTGCTCGAAGCATCAGTGTTCTACCTGCTCGAGCACTCTGTCTTCTACCTGCTCGAGCACTGTGTGAAAATCTGCTTGATGTAGCTGTGGTGTGAAACTCTCCAGACATCCAGAACATCATACAAGTACCTGAAATCAACTCCAGAATGCATATGTATGCAAATCTACTGCAAATCCTAGTATGTATGCTAAATGTGTGGAAAAGACTATAAATGGGGTGAAACATATGATAAATATAGTCCTAAATGATGATAAATGCATGCTAAAACATGCTAAAATGCAGAGACATCAACTCTCCCAAACTTAGTCTTTGCTTGCCCTCAAGCAAACAATTCATAAGAAGGGAGAGAGGTTAGAAATTGGGGATTCAGAACCTAAGCAATGCAGTTTTTAAAGTTCCCAAACCTTATCAAATTTCCAAGAAGCTACCCTGAATGCAATGCTAACAATTCTACTTTTAAAGCTTTAGCCATGCTCGTCACATCACTTACTTAACAATGATTTGGCCTACGCAAGCATTCAGATTCTTCAAACCCTTTAACATTCATTAAGCAGAGACCATGAATCAAGTTTATGCAGTCATTGAACTCATTTGGCTAAGGGAATGGTCAAAGGACAAGAATGGTCCTTAATGTAACTGGTGACACTCATTCTCACTCAAGGGACTCTCAAAGAAAAACTGAGCTTTAGAAAAAGGCTAAAGGTCAGGGCCAACCGATGCATACAAGGATAAACTTCTATCTACCTAAACATATACATAATCAAAACCCAAACCTCTAGATCTAATCCCAGGAATGATCCTATTACTACGCTTTGGCACTTTTCTGCAATGAATCCCTTTTTGATCAAACTTTTCTTTTTCTTTGTGTTCTAAGGATGGTTTACCTTAACATTTGCTTAGTCTAGCGAATTGGGTGTCTATCTGAGGCTCTATCTTTTATGTAATTCATACATGTTTCTCTTTTTCTTTTCCTGAGCCTATACATTTTTTTTTTTTTTTTTCCGTACTACCCAATCCTTTACTAGAGCTTCAATTATACACATCCCTCTACTTATAAGTTTCTTTCCTTTTTCCCTTTTCTTTCTCTTTTTTCTTTTTTCGACTCATCCCACAATGGTTATCCACTAACTCAGTCGAGTTTTCTACCTCGAGCTGGAACCTCATAATTCGTTTCTATCCATAATCATATTCCCACCTAGTCCTAGCTAGTCCATACCGTGAACTAGAACTAAATGAGAACCTATCCTTGTCGGCTCCAACCTAACACTTTCTACCAAGCTCAGTCTATAAAAAGGCCTCACACACAGAAAATAATATTGGCTTGAAATAAAGGTTGGTTCAATGGTGGGAAAACTGTTCCAATGATGGGAATCAGCTACTTGGATAACAAGAGTGGTAAAAAGAGAAAGATAATCCAAATATGTATATAGGTATCCATGAGTTCAAGTTCAATGCATAAACATGATAATTGTAAGTCAGGTTATGGTCCAAATAGATAGGGAATGAATGCACTTCATAACAAACTTCAGCCAAAATCAAATGTCAAGTAATGAATTCAAAGGATGATGCTGCCTTATGCTTCAAACTTAATCAACATGCACCGCAGAATAACTAGATGGTTCATTGATTTTATCAGTTTAAACTACATGCTAAGCTAGGCAAGAATCATCATTATCCCCTATGCAGAAATCCTAGATGAAATGCTACTAGACTCAATCCTAAAATGCTAATGCAACTACATGGACACTCTGTTTTTGTGAAATGATTTTCGAAAATTTTTCAAATTTTTAGGATTTTCTATGCCTTAGAAGTATGCATGAGACTCAAGATATACGAAAGGAAAAATAAAATTCATAGAAGATATGTTAGACACGTCTTGAACTCTCCCCCAAACTTAAATTACACGGGCCTTTGTGTAATAAAAATTTTAGAGAAAGTTCAAGCAAAAACAAAAATAGAAAACTAGCAATGCAATGGTATATACAATGATGGTTTTGGGATTGGTACCTCAGGAGTTTGAGAAGTAAGAGTCTATGGACTCTTCCATGTTTTGTTGATGGAATGCCAGCTCGTTCTGCATATTTTTTTTTTTTTTTGAACACCTTTGCGTTGTCGGTGGAGCAACAACTCGAATGTGTTATCGAGCGCTTGCTCGAGTTCACCATCGAGCATCTGTTCGAGCTCTACATCGGTCTTCTGCTCGAGCACACCATTTTGCATTTGCTCGAGCACACTATTGGAACCTCTGCTCGAGCTCCTCATCGAGCACACCAATTTGCTCGAGCACACCATCAGAATTTTTGCTCGAGCTCCTCATTGAGCACACCCATTTGCTCGAGCACACCATCAGAATTTTTGCTCGAGCTCCTCATCGAGCACACCCATTTGCTCGAGCAGCTTTATTTTCCTTCTTCCTCTATTCCTTGTGTGCACCTTAGACATTGAGTAAAAATTAAAAAAACTACGAACATACTAAGGGAAATAAAAAATAAGAATATATAAAAAGATAGACTTGGGACTTCCTCCCAAGTGAGCTTGTTTAAAGTTACTGAGCTTGACTTTGTCAACATATTAAGATTTAAGGGGGGTTGAGGGTAGGAACTGGGGTCCCCTCTGGAATTTTCTGAGGTAAATTGCAGTAGGATGAGGCTCTCGTTGCATTAGCAAAGGCTCTGCTCATTCTCAAACCATTCAATACTTGCTTATCCTTCCTGGATGAAGAGTCATCAACCTTGGCTTGAAGTTCCTTAATTTGAACCGACATTATTTTCACTTGGTCTGTGAGTTCTATCATTGCCTCCATGAGCGACCCGACGGTTGATGCATTGCAGTACTTATCTGGTGGGGCCTTGGTATACTTAGCAAAATCATCAAGTTGTAATTGCAAGTCAAGTGGGATCTCTTCCCCCTCAGTAATTGGATCATCGAATTTGGCATTATCTCATGCCCAATCTGCAGCTTGGTTCTCAATAGCTTTCTCCTCCATATAGGCCTCTTCCTCAGTAAGTTCTCCTAGCGGTTTATCCGCAAGCTTAACCAATTCTTCAGTATGGAAGGTTTGCTTTTCTATAGTGGGTTTCTTCATAGGATCTTTGATATCAAACTTCATTTTGAAACCTTCCTTAAGATGAAGATCAATCATCCCTTGCTTAACATCTATTATTGCACCAGCTGAAGATAAGAAAGACCTTCCTAAGATCAAGGGGTCTGTAGGTTCTTCATTCATCTCTAACACTACAAAGTCAGTTGGTACTTTTATATTCCCAATCTTGATAGGCAAATCTTCTAATACACCTTGAGGTAGTCTAGTAGATCCATCAGCTAAGACCAAGGAGACTTTGCAGGGTTTATATTTACTGAACCCTAGCCTCTTAACTACAGAAAGTGGCATTAAGCTTATCGATGCTCCAAGATCGCAGAGGCAGTTGTTGAAAGTTAGTGGACCAAGAGAGCAAGGGAGAATAAAAGAACCAGGATCATCAATCTTTTCTTGGACAACTTCCTTATGTGTAATAGCGCTGCATTCATGGCTTTTTACTACCATTCCCCGCACTTCCTTGATTCTTTCCATAATTGCATCTTTTATCCAATTGTGAGATTGAGGTAGAAGTGCCAATGCATCAAGTATGGGCATCTTGACCTCAATTTCTTTAATGTGTTTGTCGAAGATAGCTCTGTATCTCTCCACTCTATCTTTCTAGAATCTCCCTGGGAAAGGGAGTTTAGGTTTGTAAGGAGGAGGGACGAATGGTGCTTTCTTCTCCTTGGCAAGGCTGGACTCGATTGGCAGGTCGAGTTGTTGTGTCGAGTTGGTCAGACGAGTTCATGTTTATCTGCTCAGCTTGTTGTTCTCCTTGACACAAAATCTCCCCATCTTGGTTTTCACTATCCACGGTGATAGGAGTAGTTCCTCCTGTTGCTGGTAGTTCTTTCCCACTTCTCAAGGTGATGGCATTGACATGGGCAAAATCCTTAGGATTTTGAATTGCCTTTCCTGGGAGTTATCCAGGATGCGTTGTGGAAGATGTGGAGGCAGACTTGTTCTCTATGTATTTAATTTTGGAGTTCAGTGTCTCAAACTTATTGTTGAGGGTAGCGAAGGTGTAGTCCATATGATTCTTGGATTCAACAAACTTCTTTGCAGTTTCCATTGTACTGGCAGCTTGACCTTGGAGTAGCTGCTGCATCATGCTCCGCAGGTCTTGATCGTGGGCGGTAGATGTTGGAGCTTGCTGTGGTGCAAAACCAGGTGGTTGACCGATGTTGCCCTGTTGGTTGTACCTTCCTTGGAAATTTTGCTTAGGAACAAAACCTTGAGTTTGATTGTAAGGGACAAAAGGCTTGCTTTGATGTTGTGGTGGCAGAGGATAAACCTGATATTGCGGGTTTTTTATGTTGGTACTTCTGTAAGACAAGTTAGGGTTGTTCTTGTAGTTGATGAAACTTTTGTTATAGCCACCTTGATTCTGAACATAGCTAACTTCTTCGATTTGGTCAGCCTCCCCATCTTGAACATGAAAGAGTTCCTCTTCATTTGCAAAGTGAACGTGTCTCTGCTGGCTGAGGATGAATTTATCGAATTTTTCATTCAGAGACTTGATCTCTTTCCTAGTCTTCTCATCAGAATCAATACTTCCCCTTATGCTACGGTCATAGTCCTCAGTGTAGTTCCCATCGGATTGAGCAAGATTTTCAACTAGTTCCCAGCCTTCATCAATATCCTTGTTTAGGAAATTTCCATTGCTTGCTGTATCAAGAAGCATTCTGATCCTTAGAAGAACGCCTCTGTAGAGCGTGCTGAGCAGGGATTCATTGCTGAAACCATGGTGAGGACAACGAATAGTGTAGCCCTTGAATCTTTCCCAAGCTTCAGAGAAGGTTTCTCCATTCTTTTGGATAAAGCTGGATATCTCATTCCGGAGTCTAGCAGTGCGGGCGTTGGAGAAAAATTTTGCAAGGAAAGCTTTCTTGCAGTCATCCCAGGAGGTGATGAAGCTATGAGGTAGGTTCTTTTCCCATAGATGGGCTTTGTCACCAAGAGAGAATGGGAAGAGTCTGAGCTTGAAACCATCTTCACTGACTCCATTGATCTTGGTGAGGCTGCAGAGCTTATCGAACTCGTCCAGGTGATCTAGAGGATCTTCCATAGGTAATCCATGAAATTTGTTACTTTGGACCATAGCGATCAGACCACTCTTGATCTCAAAATTATTGTTTTGGATTATTGGTGGCATAATCCCTTGCCTCTGAGTGTGAGTGTTAGGAGCATCCCCTACTCCAATCAATCTGGGCCTCCTCTGCTGAGGACCTTGTTTAACCTGTCCTTGGGGATTTTCCATTCTTACTGGATGTTGTTGGTCTGCTCTGATGTTGTCCCTCTGTCCTCGCAACGCTGGTCGTAATCTGTGGATGTCGTCGAGAGGGCGAAAGAGGTTCTAGCTTCCTTGTGAACGTGTTTGCATACAGGTGAAGCTAGAACAGGGTGACTGACCGAGCTGAGAGTGAAACAGAAGCTAGACTCGAGCAGTTGGTCGAGTAGGTACCTGAAATACAGAAAACTCAGAAAGTTAAGAAGTGAGGTGAAAGTGAGAACTTGATCTCAAGAAATCTGAAATCCTAAATGTAGCAAACAAACACCCAATTGGCAACGGCGCCAAAATGATATTGGTATTTTTACTCAGTACTCAGCCTGTAGTCAGGGGAGACCTAGCAATAGGAACTTGTCCTATTGGATGCGAATCCCTTGTCCTTGTTGCTTATCCTAAGTAAAAATACAAGTTATATTAAGTATATAGTTATGCTGTGGGAAAGCAGTAAACTATGGATATATCAATTCCTTAGTCTAACATGTCATTGTAGTACTAAGGTGTCAATCCAAATGGGTGTGATGCTAATCAATAAGGATGAGATCATATATACTTAATTCAAGCCAAACAAGTTGATGTTGGATTGTCTAACAACCTAAGTGAAACATGAAATATGCAAAATAAATGCTAAGTAAAAATACTAGGGAGGCAAGTGCAAGTGCTAGAGAAGCAGTGCACAAATGCTGTAGGAGTAATGCGGTAAGTGAAAATAACGAAATAAATTGATGAGATAAAACTAAGTGTAGAGACTAGCAAGCGAAAATGATAGCTAAGACAAGGTAAAATCAACTAAGACAAACAAGCTCTCAAGAATGGGGTAATTGGTCAGTGACTCCTCTGAAATCTATCTAAGGCGCTGACAAAGTCAAACAGAGCTACTCCCTAGACAATGCAAGCAATCAAATCCACTGTCGTGACAGATGACCTCAAGCTAGGGCAGTTCCAGACTCAGATGTCTCTGACGAAATCTACCCTAACAGGTACTAAGACTCAACACGTTTTTGTCAATGAACACCCTAAACATCTAATCTCTTAGGCTAGGAATGCAAATCTCTAGCACTAGTTGTTCAAGCGTTTCATCAACCACCTTTTGAGTGTGAAAACACTTAAGATCTAGCTGCAATTGATCAGAGAGAAACTAGCATTAAGAACACTAATCCAGAAGGGATTCACAAACAACTAAACTCAAACGCCCTAGAAGATCAAAGATTCGTCACTACCTATCCCATCCTCAAGAACCCTAAAAACTACTCAAACATATTGAAGAACATAAACGCAGAAAATCCAAACTTCTCAGAATTTATTAAAAATAGATTAGAAAGACATGTTATTGCAGGAATAACAAGACTGCAAAGAATTAAAGCAAACTAACAATGGGATTAAAAGAAATCTGGATTTAAAGTCAAGAACAATGATGCACAAATGAAGAACACTCAAGAACAAAAGGGAGAAAACCTAAGAAATAAAAAAAGCTTACGCCCAAAAAAAAACCGGAATACCCTTTGGACAAAACCCAAAAGGGGTATTTATATGAAAATGCGGAAAATCCTAAAACGAATAAAGACAAAATAAACGGCTAAGTCTTTGGAGATTGATGCAGCTTGGACCGGCATGTGTGTAGAGGTGATCGAGCTGGGAATGAAGACTGCTGGACCTCCTGCTCGACGTGTGTGCTCGAGCACTCTGATCGACGTGTGTGCTCGAGCACTCTGCTCGACATGTGTGCTCGATGGACTACTCGAGCATCTGCTGAAATTCTGCTCGAACACTGTGTCTTCTACCTGCTCGAGCACTCTGTCTTCTACCTGCTCGAGCACTGTGTGAAAATCTGCTTGATGTAGCTGTGGTGTGAAACTCTCTAGACATCCAGAACATCATCCAAGTACCTGAAATCAACTCCAGAATACATATGTATGCAAATCTACTGCAAATCCTTGTATGTATGCTAAATGTGTGGAAAAGACTATAAATGGGGTGAAACATATGATAAATATAGTCCTAAATGATGATAAATGCATGCTAAAACATGCTAAAATGCAGAGACATCATAAGCCAAAATCCAACTATCATCCAAAGACTTAGCTGGTGGATAAGATAGTATTCGATCTATGACCTCTTGTACAAAGAGTTCCTTCAAAAGCTCTATCTTCCACGCTCCTTGAGCTGAGATTAATGAATCCACCTGCAAATTTAAATCCATTGTTCGCTGTTTGTTATAAGGCATCCGAGGATTCTCATCCATAATCCAATTATCTCCAAACAAGAGTGTCTTCCCGTCTTCGATAACTCTAAGCAATCCCTTCTTCAACAAATCCCTACCGTGGAATATACTCCTCCAAAATATCACTGTCCGGAAAGTATTTGGACTTGTATACTTTGGCTATTAAAGAGTTGGGGTCTTGTAGCAACCTCCAAGCTTGTTTAGCCAGCAAAGCTTGATTAAAATTTTCCAGATCTCGAAAATCTAGACCACCATCAATTTTTGATTTGCACATTTTGTTCCATGCCACCCAATGTATTTTCGTCTTGTTCTCCACCGTATTCCACTAAAAAATCGACATTGCACTTGTGAGTTTTTTTACATTGATACTTTGTAAGTTGGAAACACGACATTGCATAAACCGGTAATGCCATTGCTACAGATTTTAGTAGAATCTCATTTCCTCCTAAAGAAATAGTTTTGGCATACCATCCGCTTAGACGATCCTTGAGGTTATCCATGATAAAAGCAAGCATCTTACTCTTTGAACCACTAAAACATTATGGAAGTCCCAAGTATTTTCCAGTTCCACTTTCTTGCTCAATGCCCATAAATAAACCCAAAACTCTCTTCATAATTGGGTCTATCTTCTCACCAAAAGTAATTGTTGATTTCTGAAAATTGATCTCCTGCCCTGATGCATCGCCATAAAGTTTCATGCACCTTAAAAGTTCCTTCCCTTCTTTAAAAGAGGCTCGACACATAAACAAACTATCATCGGCAAACAATAATTTTTGAATCGATGGGCTTCCTCTTTTAAGTTTTATACCACTTATTCTACCTCCCTCAGCTTTATTCATAATATGTACCAATGTGACTGACCATTTAACATAACCGAATATGAGACTGAAGAGATACAAACCATTATCCATTCTATCCATCTCCTATCAAAACCGAGTCGAATGAATAATTCTCTAAAAAAACTCCATTCAACACGGTCATAGGCCTTAGACATATCAGTTTTTAAAGCCATGAAATCCTCCTTACATCTAGGATTGGTTCTTAAAGCATGTACCATCTCATGTGAAAACAAAATATTATATGAAATAAGTCTTCCCGACACAAATGCTCCTTGAGTTTCCGACACAATCTCTGGTAAGAACCGTTTAAGCCTTGTAGCCATAACTCTTGAAACAATTTTATTCATCACAGAGCATAGATTAATCAGCCTAAGGTCTGACATCAACTTGGGGTTTACCTTTTTTGACAAAAGACATAATTGAGTAAAATTCTACTCATGAGGTAAAACCCCCTGTCACAAAAAAATCTTTGACCTCTTTTATTACTTTCTGACCGACATCTAAACCAGTTTGAGAATGTGAATGTAGTTTACTTTCTACCACATTTTTTTCAGTCCTAAACCTCATCTTTTTGGTTTGCAAACTACTTCCTAAAAAAAAACACAGATTCCATGGATTTATGAAGTGTCACCTTTCCTAGTGAGATCTGAAACTTTCAATTGTAGTGAGATTCCACAATGCAAGCCAAACTTTTTTGAAAACATATTAGAGTTGTTAACTAACATTATTCTCTATTGACCATCTTGGACTGTTAGATACTTAAATTAAATGACATAGTAGTGATACTGATATCTCACCAATTAACCCAAATATACTAAATTACTAATGAAAATTTTAGTAAAACGACCCAACTGCTTAAACTTGAGTTGGGTCACGCAGTTCGATTGTTGTATCTCTTCAGTTTAGGATTTTTCCTTCTGGGTAAGATCTTGTGGGACACTTACTTCTCCAAGAAAAATAGAGAGCCAAGACCTTTCACTTTCGATTCAAGATTGTTTGGTCTCAAGACTTGAAAGA
Source organism: Cardamine occulta (assembly GCA_028015245.1). Taxonomy (NCBI): domain Eukaryota; kingdom Viridiplantae; phylum Streptophyta; class Magnoliopsida; order Brassicales; family Brassicaceae; genus Cardamine; species Cardamine occulta. The sequence goes on from CM051386.1 coordinate 20,671,038, forward strand.
TCTTCTCTTGATGCACTCTCTCAGTTCCAGATTAGTTTCTCAAGGTCATTGTTTGATGACATGAAGATAATGGAGGTATCTTAGCTCAATTATTTACCCAATTCATTTGCTGTGATTTTGATTTATTCGAATTGCGATGAGAATAACACTTACCAGATTGAAGAGTTTTCATCATGTTGCCGACATCAGAAGATTATTGTCAGGAATCATTGTCACAGTTGGTTTAGTTGTTGTGCTTGTTCAGTGTTTTGGTATTCCCTGTCCGAAAGCTTTTTGCTTGTCTCCTCCAGTTAATGTTTCAGTTCTTGTCTTAACCAATAATTCCAATGAAACTGAAGTTTCTGTGGTCAAAACTGAGATGAATTACATAAATCTCTCTGATGATGATGTTGTAATTAGCAAAGACAAGGTAGAAGAACTTAATGTATCTGTTATTGGTAGACCAAATGTATCATTGGAGAATCCTAGAATGGCGGTTGAAAGATCAAAATCAGATTCGAATTTGGTTTTGGTTAGGAGTAAAGGTAGTAGAAAAGGTAATGTTTTGTCAATGAGGCAGAAGCAAGGGGGTGCGGTTTCGATATCCCAGATGAAGTCATTGTTGATTCAGAGTCTTTCTTCTTTACATGCCCCTGTAAGAATTTTTGATTCTTGAATTCTCAATTTTGGGTTTCAAGAAACTGAAAAATGGTTTCTTATGTCTCACTTTCTTTCTTTTTTTCTTTTGGCCATTTTATGCAGAAGCCTCGGTGGTCATCTGCTCGAGACTCTGAAATGCTCTCTGCGAGATCTGAGATTGAGGATGCTTCTGTTGCGCATGAAGTTCTTGGACTTAATTCTTCAATTTATCGAAATATCTCCAAGTTTCAAAGGTGATTCATACAATGATTTTAGTATTAGTTTTTTTTTTTTTGTTTTTCTACAATATTAGATGTATCCGCCATTTAAGGCATGAAAAATCTAGTGACTTAAGAGACTGTTCTTAGTTTGCTAAATTTGAGACTCCATGTGTTGCTTGTTTAGGAGTTACAACTTGATGGAGAAGAAACTCAAAGTTTATGTATACAAAGAAGGAGAGAAACCAATATTCCATAACCCAAAGCCTCGAGGAATTTACGCTTCAGAAGGTTGGTTTATGAAACTCATGGAAAGCAACAAGAAGTTTGTAGTAAAAGACCCAAGGAAGGCTCATTTGTTTTACATACCAATCAGCATACGAGCTCTTAGGTCCGCTCTGGGACAAGATTTTCAAACCCCAAGGAACCTTGCAGACCATTTTAAAGAATATTTAGATTTGATAGCAGGAAAGTATAAGTTCTGGAACCGAACCAGTGGAGCCGATCATTTTCTTGTTGCTTGCCATGATTGGGTACTAATACTATCATTTTCTTTCATTGTCTATGAGAGTCATTTATAGTCTCTTTGATGCTAAAATTTGTATGTTTACTTGTAGGGAAACAAACTGACGAAAAAGGACATGAGGAACAGTATTCGATCACTTTGCAACTCAAATGTTGCCCAAGGCTTCAGAATTGGGAGCGATACGGCTTTACCTGTCACGTATATACGCTCTGCGGAGTCTCCTCTTGAGAACCTCGGGGGAAAAAGTCCATCCGAAAGAAAGATTCTTGCATTCTTTGCTGGAAGCATGCATGGATATCTTCGTCCTATACTTGTGCAGCTTTGGGAGAACAAAGAACCTGACATGAAGATTTTCGGTCCGATGCCTCGTGATCGTGAAGGCAAGAAAAAATACCGAGAATACATGAAGAGCAGCAGGTAAGAAACTAAATGTTTATACAGAAACTAAACTAAAATGTGTTTACAACAAAGAATTTAAAGTCTCATTTCAATAGGTACTGCATATGTGCGAGGGGATATGAAGTCCACACGCCAAGGGTTGTCGAGGCTATCATTAACGAATGTGTTCCCGTCATCATTGCTGACAACTACGTGCCTCCTTTTTTCGAGGTTTTGGACTGGGAGGAATTTGCGGTGTTTGTTGAGGAGAAAGAGATACCGAATCTGAGAAACATTCTGCTTTCGATACCCGAAGAGCAGTATATTGGCATGCAAGCAAGGGTGAAAATGGTGCAGAAACATTTCCTATGGCACAAAAAACCGGTGAAGTTCGATCTATTTCATATGATTTTGCATTCAATTTGGTACAGTAGAGTATATAGGATAAAAACAAGGTGAAGAAATACCTAACATGTACCTAAGAAAACATTTAGGTGAAAGCATTGAGTAGTATGTTCGAGATCTTGTAAGGGCTTATTCACCACTCTCCACTTGTAACTTTGTTAATCTCCTTATATGGATTTTGTTGATCTTTTGTGTTAAAATTATTGAGTATACAAATATGCATTTAGCTCCCATGTACAAAAGATTGACACATTGAAAGTCTGAAACTCTCTAGTAATCGAGCTTTTCCGATTTTAAGAAGTGTTATAAAGGAGTTTGTTTTCTTTCACCAATTGATCATTGTTAGTCCTAACCATTGGCTTCTCCATATACTGAAGAGAAAAATACCATTTTGGCTATAATTCATCGAATTGGCTAACCTTATTTTTGAAACTAAGGCCATGTTTGTTTGGTAGTCACCAGGGACCGCGATCAGCAGTTAAAACAGCGACACGTTGTGTTGTTTGTTTGGTAGTCACCCGCGACCGCGATCAGCAGTTAAAACAGCGACACATTGTGTTGTTTGTTTCTCTGTCACGCGACCACTGATTTCTATATTTTTCGTTTCGTAGTCAATCTGACCAGTCACAATGTTGTTTGTTTGTAGTCGTTAGATTGTTTTCTAATTTTATGAGATTTTTTAATCAAAATATGTATTTTCTATTTTAATAGGAAACCATATAAATCTATATACTTTTAGAGTTTTAGAATTAAAAAAATCAAATTTAATATAATTTGATTTGATTTGATTTAACATAAGTCTAATTGGTTCATATATATTTTTTTTAAAAATTTAGCTTAGGCCAAAAAAGATGATTTAGTTATTATTGGTTAGCTGATCCTTATTAGGCCATAAAAAGGATGATTTAGTTATTATTTGGTTCATAATTTCATTAAATTTAGCTTAGGCCATAAATATTAAATATATCTTTTAATAACCACACAAAAGAATTATAAATACTACACATTGATGTCCTTATTACTTCAAGATTAATCTTAAATAAAAAATGAATAATTTCATACTTTTTATCGTAGTTATTGCTACATATTTTGGGTTAAATGAAGCTTGCAAAAAAAATCAGGTAGAAATTATTAACCAGCTTGGTCCTGGTCATATTCTCAAACTTAATTGTCGTTCCCGACGTACAAAAATTAAATTTTAACGATCTTTCATATCGTATTAGATTCCATGATGAAGTAGCCTATTTAACAAAATGGAATTGTATTCTTAGGCAAGGACTTCATATGCAGTATTCTTTTGATATTGAAGTATACAAAGCAAAAGCAAAAATTATTCCTGTGTATGGTCAGTTATGCAGATGGACATCCAAAGTTGATGAGATATATTTTACAAGAAATTAGAATAAACAGTCAGGACTCGTATTATCATGGAATGAAGGATAGTAACATGTTTTTCTTTTTCCTAAAATAAAAAATGTTAATGTAACTGGTTTCTTTCGTTTCTTTGTTTTATAATACACAATAAATATAATAATAAAATATGAGTTTATTTTATATCTACTTATAATGTATCAATGTTTTGGAATAATAACATAATATATTTTATCAGTACCAATGCATTTTTTTTATAAGAACTATATACATATATTGTGTTTTTACAATTAGAGTTTTTGTTTCTTCAATCCTCCATTTTTCTTTAATTGTCGTCCACTTGTTTTTGTAAAAAAATGAAATGCCGCATGCATTCTATTGTTTAAAGACAGTGAGGTTTGGAGGTGAGAGATGAAATATAGTAAAATTATTTTGTTACTGATCTTGCTTCTGGTTTTGTTATCTTATTTATAGGGAAGTCGACAAATTTATACCCAAACATTTTTATTAAGGTAAAATCATTAACGTATATTATCATGTTATCATTGCTGACAACTACCTGCCTCCCTTTTTTGAGGTTATGGATTGGGAGAAATTTGCGGTGTTTGTTTTGGAGAAAGAGATACCAAATCTGAGAAACATTATGCTTTCGATACCCGAAGAAAGATATATTGGCATGCAAGCAAAAGTTAAAATGGTGCAGAAATATTTCTTATGGCACAAAAAACCGGTGAAATTCGATCTTTTCATATGATTTTGCATTCAATTTGGTACAGCAGAGTATATAAGATTAAAACAAGGTGAAGAGATACCTAATATGTACCTAAGAAAACATTTAGGTGAAGGCATTGAGTAGTATGTTCGTGATCTTGTAAGGGCTTATTCACCACTCTCCGCTTGTAACTTTGTTAATCTCCTTATATGGATTTTGTTGATCTTATTGAATATACAAAGATGCATTTAGCTCCCATGTACGAAAGATTGACACACTAAAAGTCTGAAACTCTACTAATCGAGCTTTTCCGATCATAAGAAGTGTTATAAAGGAGTTTGCTTTCTTTCACCAATTGATCATTGTTAGTCTAAACCACTGGCTTCTCCATATAATGAAGAGAAAAATACCATTTTGGCTATGTTTAACTCATTTTTTTCATCGAATTGGCTAACCTTATTTTTGAAATTAAGGCCATGTTTGTTTGGTAGTCATCAGCGAATTATGACACGTGTAATCCGCTTCGGCATATCAAAGAAAAGACAGGGTCAGTTAGGAGTAAGTAAAGACGGGCAACCTGCAAGAGAGCTCGGGAGAGCGAACTGGAGTCTGATCAGTGGTGAAGCCTCGCGGAAGGAAAGAGCAAGGTGAGCGAAGAGTGTGCGCGAATGATGAGGACATCGATGCAAGTCTAGACAAGTCTGCTGAAATCCAGCATATACCTAGGACAAGGTCAGGAACCAAACGCTTGAGAGAAAAGTTCAACCAATCTGTAGAAAGTCTCATCACACTCATAGAGCATGAAAAACTCCAAGAAGCCAAGATCAACAAAGAAATACTAGAAGACGCTCAAGAGTAATTCAAGACGCCAACAAATCAGTTTTTGCTGGTTCTTCAAGGAATTAAGGAAGCTGCTCTACACCATTTCAGGAGAAGATCATGCTGCTTAAATCACCTAAGAGGGACACATTTATCTAAGGTATGTTTTCAATTTGAATAAATAACTGCTATTTTCTTGTTTTGCAGGAATATTACCGTTGTGTTTTATTTTAGAGTCTTTTATTTTTAAGTCCTTTTCGAGTCTGTTTTTTTTGCAAGTTTAGTCCTTTTATTGTAATAATTTTTGACCCTAGAAGGTCCTTTGCTGTTGGACTATATATAAAGTCCCTTTTCAGCATGTAACACTCAGTTTTTGATGAAATAAAAACCTAGTTTTCTTCTAAGGAAGAACCAAAACGTCTCAGCCTTCTTGTGTGTGAATCCTTGAAGCTTGAGTGTTCTAGACTTATCACAGATCTTCCGTCATCTGTGTGGCGTCTCTCGATTCCCTCTATTACAAATCTATCCATAAATCATCCACTAGATTCTTCAAAGAGTGACCTCAGTCCAGTTGAAGAGTGTCCATCGAATCCACTCTATCTCATCACCATTCACTTGGATCTGTTGAGAGTGACCTCAGTCAAGCAACAGCTCCACCATCGTTCATCCCCATTTAAATCTATCATCATGTTTCTGTGCCTGCATCAGCGAAGCGAGGTGAATCTGCGAGCTGAAAGAGAAAATCATTCAAAATTCAAGACGCTACAACATTAAAAACCAAATTGAAACCGACGGATTAAAGGAGAATCATAGGATTAATTAGTATTTATTTCTTAATTCATGTATAAATATAGACCTCCATAGTCATGTGAGGGAGTCAATAATGTTTCCACTTGAAATCAATAGAGACATATTTACACTTTTATTTTAGCAAATCTATTTCTATTTTCAATCATTATCTTGAGCAAATTCTATTTTATTTATTTAAACAATTCAATATATTATTGGTTGTGGGATCCATTAGCCATATTTTGGCACCGTCTGTGGGGAGAATCAGAATTTCAATCTACAAATCTACCGTTTCAGAATAGTTCTCCCTATCCAAACATCATCATGACTAGCGGGAACGATGGAAATATTGATGTCAACAATGATGCTATCGCTACCATCCATGCGACACTTACAACAATTTCCCAGAGCACAACTGATCTGCCTACAAAGCTCAGCACCATCGAGAGGGAGATGGCTTCGTTGAAAGAAGGTCAAGTAAGTTTAAATAACGGTCAGTCAATCCTTTCTTCTCGTTTGGATTCAGTTTCTGCAGGAACTTCATCTGGGAGCCAAAGTTTCCGCATGCTTTTTGCAAACACAAGGAGTTTTAATCCTCAAAACCTGGTGAATCCTTCTCAAAGTATCAACCTTCAGACACCAGTCAACCAAACTACCATGACACAAGCCGGAAGCAATCCAGGTCATGTTGCAAATCTAGCCAGTGAGTTGGTGGGCAACAGAGGAAATCCTTTAACCACGACAGAGTTCGTAAACAACAACAATGATCTCCCGGCTGAGTTAGGAGACACCTGGGGACCCGCAACCATGTCAGATTTTGACCAATTTCATCGTCAGCTAGACGAAATGAATCGAAGTCAAAGTTCCACCAAGCAACTAGTTCGGCTGTTTACCTCGCAGATCTCTAACTTTAGGATCAAAGATGCGCAAAGAGTCAATCTGCCAACCTATGATGGGACAATCGATCCTAAGAGTCATCTAGCTGCTTTCCGTATTTCAGCTGGATGAATTGAACTCGAAGCACACGAAGAGGATGCTGGTTATTGCAAGTTATTCTCGGAGAATCTCTTTGGCCAAGCCCTATTGTGGTTTACTCAACTTGAATCCGCTCCGATCGATAGTTTCGATCAATTTTTATCTGCTTTTACCATGCAATACTCTATACTAATGGAGAAGGGTAAAACGGATAGCGATCTCTGGAATCTATCTCAGGGTCCTCAGGAACTTTTGAGAAAGCATATTGCCAAATTCAAAGACATCTTGTCCAAGATCCTGGGAATTTCCCTAACCGCTGCACTGGCAGCTTTACGAAATGGATTATGGCATGAATCAAGGTTTCACTTGGAGCTCACAGTAAATAAGCCGACTACCATTCATGATGCTTTGTTTAGAGCAAACAACATGATTGAGGCCGAGGCGGAAAATGATACTTTCGACAAGAAGTACCAAACCATCAAGCCCAGAGTCGTGCCAAAGAATAAAAAGTTCAATCTAAAGACCGTGAAAGAGACCAAACAATTCGGGGCTTCCCCATACAACAACAGTGTTGGACGATCCTCTCCTGGAAAAGGAAAGCTCGGATCTCCTTCTTTAAATACTTGGGTTCGCGATGAAAATGCTTATTGCGATATCCACCGAGTAAATGGGCATAGCACGAAAGGCTGCAATGTCCTCAAAAAGCATCTGGTTGAGCTGTGGTCCTCTGGTGACCTCACAGATTTCAAGATCAAAGAGTTCATCGAGCAGTATGACATGGATCACGAAGAGAAAAGCTTAAAGCCATTGGCGAAAAACCTAAAACTTCTAAGCATACTCCGATGAAATCCTCAAAAAGAAGAATAGATGTAATCATCGGGGGGGGGGGGTAGAAGTTACGTCAAGCACGGTTTGTTCTATCAAAAAGCATAAGCGAGCTGCTGTTATGGAAGTGAGTAGGGGTCCTAGGGGGATCAAAACCAATTCGTTGATAACCTTTGAAGAGTTTGATACTTAACATCTCGCAAAGCCATATGACGATACTTTGGTAGTAACTCTGGATATTGTGAACTAAAGTCTTAATTGATACCGAGAGCTCAGTTGACCTTATCAACATGGCAGACATAGTTGGGCCACCAACATCACTCATTGCTTTGAGAAGCAAAACGTCCATGTCACTTGGCACAATCAGATTACCTGTGCTCGCTACGGGAGTTTAGAGGTTCGTTGAATTCACAGTTTTTTTATCGACCGACTGCGTTTAATGTTATTTTGGGCACCCTTTAGATATACCAACTGAAAGCAGTACCTTGAACATATCACCAGTGTGTGAAATTTCCAACTCCTGATGGAGTAGGAACGGTCAATGAAGATCAAGAAATGTCTAGATCATGCTACCTCACGAGTCATAAGCTAAAAATCCAAAAGCAATTAATTAGCCCTGAGGCATCAAAGGGTTCAATATTTCCTAGTGGACAACAATCTGGCGAAGTGTCTATCAAGGTCTCTATTGATCAAGAACATTCGGAACGCGTGGTGAAATATGGTTTGGGTCTAAGAGCAAAGCTACGCCAAGAACTAGTGGAATTCTTATCAAGACACAAAAGTTCATTCACTTGATCTATCGAGGACATGTCACAGATTAATCCTGCAATCATCTCTCTCGAGTTGCATGTCGACCAAAGCTTCAAGCCAATAAAACAAAAAAAGAAGAAAGCTTGGTCCTGACCAAGCTAAAGTAGTAAATGACAAGGTTGATAGGCTTCTCAAAGCCGGTTCGATTCGCGAAGTCAAATATCAAGGTTGGCTCGCTAATCCCATGGTAGTCAAGAAGAAGAATGGAAAGTGGAGGGTATTTGTTGATTTCACTGATATTAACAAAGATTTCTGAAAGGATAGTTTTCCTTTGCCACACATTGATTCCTTGCTCGAATCAACCACGGGGCATGAACTTTTGAGCTTCATGGCTGCTTTTTCCAGATACAACCAAATCTGAATGAATCCAGATGATCAAGAGAAGACTTTATTCATCATAGACAAAGGAATATACTGCTATATTGTGGTGCCGTTTGGATTCAAGAATGCCAAAGCCATTTTAACAAGATGTTTGATGCAAAACTCAGAAAAACCATGGAAGTTTACATCAACGACATGTTGGTTAAGTTTATAAAAGAGTTCGAGCACATTCAACACCTCTGTCAATGCTTCAAAATACTGAACGAATATGGAATGAAGCTTAATCCTGCGAAGTGTATCTTTGGCGTACCTTCGGGAGAGTTTCTTGGATACTTAGTAAAACAGTGAGGCATTGAGGCAAATCCAAATCAAATCAACGTATTTCTTACAATGCCCTCACCGCTGAACTTCTAGGAAGTTCAACATTTGACCGGAAGGATTTTAGCTCTCAATAAGTTCATATCTCGGTCAACCGACAAGTGCCTTCCTTTCTATCAATTACTCTAAGGAAACAAAAAGTTGGCATCGAATGATGAATGTGAAGAGGCTTTTAAGCAACTCAAAATTTATCTCACCACTCCCTCAATCCTCTCTAAACCAGATGCCGGAGAAAAGCTGTACTTATACATCTCTGTCTCCGAGCAAGCAGTAAGCAGAGTGATAACATGAGAGGATCGAGGGGACCAGCGACCAATTTACTACATAAGTAAACGTTTAACGAGTCCTGAAACTCGTTACACAATGATGGAAAAGTTAGCGCTCGCTGTAGTGGTATCTGCTTGGAAGTTAAGGCGTTACTTTCAGTCTCACCTGATCGAAGTTCTTACTTCGAATCCTTTGAGAACAATTTTACATGGCCCCTGCTAACCAGGGCATTTAGCAAAATGAGCAATCGAACTCAGCAAAGCGTTCTCAAAGGATGATTGCAAAAATTCAAGTGTTAGCTGATTTTCTTATTGAATTTCTAGGCAGAAAATCTCTTCATGGATGGGTATTCCTCAAGACAAGGATGTGGAATTGGGATCAGGTTTGAAACATAAACATCCGAAATTATCGAACAGTCGTTTCGACTTTTATTTCCTGCTTCTAAAGAGTTCAAATATGAATTACTCATCACTGGGCTTCGCCTCGCAAAAAAAAGTGGGGCACATGACAAGAAACATAATCACATATCATTTCAAATTTCCATCAAAAGGATTTGAATGAAGCAAACCCTTCGCAGCCAAGATTTTTCACGAGCAATTAAACCAAATTCAGGTCTAGGTTGAATAATAAGGCTTAAATACCATTCACATTAATGATTGGGGGGCTGACTGGGGGTGTACTCCCTCTTCTTCAAATCATTAGCGAAGTGTTTAACAAGTTCGAAGAACTAGTGTCTATGTTTCTTAGTTTCAAGCTTTAGCTAAACTGTATTTTCATTTTTATGAACTACGATTTGGCTTGATCCCAACATGGGTACGTAGACAGTCTGGTTATTCGGACACAGCTATAAAAAATTCAAAATATTTATAGTCACACATCTATGTTCGCATATTTATTAAACAACATTTCGAATTGATGAGCTTACATATGTTAACAAAGAATATTACAAGCAGTCACCAAATTCATAACGTATACGTCTTCGCAGAACAAATTAACCCCGCTCTCTGCCTGCTTAATCATCTTCCGAACACAGTACATAATATTATGACCAAAGTCTTCGGATTCAAGAGCAAGCCAAGCATATGAAGAGGCTTCCAAGATACCAATTTCGCGAGCAATCCGACAAAGTTATTCATCCAGCTCGCTTATTCTTGATCGAAGAACTTTCCTTTTATGCTTAAACACTGCCTGCTTCACAATAAGCTGAAAAGAGCTTTTTTTTATATATATTTGAATATATCTGAGATTTATTTTATCACAAAAATAAACAAACCTCGAGTTACCTTCTCTATAAATTGTATAGCAATGTCTTGATCACGTGGCGGCAATCTTTTATTCAATCCACAAGAGACAGTCATTGGTGAAATCTGAATAAAAGATTGTAGGCCGGGATAAATCCCTATGTTGAGGGATCGGCATGGATCTGGGTGAGAACAGATTGCCATATTTTCCGATGAGTCCACCAGAGAATTCCACTCTGTTGAGGGTTCGTTGCCATTATAAGATAGGTATGATAACACAATGTCTGCTTATATTACGTTAATGGTGAATTAAGAAGTTATAAAGAGAAGAATTACGTTAATGGTGATTTTTGATCTTAATTGATTTTTTGGATTCCAAGATTAACGAAAATCGAGTTTCCAGTCATACTCTTGTATCCAAAGAAAATTAACAATATATTCATGTTTAAAGAATCCAAGTTTAGATGGATGCCAAAGCCCACTAAAAGAATAAATACAATATTTAAACATTGGGCTCGGAAATAGTTTCCTTCATTGCCATAACAAGTTTTGGTCCTTCCCTTGCTTTGGCTCCCAGATATTCGGCTCGAAGATGTTCCTCCTCTTCGTCTAGCGCCTTTGCTTTGGCTGACGTTTCTGTAACTTCCTCGTATAGTAACGGATACAGCGCGGGATCGGCGCGACTTTTTCAAGCCCTTCCTTTTCCCAATCAATATGGCTACATTCATAGCGACGAATCCGCTCTTCAAGATTTTTTCTTTTTTTGCCAAGCAGTTGATGTTTTCCGCTCTCCAGGCGGTGTGCAATAGTAAGCTATAATGAAAAATGAGTGAAGGAAATCAATCACATCAAATAGTCGCATGATAAACAAACTAATTGTGACTTACAGTATGAAGGAAGTATCTAGCATCTTCTTCATCTTTTCTGGACAGAGAAAACATGTAATCAGGGCGTTTAACCTTGCAAGCCTTGAAACCATCCCAGAAGCAGGGTCAGGACTAGAGGGTCATCAGGACCATTCCGACGAGGAGGAAAGTCAGAACAATTTTCCATAGGTTCCATTGAAGGTTCTATCTCCAGGAACATTCTCTTTTAAATAAAATAATTCACCTTTTTGATCTCTTTCTACTTTGGTGAAGAAAGGGAAATTAAAGGAGAACTCCTACTAAGGAATTTATAGAATCAATCGAGAGTAATAAATGGCAAGTGATTATTCCCCTTTTAGCGTGTAGAGATAGATTAACTTTCTCCTAAGGCAAATTCCGATATTCGAGGAAAATGTCTATACATGCGTATCTAGTAATTAATACCTAAGTGACCTACATGCTCTAAGGATACTATTTGATTGGCCCAAAGGTCATCTGAAGAAAACCCGATTCATCTTTCAAGGAGATATTGGCTCGAATAGCGACACCTCACACGGTTCACAAAATCATTTTAAGTGGCCCACCGGTCATCTTAAGATTAAATAATCTTTTATAAATATTGTCATCATGAGCTGCGAACTGATTCATGGTTCACGAATTTATGCTCTGACAGTCAAATGGTATACCAGTCCATAAGCGGAGCACAGCCTCGCACCATTTAAAGCCGAGCACATCCTCGCACCATTTAAAGCCAAGCACAGCCTCCCATTATTTAAAGCTGAGCATAGCCTCGCACTATTTATGCAGAGTTCAAGTCTCACATCATGCTTTTATGATTGAACTGACGAGTTTGGGACAAAAACAGAATCAGTCCTCTTGGGCATATCATAACCGAGCTCCATCCTCGCATAAATTTACCGAGGATCACTGGACATAGTTTTCCTCTAAAAATGGTAAGGGCATGTCAATTCCGAAGCCGAGTTCAATCCTCGCATTTTACTGAGGATAACTGCTATAGTATTCCATTAATAATGGTAAGGGTCTGATCAACCCATATTTCCCTTGAATTCAACTCGCCCCAGAGTTTGAACGAACAAGTTAAACTTTACAAACACAACATAGTTGTTCAAAGAAAATCTAAACTACCATAGTAACTTTAATCTTTATACAAGCCCCAATGGGCAAAGTTATCTAAACAAACATGTTTTAGATACAAAGGGACAAATCCCAACTTAAGTGGTCACATCCACTATATCCTTACATAAATACAAAACCATAAACATCATCCCAGCTAAAAATGGTATTCGAAATAATCATCGTGAGGTTCGACTCGAAGTTTCACGAGCCGAGTATCCATCTTTGGACAAAGCCTGAATAATTTTAAATCTCAGTTTAGTTGCATATTTGGAACTCATAATTGAAAAATTAGAGCCAGATTTATTAAATTGTACCTCCTTTGGGAGCGAAGACTGGTCTCCAGTAGTTTCAGTGAACTTTTGATTGCGAATCACGTTGGATGGAACAGAAAGATGATCATCATAAGACAGTATGTCAGCAAGAAGCGAACTATATCATTCAAAGTCCGGCTTGGGAGATTGAATGGCTCGCAACTAGGCTTCAGCCTCGGCCAAATAAATCTTCACCTCTTTTCTCCCTTTGGTCAAATTAAAATCACCCCTTTCAAAAAGAGCTAGAAGATATTGATTGCTCGTTAGCTCATTAACATCGGATTGACGCTGCATCTTTGCCTTCAGGGAATCAAAATGTCCATCTATTTCTTCAATCATACCATGACAACGTTATTCCAATCCGCACTGCTCAGATGCCTCGGATTTGTCTCACGAAGCCTCAAAAGAGCATCATACTTCCGCTTAAGTTTGTAAAACCAATACTCAGAATACTCAGCAGAACAACAACAGCTTTACGAGGAACTATGGGAGTTTTTACTATCAGACTCCACCTCCTAAGACTCCAGAGAGTGAGATGAAAGCTATGTTGGATCAGATTCTCGAAGGACAGCAGAAGATTACATTTGATTTCAATGGTAAGATTGATGCTCTGTACACAGACATAAATGGAAAACTTGAAGCCTTGAACACCCATGTCAAGAAACTGGATACTCTGGTTGCCCAGACTGCTGGAGTTGCAATACGGCCAGATGGAACCTTGCCTGGTAGAACTGACACCAATCATAAGTATCAGTGCAATGCTATTATGTCCTGGAGTGATATACTAAAGAGAGAGACCACTAAAGAGAGTCTAATGCACATTGAAGCAACAGAAAAAGTTGAAACTCTCATTGCTGAACTCACGTCAATCAACACAAGTCCATCATGTCGGTCGACATCGTCAGAAAGTCCTACGGTACCAATGCCGATGGACGTAAACGATGACGAACCAAAATTGATCAAGCTTGATACAAAGGAATCAACATAGTCGAAAAGAATTCTGTGATTAATTAGTATTTATTCTTACCATTTATTCCTTAATTCGTGTATAAATATAGACCCACATAGTCATGTGAGAGTGTCGATTATTTTTCCACTTGAAATCAATAAACACAAATTTACACTTTCTCTTAGCAAATCTATTTCTATTTTCTACCATTATCTTTAGCAAATTCTATTTTATTTCTTTAAACAATTCAATAGATTATTGGGTGTGGGATCAGGTATCCACACTGACCAGTTACATTGAAGTTTGTTTGTAGTCATTGTGACTGATCGCTAGATTGTTTTCTAATTTCATGAAATTTTTAATCAAAATATGTATTTTCTATTTTATGAGGAAACCATATACATCTATATACTTCTACATTTTTAGAATTAAAAATAAATCAAATATAATATAATTTGATTTGATTTCCTTTAAACAGAAGTTTAATTGGTTCATATTTGTTTTTTTAAAATTTATCTTAGGCCATAAAAAGATGATTTAGTTATTATTGGTAAGCTCATCCTTATTAGGCCATAAAAAGGATGATTGACCTATTAATTGGTTCATAATTTCATTAAATTTAGCGTATGGCATAAATAGATATTTTTATTACCACTTAAAAGAACTATAAATACTACGCATTGATGTCCTTATTACTTCAAGATGATCTCAAAAAAAAAAATGAATCATCTCATACTTTTTATCGTAGTTATTGCTACGTATTTTGGGTTAAATGAAGCTTGCAAAAAAACCAGGTAGAAATTATTAACCAGCTTGGTCCTGGTCGTATTCTTGAAATTCGTTGTCGTTCCCCAGACAACGACCTCGGCATACAAAAATTAAATTTTAGTGATCCTCCATATCGTATTAGATTCCATGATGAGGTAGCCTATTTAACAAAATGGTATTGTATTCTTAGGCAAGGACTTCATATGCAGTATTCTTTTGATATTGAAGTATACAAAGCAAAAGAAAGAATTATTCCTGCATGTGGTCAGTTACGCAGATGGACAGCCAAAGTTGATGGGATATATTTTACAAGAAATTGGAATAAACCGTCGGGACATGTACTATTATGGCGTGAAGGATAGTAACATGCTTTTCTTTTTTCTAAAATAAAAAATGTTAGTGTAACTGGTTTCTTTTGTTTCTTTGTTTTATAATAATACACAATAAATATAATAATAAAATATGATTTCATTTTATATCTATTTATAATGTATCAATGTTTTGGAATAATAACATAATATATTTTATAAGTACCAATGCATTTGTTTTTACAAGAACTATATACATATATTGAGTTTTTGTTTATTCAATCCTCCATTTTTCTTTAATTGTCGTCCACTTGTTTTTGTAACAAAATGAAATGCCGCATGCATTCTATTGTTTAAAGACAGAGTGAAGTTTGGAGGTGAGAGATGAAATATGGTAAAATTATTTTCTTACAGATCTTGCTTCTGGTTTTGTTATCTTAGTTATAGGGAAGTCAGCAAATTTATACCCAAACATTTTTATTACGGTCAAATCATTAACGAATATTATCCTGTTATCATTGCTGACAACTACCTGCCTCCCTTTTTCGAGGTTTTGGACTGGGAGGAATTTGCAGTGTTTGTTGAGGAGAAAGAGATACTGAATCTGAGAAACATTATGCTTTCGATACCCGAAGAGAGATATATTGGCATATAAGCAAGAGTGAAAATGAAGCAGAAACATTTCCTATGACACAAAAAACCGGTGAATGTAGATCTTTTCATATGATTTTGGATTCAATTTGGTACAGCATAGTATATAGGATTAAAACAAAGTGGAGAGATACCTAATATGTACCTAAGAAAACATTTAGGTAAAGGCATTGAGTAGTATGTTTGTGATCTTGTAAGGACTTATTCACCACTCTCCGCTTGTAACTTTGTTAATCTCCTTATATGGATTTTGTTGATCATTTGTGTTAAAATTATTGAATATACAAAGATGCATTTAGCTCCCATATGCGAAAGATTGATACACTGAAAGTCTGAAACTCTACTAATCAAGCTTTTCTGATCTTAAGAAGTGTTATAAAGGAGTTTGCTTTCTTTCACCAATTGATCATTGTTAGTCTAAACCACTGGCTTCTCCATTAACTGAAGAGAAAAATACCATTTTGGCTATGTTTCTTCTAATTGGCTAACCTTATTTTTGAAATTAAGGCCATATTTGTTTGGTAGTCACCCGCGACCGTGATCCGCAGTTAAAACAGAGGTACGTTGTGTTGTTTGTTTCTTTATCACACGACCACTGGTTTCTATATTTTTTTTTCGTAGTCAATTTGACCAGTCACAATATTGTTTGTTTTTAGTCGTTGTGTCTGATCGCTAGATTGTTTTTTATTTTTTTAGATTTTTAATCAAAATATGTATTTTCGATTTTAAGAGGAAACCATATAAATCTATTTACTTTTAGATTTTTAGAATTAAAAAATCAAATTTAATAAAATTTGATTTGATTTGCTAAGAAGTCCAATTTGTTCATATGTTTAAAAGTAAAATTAGCTTAGGCCATAAAAAGATGATTTAATTATTATTGGTAAGCTGATCCTTATGAGGCCATAAAAAGGATGAGTTAGTTATTAATTGGTTCATAATTTCGTTAAATTTAGCTTAGGCCATAAATAGATCTTTTTATAACCACTCAAAAAATTATAAATACTACAGATTGATGTCCTTATTACTTCAAGATGATCTTAAATTAAAAATTGAATCATCTGATACTTTTTATTGTAGTTATTGCTACGTATTTTGGGTTAAATTCAGCTTGCAAAAACAATCAGGGAGAAATTATTAACCAGCTTGGCCCTAGTCGTATTCTCGAACTTCGTTGTCATTCCACAGACAACGACCTATGCGTACAAAAAATAAATTTTAATGATCCTCCATTTCGCATTATATTCCATGATTAAGTACCCTATTTAACAAAATGGAATTGTATTCCTAGGCAAGGACTTTATATGCAGTATTCTTTTGATGTTGTAGTAGGAAACAAACCTGAGTTCAATAACAATCATTGAAACATTTCAAAACAGCTGTAAGAATATTTTCAACTATTTTCCAATCTGTGTTTTCACATACTTCAAACTTTTTGGAAAACAGATTTGTAGGCCAATCATTGGGCTTGTTGGCACATTCGTGAAGGTTATTGATGCCATTCTGGTTAGGAATCACACCCCAATTTTGACACCGTGAAGTTATAGACAATTAATTCAATCTAGGCTCGACACACAAGCAAAGAAAGTGAAATGGATTGATAGACGCCACAAAAGGTTGCGAAAGACCCTTTCATAAGTCTTAAGAGATCGAGATTCGACACAAAAAAAAGGATCAATGATCTTTACTTAAAAAGTTTGAGAATAAAAAGAAAGATGGGTTTTTAGTTCAGGTTACAAGAGAATATAAAGGAAAAGAAACACACAAAACAAAAACAAAATGCATAAGGTCTTGGAAATAACAACATCATTAAAATGAAGTTTGAAATTTGAAATAGCCTTCTTCTCCTCTCTTGGCCACGGAAATGATGATGAGAAATGGGTATTGGGCCTTTGGTTCAACAAATGGGCCATGTATAAGTGAATCAGCTGCCTCATTAAAAACCTTTTCAAGAAAACCCAATGGACAAAACTTGAGAAGAGAAAAAGAGTACAACTGAGACACTTTTCCCATTTGTTGAAATCACTTTGCTAGAGTGTTTTGGCTTTTGAACGAGTCTTAGGTCCAACTGGTGTGACAAGAACATCCTCAACTTCAAGCTGCTTCTCTGGTTCAAGCTGCTCCGTAGGTTCAAGCTGCTCTTCACGCTCCAAGCTCTATGTGCCATCTAGGATAATATCAGTTATGGTTAATGGTATCATTTTACTAAGGCTAGTCATGATACAGAGAACCAAATATATCCAGTAGCTTGGATTGTTGATGCGATTCCGGTGAGGAATCACGACCCAAAATCGTCACCAAATTGTTATGGAAATGATAGGATGGTGCTAGACCCAATTACTGAGAACCTAGCAATTTAATGGATCGAATGTCGCCACAAGAGGTCGCGGAAACACCACTTGATGAAACTAAGAGTTTCAGATTTGAATCACACGAAAATGAGAACAATGATCTATTCTTATAAACAATTTGTGAATAAAAAGATAGATGATTACAAATGAGTTCAGAGACAGAATATAAAGAGAAGGCGACGTGTTGAAATGAAGATTCAGAGTGGAGAACAGGAACCAGATCGATCGATCCGACATGAAAAAAATTTGTGAAGCATCACTAGATCGATCGTTTTCAACTTGGCAAGGTCAGATCGATTGATCCAAGTCTAGATCGATCGATCCAGTCTCTAGCCGAGGTGAAGACTAGTCAACCTTGGTTGCTTATAACTTGTGGTTGTTATTTTTCACACATGTTCATTTTATTTGTAGCCACATGTTTTGGCTTATCTTGTTGATAAAATGTATGAGATCTCAACAATTGTAAGTAAGGAAAGAATAAGAAGAAAAATATATTTTCATCCTCTCTCTTGTTCTTCATATTCTCTCACTTGTTCTTGACAAATCCTTCACTAATTCTCTAAAATCTACATGGTATCAGAGCAATAAGCTCCTAAAGACCTCTTTTCTATCAAGCTTTTGTCATGGAAAACAATAAGTTCTTCACTCTACCGGTTGTTCTTAAAGGGAGCAACTACTTGTTGTGGTCTAGAACCACAAAGACGGCATTGAGAAGCTGTGGTGTATGGCTCCACTGTCTAAGCTCTGAGGAGATGCCTCAGGATGAAGCTGTAGCTGGCGTGGCTCAAGCAGAAGGAGAAGGTGGCGCTAAAGCTGAAGGAGGAGAAGTGGAGTCTCTAGCCCAAATCAGCTCAAGCCAAGAGGATTCGAAGTGGATCCAAGAAGATCAGTTTGTGCTAGCTGTTCTTAAGAGCTCCTTAGAGCCAAGTATCCTAGCGTCTTACTCCTATATAGAGATGGCTAAGGAGTTATGGGATACACTCATGGGAGTGTATGGAAATGAATCCAATCTTAGTAGGATTTTTGAGATCAAGAAGGCTCTCAACAATCTTCAACAAGAAGGGAAGGATTTCAAGGATCTCTTTGGTGAGTTTAGGGGGTTATGGGCAGAGCTTGATATCCTTAGGCCTCCTTCTATTGATATCAAGGAGATGGTTAAGAGGAGAGAGCAAGACCAAGTGTTTAGTTTGCTTCTTACTCTAGATGAGTCCTACTTTGGACTATTTCATCACATTTTGAGGTTTAAGAGGTTGCCTACTTTCAACCAAGTGTGTATGATGATTCAGAAGGAGGAAGGCTCCAAGGGTCTCTTCAAAGGGACAAGTGAAGTTGCTCATGTGAGCAAAGGAAAAGAAATCAGATTGATAGCTGACAAGAAGATCCTTGTGTGTGATCATTGTAAGATGAAGGGACATATCAAGGATAGATGTTGGACTCTCTATCCGCATCTAAGGCCCAAGAACTTTAAGGTGGCAGGTCAGACATCAAGAGGAGTGGCTGGAGTTGCTATAGCCACCTCAGACAATGTCGTAAGAAGGTCAGACTTGGATGCTCTCATCAAGAGCATTTCCAAACTCGCAGAATCTGGTAA
Source organism: Cardamine occulta (assembly GCA_028015245.1). NCBI lineage: Eukaryota > Viridiplantae > Streptophyta > Magnoliopsida > Brassicales > Brassicaceae > Cardamine > Cardamine occulta. Next base: position 20,690,623 of record CM051386.1, read on the forward strand.
GGGTATTTGCCTTTAGAACTTGGAAACTGGTTATAGTAGATTTAGGGGCTTCTCATCACATGATTAGTGATAGGGAACTATTGTCCAATGTTGAGCCACATGGTGGAAAGGTTACAATTGCTAATGGACATGATGTTGAGATTAGAAGAATTGGGAACTTAGAGCTGTTTTGGAAAAAGTTGAAGGCTCTATATATGCCAGATTTCTCTAACAATTTGTTATCTGTTCAGAAAGAGACTAAGGATCTTGATTATGTGGTTGTATTTAGTCCTGATGATGTGAAGTTTCTAGACAATAAGTCGGGAAATACCATCGGAGAAGGCTGCTCCAAGGGTGGTCTCTATGTTTTCGACAACAAACAGCCTGATGTGAATACAGCGGTTGATCGTTCAGCACTAAGCTCCTTTTGGCATGAAAGGTTGGGTCATACACATCTAAAATCCCTTCAAATTTCTCTCTCTAGTCAGAAGGTTCAAGATCATCAAAAGTGTGAAGCGTGCATTCTTGGAAAACATTGTAGAACAGTTTTTCTGGAATCTTCAACTTTGTATGATGAGTGTTTTGATCTTGTACATTCTGATGTATGGACAGCCCCTTGTGCAACTCGTGATCAATATAAGTATTTTGTGTCTTTTATTGATAAGAAGTCTAAGTACACATGGATTACACTTATGCCTTTGAAAAGTCATGTTCTGGATGCTTTCTCCAAGTACTATAACTATGTGTTGACTCAGTTTGGAACAAAGATTAAGATCTTAAGGAGTGATAATGGAAGAGAATACACGAGTAATGCATTTAGAGAGTTTGTTGGGAAAGTTGGAATGGTACAGCAAACTTCGTGCTTATACTCCACAACAAAATGGAGTAGCTGAACGCAAGAATCGACATTTAATAGAGGTTGCTAGGACAATGTTATTTGATAGGAGTGTGCCTAAGCAATATTGGGGAGATGCCGTGATGACAGCCTATTACCTTATTAACCGGCTACCAACAATTCATCTTGGGAGTGTGTCCATATGAGGTATTGAACAAAGCTAAACCCTCCATTGATCATCTTCGCGTCTTTAGTTGTGTTTGTTATGTTTTTGTACCAGAAGCTCAGAGGAACAAGCTGGAACTAAAAAGTATCAAGTGTATGTTCATTGGATACTTTTCTACGCAAAAGTGGTATAAATGTTACAATCCTACCACTAAACGGGCGCATATCTCAAGGGATGTTAGATTTGTTAAAGAAAAGAGTTGTTTTGATAAGAAGAATTGGGATAACTTGGAAGATCTAGTCTCGTCAGTTGAGAGTGCACCGACTTTAAGGGCTATTCTTGAGGGGTTAGCTCCAGGTGGTGATTCGATTAAACATGTCGATAACAACGAGGTTGAGAATGAGGAAAGTGACAGTATTGATCCTATAGAGGCTGAGGCAGTGGTTGATTTAGAAGGTTATGTCAATGAGGAGGAATCACCAGATATCGATTCTGCTCTAGATCCTGTGGAGACTGCTGTAGTAGAGGAGTCTGAGGAGCAGGTCCTGAAGAGGAGATTGTACCTCCATTGAGGAGAAGTACAAGGGTAAAGTTTCCCCCTCAGAATTGGAAGAACACAAGAGTGTATTACAATAATCAGGCTGTGGCTCAGCCATTTCAAAATCATTGTGCCATGGATCAGTTTCCAAAAGAATACCAAGCTTTTATCTCTGAGATTGACAAGCATAAGATACCTAGCAGTTATGAAGAGGCTTGCTTGTATGATGTTTGGGTCCAAGTTATGTTAGAAGAGATAGCGTCTATGGTCAAGATTGATACATGGGATGAGATTAACAAGCCTAGAAAGAAGAAGCTTGTAGGCTGTAGGTGGGTGTACACCATCAAGTATACTAGTACTGGGGAAATAGAGAGATATAAAGCAAGGTTGGTGGCCAAGGGTTACACACAAAAGCATGGGGTGGATTATACTGAAACCTTTGCGCCAGTAGCCAAGCTCCATTTGGTACGAATCCTTCTCTCTATTGTTACTAATCTATGTTGGAACATATGGCAGATGGATGTGAAGAAGTGTATATGGTTCCTCCAGAAGGAGTTAATATATGAGACAACAAGGTGTGCAAGCTTAAGAAAGCTATCTATGGTCTCAAGCAATCATCGAGAGCTTGGTATCACAAGCTGAGTAGGTGTTTTCTTGAGAATGGATTTCGGAGATCCGAAGCAGACCATAAATTGTTTACAACTCAGGGGAGAATGGGATTGTAGCGGTACTAGTTTATGTGGATAACATTATTGTCACCGGTGATGATCGAGACACTTCGAGAATCAGAGCTTATGTTCATTTGCATACATGCTTCTACCAAATAAATGTTCTCCTCAGGCAAAAAATCATCAATTAGAACTTTGTTTTCAACTCTGATTCTTGAGAGATGGTCAGCTACTCCATTCTCAACCCCATTCTTGTCTTTAACCTCAATATCAAACTCTTGAAGAAGAAGGATCCACCTTAACAATCTCGGCTTAGCATCCTTTTTCTGCATCAAAATACTTGAGAGCGGAGTGGTCTATATGCACTATTACCTTCGATTCAACCAGATAGTTGCGAAACTTTTCAAAAGCAAATACTTTAGCCAACAATTCCTTCTCGGTCGTGGCATAATTTTTCTGCGCTTCATCAAGTGTTCGGCTGGCATAATATATGGCGTTCAGTTTCTTATCCTTCCGTTGACCTAGAACAGCTCCAACAAAAAAGTCGCTAGCATCACACATTACTTTGAAAGGTAAATCCCAGTCTGGAGGCTGAACAATTGGGGCACTAATCAAAGCTCTCTTAATCTGTTCAAATGCAGCAAGACACTCATTTATAAACTCAAACTTCACATCCTTGCATAGCAAAGTGGTTAATGTTCTGGAAATCTTGCTAAAATCCTTTATAAATTTTCTGTAAAACCCAGCATGTCCCAGAAAACTATGCACTGACTTCACACAATCTGGCGGCTGCAGCCCGGTCATCACTTCTATCTTTGTGCTGTCTACTTTGATTCCAACTTCAGAGACACGATGCCCAAGTACAAAGTCATCCCTAACCATGAAGTGATACTTCTCCCAATTAAGAACTAAATGCTTCTCTTGACAACGAGCAAGTACCTTACACAAATTGTCGAGACAGCCTTTGAACAAAGATCCATAAATAGAAAAATCATCCATAAATACTTCCATGTAGTCTTTGATCATGTCGGTAAATATAGACATCATACACCTCTAAAATGTTGCAGGAGCATTACATAGTCCAAAAGGCATTCTACGGTATGCAAAAGTACCATATGGACATGTAAAAGTCATCTTCTCTTGGTCATTCGGATGGATATGAACCTGGAAAAAGTCTGAGTATCCATCAAGGAAGCAATAGTATATGTGATTAGCTAACCTCTCTAACATCTGATTAATGAAAGGCAAAGGAAAATGGTCCTTCCTTGTAGCCGCATTTAGCTTTCTATAATCAATATACATCATGTGTCCTTGTGGGAATCAACTTATTCTTCTCATTTTTTACCACTCTAACTCCTCTTTTCTTCGGGACCATGTGCACCAGACTGACCTAGTTACTATCTGATATCAGATAGATTATCCCAGCTTCAAGCAGTTTCATGATTTCTTTCTTGACAACCTCTTGCAGATTCGGATTCAGCCTTCTCTGGTTCTCAATAGATGATTTAGACTCATCTTCAAGGTGAACCCTATGCATACACAACTCTGGAGAAATACCTGCAATGTCATCAAGAGAATAGTCAAGGGCTTTGCCAAACTTGCGCATCTTGCTTAGCAAAAAGGTGAGCTCTGCATTGTTCAATGAAGCATTAACAATAACAGGCTAAGAAGAATTTTCACCAAGAAATGCGTACCTTAGCCCCACAGGGAGTGGTTTGAGTTTGAGTTTGGGGGCTTTCACTATACTCCAATCACTTGACTTCTTGGCCTTCATAGAGTTTCCAACAAGTGTTTCTTGGACAACCAACTTCATCACTTGTTCATTCGTATCCATTAACTTAGCATACCCAGCAGTAGCATCGTCAAGATGTTCTACCTCATCACTAGAAGCGGTCAAAACCCTCTCTAAAGGATCATCAACATGCATGTCCTTGAAACTTTCCTCCGCAAGATTAGTCAGTGTATCAATATAGAAAGTCTGTCTGTTGATGGTGGGTCTCGTTACCAGCTTTTCCATATCAAAGTTTATCATCAAATCACCAATATTCAATCCTATCTGTCCTCCTCTAACAATAAACATGGCACCAGCTGTAGCCAATAAAGGGCCCCCCAATAAAAGGGGATCTTTTGGTTCCTCCTCATACTTTAATACCACAAAATCGGTAGGAATCAAGCAATTTCCTATCTTTACTGTAACATCTTCAAGGACGCCGTCGGGAATTCGGATTGATCTGTCAGCAAGTATAAGTGTGATCCGGGTTAGTTGAAAAGTGGCCATACCAAGATCTACTGTAACCGAGTACGGCATCAAACTCACACTGGAACCGAGATCACATAGAGACCTAACAAACTTCTCATTGAATATAGAACAATCTAATACAAAGCATCCGGAGTCTGGGAGTTTTTCTGGAATCTTATTCTGAATTTCTGCACTGACTTGGGTAGAAATCATCATTACTCCTTGCTCAGTGTTTATATCCTTAGTCACCATCCGCGTAACATATCTTCTAATCATACGAGATGTCTTTACTGCATCAATAAGCGGAATCTCAACAATAAGCTTATCCATTATGGCCTTGCACCTAGCATCTTCCAGCTCTTGTTTTGACTTTCTTGGGTTTCTTAGGATATGTGACCCTAGGTTTATAAACTTGTTCTTCAATCTGCTGAGGTGGTGTGAGGAGTCCCGAATTAGCCTGAGACTTGTGTTTAGGGTTTGATTCAGTCATTCTAGGAAGAAATCCCTCTTGTCTCTTTGCGGACTCAACAATCTGGGCAACTTGAGTATCCAACTTCTTGACATGGGTGCTCAAAGCTTATATTTTCCCATTCAAGTCTGTGTACAAGGCATCGATCTTCCTGTTGAAATTGACAGTGATCTTCTGCTGACCTTCCAAAATCTATTCCAGCATTGTTTTCATCTCATTCTCTTCAGTATTTGGAGGCGGTGTCTGATAAGAACTTCCATAGTTCCTAGTGAAGCTACTGTTCGGGTATGTCTTCTGGTACTCAGGAAAGGAAATGGTTAGGAAAATAAAATCTCATAGTACAGGTACTCCCAAGGAAGAAAGATCACAAAAAGAAGATATGGAGTTGTCTGCAGAGAACCCCACAGAAAAATCTAAGTCTGGAAGAACCAAAGGAAGATAAGAAGAAAAGGACTGAGGTGTTATACGAAAGAGTGGTTGGAAACTGTGAACATCAATGGGTTCATACTCTCTTGCGGGTTTGCGATATACGCTGTGCTCTTGAGACATCGGGAAGCCCTAAACACTTTAACTCTACCATATAAACACCAAAAATCCCTTTCATACCAAGAGCCATCCACCCTGAATGATACGTTCTGATGAGAAAGCTCGGGAAAACGGCCAAATGCCTTTTTCTATCCAATTTTTGCTACTTTGCATTTATCAACGTCAACTATCTAAAAATTCAAATTTTAAACATGAACCATATGAATTTTAGACGATTTCAACATCTACTTAACTGGTATTACTTAGCCATTTAACGGTACTGAGTCAGACGATTTGTGGCGTACACATGGCATCGAAAATGGCCAAAATAACCCCAAACTATTTGCAAAATATCTTTTCCTACCCAACTTTATTATATTCTATTTAATTCTTAATATTTTCTACTTTTCATATTTTTAATCTTTATATATATATATATATATTTATTTCTATTATATTTCTCCGTATACTTTGCTTCTTTATTATTTATTTTTTGTTCAACCCTTCTTTATTGTTTTTATAAATCCAATTTACTACTAGTATAAGACCACCCTCAAAATGCAGGATCCAAAACGACCATGCCTTCACTAAGGGCATATAGTACCAATCAATACATAAGCTTTTAACGTTCAAAAACTAACACTTAAAATTATATCAATAATTATTCTGAACATAATAAATCAATGACGTGTATATAAACTATATATGTATATTATAATATTCTTCAAAAATCTTATTCACACAAGAAAAACAGAAATTAATAAAAAAAAAATTCAAAATGGCAAAAAGGAATAGAATTTGAAATATTAAGATTTAAATAGAATATAATAAAAGTTGGGTAGAAAAAGGCGATTTGCAAATAGTCTGGGTTGATTTTTGACCGTTTTCGATGCCATGTGTATGGCATGAATCGTCTGACTCAGCACCGTTATATGGTTAAGTAACACCGTTTAGGTAGATGTTGAAATCGGCTAAAATTCATATGGTTCAGGTTGATAAATGCAAAGTAACATAAGTTGGGTAGAAAAAAGTATTCTACAAATAGATTGGATTGATTTTGGCCATTTTCCCAAGAAAGCTCACGCAACTCTTAACAAATGTAGGGAGTTAATTGCAGTGAATTCTAAGTTCTTTTGTAGGTTTGAGATGGACGGACCAGAGTTGAGAATGTTATGACTCTATAGTGAGAATGTTTTGATGTGAATCCCTGTACTAATGCATATGCAGGTTATCTATTTGAACATGGTCTCTGATCATAGAAGAGTTTCCGCGATTTTCAAACCTCTCCACCGGTTTAGCTTTCTTGTTTGCTTGAGGACAAGAAAAGACTAAGTCTGGGGGAGTTGACAACAATGTATTTTTGGCTATTATTTATATGTTTTTATCAGAGATTCAATGGAGAAACAAGTGATTATAGATATTTCAAGGCCATTTTCCACCATTTTCATTTCCTAGAGACTTTTAGAAGTTTTGGAGCAAAAAAGACACAAAGTCAAGCAAAACCCGTTTTGAAGCAGCTTCAGAGCATCAGAAGTATGACATTCGTTGAAGACCTTCCCGTGAAGCAAATTCATAGATATTTATATCCCTGTAAAGCTTCGAAAGTCAAGTTTCACCTGGGATAAGAATCAAAGCAATCAATCCAACCGTTTGGAAGATATGACCCGAATATTGAAGCTCTATCAACCTCGGTCAGAAGGAGTGTGACCAAGGTCCAGCCTCCTGAGAACTCTGGTCACTCCACCCGTGACTGAGGTCAGCCCACCTGATGTTTCCAGCCGCTTACTTTCCCAAAAAGCTGAGTTTTACTTCAGAAATCCTAAGACCGACTTTCTACACCCTAAGTCCTATAAATACTCATTTAACCTAATGTTTTGGGTGTGACTTCCGTGCCTTCAAGGAGATTTCGTGTGATCCACCACCACAGCCCTAAGACGCCTCCACAAGAGCCTCTTCGTTGCGTCCAAACCCTAGAAGCCGCCCCTTGAAGATTCATCCTTGTTCTTCATTGTTTCTCATCTCTTTCATACTTTTATTTGCTTTTGGGGAGACAAGCTTTCTTTTGTGACATCTAGAGAAGTTGTCTTTGAACCCCCTTTGATATATTGAATTCATTTATGATGTTATTTATGATGTCTTTTTCGTTTCTTTGCATCATGAGCAAGTAGATCTCTTTGTTGGGTTTTATGGGGTGATTCAAAGGAGATTCATGGTTATATTCATATAGGTTGTTAGATCTGATTTTCGGCAATTCATTAGGTATCTCTTGGGACATCTTTATCTTAATGCATGTTGCTTGACTTGATCACCAAGCACTGAACTTAGAGAATAGGAGCGCTACCCGTGTAAACCTAGATCTCGGACATAGTGTTACCGAAGCCTCGCGCCATGACCTGCGAAAGCTGAGTCATGGAGCTTTGTGAATGTACCAAACTCGTTAATAATGCGTTGAAGTGTGCGTCATTGCCTGTGTAAGTTGAGTAACAGAGTACATGGATCTTAGACGATTATTTCTATGATTACAGGATAGTTGTTCATTCGTGTTCGTAGTTGGGAACCTAGTCCAAAAACATTAGTTACCTACATATGATATTTCAATTATAATTGTTAAGAACCATGGAAACCCTGAGATGATTCCCTAAGCGCCCAATGCCTTCCTCTTATTGTTTACAACCGATTTATTTACTTGCTTTACTTAGTTCATTGCATCATTCATTCAAAAAACCAAAAACTAACCCCTTTCATTTATTTGTCTTAGTTTGATTTCTTTCATTAAATTCAATCCACGTAGCTATTACACTTTGTGGGATCAAAAACCTTAAGTACTACAGCTGATTTACTGTGCAATTGCAGTTTGAAGAACTGGTGTCGTATTAAAAGAAAACTTGACACACATCACCAGACTCCTCAGGTGCATCAAAATCACTCCAAAGATGAAGTTATAAGAGAGATTCAGGGGAGCAAAATTACCAGAAAGAAATAGATTGATTTCAAAAAAATGGTTGGGAAGCGTGATAATACTGATGAAAAACCTCAAAATAAGTGCTCTGATGAAGATAATCAGGAACAGATGGCTGAACTTGTGCGGTTTGCATGTTTTGTGTCAAGCATAGAGCCTAAGAATCATAAAGAGGCATTGGTGGATGAGAACTGGATAGCTGCAATGCAAGATAAGCTGGAACAGTTCGAGCGAAGTAATGTGTGGGACTTGGTACCCAGACCACAAGAGGCAAATGTGGTTGGCACTAAGTGAATCTTCAAGAATAAAACAGATGGAAACGGAGCCATGACCAGAAACAAGGCGCAGTTGGTAGCTCAGGGATACTCGCAAGTGGAAGGGGTTGACTTTGATTAGACATTTGCACCTGTTGCAAGACTTGAGTCTATCAGGATTCTGTTTGGAATGACTTGTGCACTAAATCTCAAGGACCTATGGTTTACACCGTAATGTCAAAATTAAATAAAATACAAAAAAAAAAATTTACACCTTTCTGTAAAAATAAAAAATAATACAAAAACACACATATAACTAATCTTCTTTAGATGATGATGTTGATCCCTCAGATGGAATTGAGTCTGAATCCTCATAAAATTCACTTTGTTCTTCTTCTGATTTAGAAAAAACTAAACCAAATTGTGTGAAATCAACAACAAGATCCAGAGCACAAGAAGGCTCAACTGGATCCATTGGAACAACTTCTGCTGGCTGTAAAGGATCGTGTTCTGCAACTCCATAAATTCTTCCTCTCGGGGTCACTGTAGTAACTGTGCGGCAAGGATCTGTTCGCCGTGTAACTCGAGGGTAACGAATATAGCACACCTAAAAAAAAATATTAATTTTGTAAGTATTATACCAAAATAATAAATTGAGTATTAATTACATTAATATTTGTACGCTACCTGCTCAGCTTGTGATCCTAGAATGAATGGGTCATACGTTTCTAGTCTCCGACTTGAATTAACAGACGTAACACCAAATTGGTCCACATGAAGCCCACGACCGAGTGTTAAATCATAGCAATCACACTTGAAAACAATGCACCTCAAGTCTAACATTCCTGGGTACCGCACTTCCAATATTTCCTGAAGAACACCGTAGTAAACATCATTACCAGATTTCACTGAAATACCAGAATCTGAAGTTTGCCTTGTCCTTCTCTCGTCATGAACCCTAAACCCATATCCACGACTGCAGTATCTAGGATAAGAAGTTGCAATTTAGTTTGGACCATTAACAAATTCCAATAACCATGTGGGAAATGTCTGTCCGCTTCTTACTCCTTCAGAAACCTACAAAAATAAGTTACAAATTAGTATTAAAAATAAATATTTATTAAATAATTTAGCGATTTTAAACACTTACGTAAAACTGCAACCAAGGCATAAATTCCTCCTCCTTATCGACTTGAAGCTCGTCTTCTGTCTTATCTATATAGTACCCGCGTATTAATACCATGTAAATCCTGTACGAAAACCAAAATTGTTGACAAGTTAATAATAACATATAAAATAATCAATTATACATTAAATGACACAAAAGAATTTTTGTTTACCTTTCGTATTCCGTGATTTCTTCACAATTGGTTAGGATATACGTATGCAAGTGTCTAAACTCCTCTTGAGATAATTTACGCCTTTTTCCATTGCCACTGACTCGCCCAACTTGGGAAAATAACTCTGGAACAACGATGGGGTAAATCGCTCTCTCACCACGATCATCATGGCGACTAGGACGTCTACTCTTCGTACAAACTTCTGATGGGAAGTAATATTCAGCAAACTGTGAGGCCTCTTCATTGATGCTCTGGGCGATAATAGATCCCTCTACTCTACTCAAACTCTTAACCTTTTTCTTCAAATGAAACATATACCGCTCAAATGGATACATCCAACGGTATTGAACCGGGCCTCCTAGTTCTGCTTCTCGTGGCAGGTGGATCGGAAGATGTTCCATCACATCAAAGAAAGATGGTGGAAATATCTTTTCCAAATTACAAAGGATCACCGGGATATTGGCCTGTAAATTTTGGATTCCCTCAACAGTAAGTGTTCTTGTGCATAAATCGCGAAAGAAAGCACCTACTCCTGCCATTGCTTGGTGGACGTCTTTATGAAGAAGATGAGCAAAAGCGAATGGAAGAAGCCTCTGCATCACAACGTGACAATCATGACTCTTCATTCCAGTAAACTTTCCTTCTCCATAATCAATGCAGTTATGCAGATTAGATGCGTATCCATCAGTGAATTTAACATCGTCATGAATCCAATCAAAAAATTCTGTTTTCTTTGCTGCTTCTAACCGGTATAATGGAAATGGACATTGACCATTTGGGAGCACTTCAAAAACCCTCGATCGCAATATGCTGGCAAGTCTAATCTAGATTTAGTATTGTCTTTCGTCTTCCCTTGGACGTTTAAGACAGTGTTCATGATGTTCTCAAAGAAGTTCTTCTCAACGTGCATCACATCAAGATTATGCCGCAATAAATGGTTCTTCCAGTAAGGCAAATCCCAAAATATGTTCTTCTTGTGCCAGCTATGAAATTCACCGACACCATAAATAAGTTCATGTCCATTATCCCCACAATAAGGAGTCATCTCAGCACCAAAATCTCTCAACTGCTCCAATAAAGTCTCACCGTCTATCTCTGGCGGTGGGCCATAAAAAAATTGCCTACTCTTCGTAAACATTGTTCTCAAACGATGATACGGATGATCACTCGGTAAAAATCTTCTATGACAATCAAACCAACAACTTTTTCTGCCATGCTTCAGTTGGAATGCATCAGTGTTGTCTTGGCAATACGGACACGATAATCTCCCATGTGTTGTCCATCCAGATAACATACCATATGCTGGAAAATCGCTTATGGTCCACATAAGCACCGCACGCATCTTAAAGTTTTGCTGGGTTGAAACATCGTACGCTTCCACACCATGCCCCCATAGCATTTGTAACTCATAGATCAATGGCTGGAGGAATATATCAAGTGATCTCTTCGGATGCTCTGGGCCGGGAACAAGAATCGAGAGATATAAAAACTCTCTATGCCTGCACAGAGATGGAGGCAAATTGTAAGGGGTTACAATTACGGGCCATTACGAATACTTCCTTCCATGCTTCTCAAATGGGTTAAAACCATCTGTACATAACCCGAGGTACACATTCCTTCGCTCATACGCAAAATCCGGATACAATGATTGAAAATGTTTCCAAGCTTCTGCGTCTGAAGGATGTGTAATATCTCCATCTGGACAATGTTCTGCATGCCATCTCATTGGCTCTGCCGTGCGCTGAGAAGTATATAACCTTTTCAACCTCTCTGTTATTGGTAAATACCACATACGTTTATATGGAATTTGAATTCTGCCACTACTTTCCTGATACCGTGGTTTACGACAAAATCGACATCTTTTGCGGTTTTCATCTTCTCTCCAATATAGCATACAGTTGTCGATGCACACATCTATTACCTTATACGGTAAACCAAGACCAGATACAAGTTTTTGTACCTCGTAGTATGATCCGGGTAAAAGATTATCTTCTGGCAATAAATCTTTCGCCCAATCTGTTATCGCATCAACGCATTCCTCTGCCAAATTGTAATCTGTCTTAATCGTCATCAATCTACTTGCACATGATAAAGGTGAATGACCTTCTTTACACCCTTTATATAGTGGCTGCTTTACAGCATCTAACATATCAAAAAATCTTCTTGCTTCTACATTAGGTTCTTCGAACCTATCTCTTTCTTCACCGCTAAACTCGACATTCTCTCTAAATGCATCATTCACCATCTGCACGCTCCCTACACCTACATCTACTTCCGTGCTATCTTCTAAACAATCTTTCGCCCAATCTGTTATCGCATCAACGCACTCCTCTACCAAATTGTAATCAGTCTTAATCGTCATCAATCTACTTGCAGATGATAAAGGCGAATGACCTTCTTTACACCCTTTATATAGTGGCTGCTTTACAGCATCTAACATATCAAAAAATCTTCTTGCTTCTACATTAGGTTCTTCGAACCTATCTCTTTCTTCACCGCTAAACTCGACATTCTCTTTAAACGCATCATTCACCATCTGCACGCTCCCTACACCTACATCTACTTCCGTGCTATCTCCTAAACAATCTGAGACAGTTGGTTCACTAGTACTACCATACTCAACATTTCTTTCTCCATGTAAATACCATATCTTGTAACCCGGCGTAAACCCATTACTATACAAATGATGCCAAACTATCTCTATCGCAACATTACGAGAATTCCTACAAATTGAACATGGACATTTTAACTTACCGGATTTTTGAACACGCGGTTGCTTTCCCGCCACTTCCATGAACTCGTATATGCCTCGTGCATACTCCTCATTCAAGTTGTTCATCTCCGAATCCATCAATGGTTCGTCCATCCATGATCGAAAATATCTAGACATATTTTCCACTTTTTTTATAGAATTCGTATTAAGTAAACAAGAAATGAGAGAGAGATATGAAATTAAGATTGTTGTGTACTGGGATGGAGGAAGGGAGAAACATATATATAAACTCGTTTCCGTCGGAAATCCGTCGGTTTACAACGGTAAATTCAACGGTTACATTAACGTTCATATTATCCGACATATTTCCAGAAGCCGTCAGAAATCCATCGAAATATAATGGCATGGATATCCGTTGGAAATCCGTCGGAATATATCGGCATGGATTTCCTTCGGAAATTCCATCGGAAATCCGTCATAATATAACAGCAAGGATTTCCATCAGAAATTCTGTCGGAAATTTCCGACGGATTCCCAGAATTTTCAAATCTCGGGAATCCGTCGGAAATCCGTCGATTTTTTCTGACGGAATTATTGTCCGTTGGAAATTCCGTCGGTTTTGCGGTAGATTTCTTTTAGTGTTTCCACAAAAACCCTGATGGACTTTGCTCATTACGATTTCAATTGTGACTTTGGTTCTTCGAAAACTGGTTCTATCACGATCGGAGGTTCCGACTCGTCAACTATTGTACGCATATCAGTGCATGTTTCATGACTTTGAGCCTGCAGCTTCTGTTTCTATCTTGAGCGCCTCTTATTTCCGGGGAAAGCTTTGATAAGAGATCTTTTATCTCTTTCAGATTGAGCGTAAGATCTGGTAACTACCATTGTCTTGTTCAAAAATGATCTGAAATTGAGGCCAAAGCGGCTAATGCATCTGCCGAACTGTTTTTGCTTTGAGAAATGCACACTAGTTTGAACTTTTTGATTTTTCGAGCTAGATTATTAAAAACCTTGAGATATGCTTCTATTGTAGTGTCCTTTGCTCTGTAGTCTCGTTTGAACTGATTCACAACTAACTGAGAATCACAAAATGCAACCACTTCTTGTGCTCCAATTCCTTTTGCGAGGTGAAGCCCAGCAATGAGTGTTTCATACTCGGCTTCATTATTTGAAGCAGGGAATAATAGTCAAAACGACTGTGCGATGATCTCTGATGTAGGTGTTTCAAGCCTGATTCCAACTCCACATCCTTGTCTTGATGAAGACCCATCCACGAATAGTTTCCAAGTCTTATTTTTGTCACTTGAAATTGCTTGGCTGGTTGGAAGTTCGGTAAGGAAATCAACTAAAAGTTGAGCCTTTGCACTTATTTGACTCGTGTACTCGATATCATACTCACTACGCTCAATTGCCCACTTTGCCAAACGTCATGATTGGCAAGGGCCATGTAGGATGGTTCACATAGGGGTTGAAGTGAGAACTTATATCAGATGAGATTGAAAATATAGCCTTAGTTTATGAGCAGAAACCACCACAGCGAGTACGAGCTTTTCCATCATCGTATAACGAGGTTTTGGGTCTGTCAGAATTTTGCTTACATAGTAGATAGGTCGTTGCTCTCCTCGATCTCCTGTATGATTTTTCCACTCACTGCATATTTGGAAACCGAAATATAGAGGTACAATTTTTCGCCAGTATCTGGTTTAGTGAGGTATGCATTTAGTTGCTTAAAAGATTCTTCGCATTCGTCACTCCAAATGAACTATTTGTTTCCTTTAAGTAGTTGATAATAAAGAAGGCACTTGTTGGTTGACTGGGATATGAAACCTATTAAGGGCTGCAATCCTTCCAATCAAACGTTGTAATAAGAAATGCATTGATTTGATTTGGATTTGTCTCAATGCCTCGCTGTGTTACTATATACCCAAGAAACTCTGCAGACAGTACACCGAAGGTGCACTTCATAGGATAAAGCTTTATGCCATACTCATTCAGTATTTTGAAGCACTGATCGAGGTGTTGAATGTGCTCAGAATCTTTGAAGGATTGGACCAATATGTCGTCAATGTAGACGTCCATGGTTTTCCCAAGTTGCTCGTCGAATATCTTGTTGACAAGGCACTGATAAGTTGCTCCAGTGTTTTTCAATCCAAAGGGCATTACTATATAGCAATAAATTATTTTGCCCGTGATGAATGAGGTTTTCTCTTGATCATCTGGATTCATTCAGATCTGATTATAGCCAGAAAAGGCATCCATGAAACTCAAAAGTTCATGCCCCACAGTTGATTCGACCAAGCGATCAATATGTGGCAAAGTAAAACTATCCTTTCGGCAAGCGCTGTTGATATCGGTGAAATCAACACAAACTCTCCACTTTCCATTTTTATTTTTAACTACCACGGGATTGGTGAGCCAATCTGGATATTTGACTTTGCGAATAGAGCCAGCTTTGAGAAGCATATCTACTTCGTCATATAGTGCTTTCGCTCGGTCAGGACCGAGCTTTTTCCTTTTTTGCTTAATTGGCTTGAAGCTTTGGTCCACCTGTAACTCATGAAAGATGATTGCAGGATCGATGCCTGGCATGTCCTCGATAGACCAAGCAAAAAAATTTTTATGCCTTGATAAGAACTTAATTAGCTCTTTACGCAACCTTGTTTTGAGCCCCGAACCAATTTTCACCACGTGCTCTAGATGTTCCTGATCGATGGCGACTTCAAAGGACACCTCGGTAAATTGCTGTCCACTAGGAAATGCTGAATCCTTTGATGCCTTGGGAATTGTTAATTGCTATTAGATCTTCAGCCTGTGACTCGTGAGGTAGCAAGATCTAGACATTTCTTGATCTCCCTTAACTGTCCCTACTCCATTTGGAGTTGGAAACTTCACACAGTGGTGATAGGTGGAAGGTACTACTTTCATTTGATATATCCAACGGGTTCCCAAAATGACGTTGTACGTAGCCGGTCGATCAAACACTGTAATTTTGGTGATCTTTGAAACTTCTGCTATGAGTACATGTAATCTAATGGTGGCAAGTGATATGGATGTTTTGCTTGTGAAGGCAATGAGCGGAGTTGGAGGTCTACCTATATCCGTCCTGTTAATCCCCATCATTTGTAGAGTGCTCCGGAAAATGAGGTTAACTAATGTTCCATTGTTAATGAAGACTTTGGAAACTTCAAAGTTTGCGATATCAAGAGTTATCACCAATGTATCATCATGAGGTTTTGCGAGGTGTTGAGTATCAAACTCTTTAAAAGTTATCAACGTGTTGGTTTTGATTGCCCTTGGTTCTATACTCACTTCCATAATAGCAGCCCGCTTATGCTTTTTGATTGCACGAACTGTGTCTTGACACAACTTTGAGCCCCTAATGATTACGTCTATTCTTCCTTTTCAAGGTTTCGTTGGAGCATGCTCGGAAGTTTTTGGTTCCTTCGCCAATGGCTTTATTCTTCGCTCGTTACGATCTTTATGATATTGCCTGACGAACTCTTCGATCTAACGTCTGCAATGTCTCCAGTGGACCACAGCTCGGCCAAGTGTTTTTTGAGGACACTGCACTCTTTAAAACTATGCCCATTAACTCTGTGGATATCACAATAAGAATTTTCATCGCGAACCCAAGTATTCGAGGAAGGAGATCCAAACTTTTTTTTTTCCAGGAGAGGATCATCCAACACTATTATTGTACGGGGAAGCTCCGAAGCATTTGGTATCTTTTGTCATCTTTGGCTCGGACTTTTTAGTTGTAGGCACAACTCTGGGCTTTACAGTTTGGTACTTCTTCTCGAAGGTTACGTTTTCTTCTTCAGCCTCGATCCAGTTGTTCACTCGAAACAAGGCGTCATGGATGGTAGTTGGCTTGTTAAGTGTAAGTTCCAAGTGGAATCTTGACTCGTGCCATAAACCATTTTGTAAAGCAGCCAGTGCAGCAGTTTGGGATATTCCTGGGACCTTGGACATGATGTTCTTGAAATTGGCAATATGTTTTCTCAAAGGTTCTTGAGGACCCTGAAAATAATTCCAAAGGTCACTATCCGTTTTACCTTTATCCATGATTACCGAATATTGCATGATAAAGGCCGATGATAGTTGCTCAAAACTATCAATCATAGCGGATTCAAGTTGTGTACGTAAACCACAAGAGGGCTTGACCAGAAAAATTCTCTAAAAATAGCTTGCAGTAACCTGCATCTTCTTCATGCGCATCGAGCTCAATTTGCCCAGCTGCAATGCGAAAAGCAGCCAAATGGCTCTTAGGGTCAGTTGTTCCGTCGTAAGCTGGTAGGTTGACCCTTTGCGCATCTTTAATCCGAAAGTTAGCTATCCACGCCATAAATGGTGAACGACAAGTTTCTTCTATCACTTTTTCCACTTTGGGAGTTGAACTAGTCGCTTGGTGGAACTTTGACTTCATCTCGCCAAGAGCATGATTCACTTAGTGAAAGTCTGAAATGATGTAGTGTCCCCAAGTGTCTCCTATCTCAATTGGGATGTCATTGTTGTTGTTGTTGACCATGTATGCTACAACTACAGAATTGACTCCATCACCAACTATGTCATTGGAAAGATTCGCTTCTCCGCTTGAATTGTTTCCAGCTTGAAACGCCGCTGTTTGATTGATCGGCGTCTAGAGGTTGATAATTTGAGAAGGATTCCCAAAAGTTTAAGGGTTGGAACTCCTTGCGGTCTTATAAAGTACACAGGCACTACGACTTCCAGAGGAAGGCCCAATAGATATTGAATCCAAATACGAAAACAGTATCGCTTGATTATTGGTCAAGTTTACCTAACCGTTTTTCAAAGAGGTTATCTCTCTTTCGATGGTACTGAGCTTTATTGACAGATCGGTCATGTTCTGAGTGATTACTAAAAGGGACTCCTAGACGGTAGCGATAATGGCATGATCATTGTTGACACCGGTTTGGTCTCCACTATTATTACCATGCATGATGAATTTGATGAGGAGAACTATTCTGATATGGTAGATTTGTAGCTTGAAAGTGTGATTCTCCCCACACACGGTGCCAAAATGTGGATACTAGATATCACACCAAATAATATATTGAATTTTTACTTAAGTAAAATAGAATTTGCTTGAGAAAATGAACTGAAAATAGAAATAGATTTCCAAAGTAAAAAGTATGAATTTGTCTATATTGATTTCGAGTAAGTAAATGATCGACACTCTCAAAAGACTATGAGGATCTATGTGATCTTAATAGAAAGGACTTGTTGAATGGGGCGATCTCTATGATCACTGAAGCAAACTAGATACATTGATTTTGGAGATGCAATGTCATTTTTTATTTTGTATTTTTGAACTTAGGACTTAATTTTTTCAGTTTTTACTTCTTATATTGTCTCAAGAGTCAAGACCACCCAAATCTCAATATCTGTGTTTAAACAGAAATTATAGATTACAATTATAACAATTTCTGGTACCTGAGACGCCTAACCAATGGTGTCTTCGTGCATTTTGTTTTAACCAGTGGATGAAAATATAAAGAAAGTTGAAGGATTTAATTAATAAAAAAATATCGTAAGAACCTTGATCCATAGCATAACAAAATCTGTCTTTACCGCGCAGAGGAAGCAAATGAGTAGCTCCACTGCGATGCGAATGAGCTGATCTCATAGGTCGACCGAGTAAGTGATGGACATCCAGAGTGCCTCATTAGTGATGCTTAAGCTGGCCGAGAGTGGCCGTAGTGAGCTCCATAGCTTGAGCTTCGAAGTGGTCCGAAAATGTCTCTGTCTGAGGGGTTGTAGTGCGCCATGAGTGGCATAAGAGTAAGGTTGTGAAATTCTTTGGGAAGAGCGTCGAAATTCATCCTCAAGGTCTCCTGAAACAGTGAAAATCACAAAAAAAAAATCAAAAGCAAAGTGTTGTAGACGTTACTCTAGTTCTTAGACTTGTAAACAAACAATCTCTCCCCGGCAACGGCGCCAACAACTTAATGTGCTGCGTTTGGTTGTGTCAAGTTTTCCTCAAACACAACTAATAAGCTGCAAGTGCACAACAAATCAATTGTAGTATTTAAGGTATCGAATCCCACAAAGAGGGAAGTTGTATTATAAATCTAGAGGAACAAGTAAAGCTAGAATGATAATATGAAATGTGGGGTTTTGTTGTCACAGTTGCAAGTAATCAAAATAAAACCGAATAAAACAAGATGTAAATCAATAAGAGGAAGCCGTTGGGCATTCAAGGGATCTCAGAGGTTCCATGATCAGTTCATTCAAGATAAATTCATGTAAATGCATGTCTACTCCTAAGTCTTGGACTATGAAACACTAATGAACAATTAACCTATAATTCATAGAGTTAACTAGCAAAGATCATTATACTCTGTTACTCAACTTTTGCAGGCAACGATGCATAATTTAAAGCATTAGTATCAAGTTCAATTATTGTCCATAAAACTCTGTAACTAAGTATTGACGCAAGGCTTCAGGCCTTGGTCACGGGGCTTCTGACCGAGGTTGATACGAGGGCTGGCCTCGGTCACGGGCCTTGTGACCAAGGTCTCCAAGAGACTTGGCCTCGGTCACATCGCCTTGTGATCGAGGTTGACAAGTCTTCACTCTTCGGGTCGTATCTTCCAAACGGCTGAATAGACTGTTTCGATTCTTACCCGAAGTGAATCTTGACTCTTCTAGCTTTCGATAGACACCAAGATCTCTGGATTTTCTGCATGGGAAGGTATTCAAAGGATGTTAAACTTCTGGTCTCAGAAACTGCCTGAAAACGGGTTTTGCTTGACTTTTGGTCCATTTTCCATTAAAACCTGTAAAATAAGTAAAAATACGATGTTATCAATTTGTTTTATTTTATTTGAACAAAAAAACACACACACACACACACATTTTCACTATATGTTTTCTATTAACCTCCAATATACTCTTATTTATAGCTTTAAACATTTGTTTAATGAAATGGAGAACAACAACAACTCTTTCAACACCAAAAATTCTACTAATTACCCTTTAAAGTGAATAAAACTTTGAAATTAAGAAAATAATGATTGGATATTCGGATTGTATAGAAATAATTAGTGGTAAGAATAAATATGAGAAAACGGTAAGAAAAATAATAAACTTTTGGTAATCCAAAAAGTATACAACTTTGTGTTGACCGGTGTAAACAATACAAAAAATGTACATTTTTAGGGTACGATAACAACTATAATACATGATAAATAGCGTTTCCATGATGTTGACAAGTCTTCACTCTTCGGGTCGTATCTTCCAAACGGCTGAAAAGATTGTTTCGATTCTTAGGCGAAGTGAATCTTGACTCTTCTAGCTTTCGATAGACACCAAGATCTCTGGATTTTCTGCACGGGAAGGTATTCAAAGGATGTCAAATTTCTGGTCTCTGAAACTGTCTGAAAACGGGTTTTGCTTGACTTTTGGTCCAGTTTCCATTAAAACCTGTAAATTAGGTAAAAATACGATGTTATCAATTTGTTTTATTTTATTTGGACAAAAAAACACACAAACATACATTTTCACTATATGTTTTCTATTAACCTCCAATAAACTCTTATTTATAGCTTTAAACATTTGTTTAATGAAATGGATCCAAACAACAACTCTTTCAACACCCAAAATTCTACTAATTACCCTTTAAAGTGAATAAAACTTTGAAATTAAGAAAATAATGATTGGATATTCGGATTGTATAGAAATAATTAGTGGTAAGAATAAATATGAGAAACGGTAAGAAAAATAGTAAACTTTTGGTAATCCAAAACCTATACAACTTTGTGTTGATCGGTGTAAACACTACAAAAAATGTACATTCTTAGGGTACGATAACAACTATAATACATGATAAATAGCGTTTCCATGATGTTGACAAGTCTTCACTCTTCGGGTCGTATCTTCCAAATGGCTGAAAAGATTGTTTCGATTCATAGCCGAAGTGAATCTTGACTCTTCTAGCTTTCGATAGACACCAAGATCTCTGGATTTTCTGCACGGGAAGATATTCAAAGGATGTCAAACTTCTGGTCTCTGAAACTGTCTGAAAACGGGTTTTGCTTGACTTTTGGTCCAGTTTCCATTAAAACCTGTAAAATAGGTAAAAATACGATGTTATCAATTTGTTTTATTTTATTTGGACAAAAAAAACACACACACACACATTTTCACTATATGTTTTCTATTAACCTCCAATAAACTCTTATTTATAGCTTTAAACATTTGTTTAATGAAATGGATCCCAACAACAACTCTTTCAACACCCAAAATTCTACTAATTACCCTTTAAAGTGAATAAAACTTTGAAATTAAGAAAATAATGATTGGATATTCGGATTGTATATAAATATTTAGTGGTAAGAATAAATATGAGAAAATGATAAGAAAAATAATAAACTTTTGGTAATCCAAAAACTATACAACTTTGTGTTGACTGGTGTAAACACTACAAAAAATGTACATTCTTAGCGTACGATAACAACTATAATACGTGATAAATAGCGTTTCCATGAACGCTAGGACATCGGCAGCTATAATAGTACCCCTCCCCCCAAACATTCATTTTTTGAGTCAGGGAACTTACTTGTTGAGTCTTGGAACTGCACTCGATATAAGCAGATGCACCTGTTTGCTTCCTCAATTCCTCTCCCTGTTTCCACAAGTCATAAGCTTGAGAAAAGCTTTGTTTCTTAAGATTCGTTTCCACAAGTCATACATTGGTGTGATCGGTGAGGTATCCCTTATCATCCCAGAGATCTTAAGAACGCCATGACGTAATGTATAAGCCAAGAGAAATTCAAAACAAACTCAAAAAAAAAAAATATGAAAAACAAAACTTACCTAGCCTTGTACCAACAAGGACTAAGCGAACATTTGGCACAAACTGACAAAGTTCAGGTATCCACTGTCATAAACAACAATCAGATTCAAAACACGTATACAAAAATTAACATTCACTAAATTAAGTTCACATTCAAATCTGTTCAAATGCAAGCAGGATTCAAAACATTTACCTTCTTTAGTACATTTCTTCTCTGATCTCTTTTCTCTTTTCATTCGAATCTATTATATGATATTCTGACTCTTCCTTAGGATCTAAAATCTGGGAAATTCTGGTAATTAGATTTGGAGAAATTTTGTTTATTTTAACTTTTCCAAACGAAAAGATAATAAAGTTTGAAAACTTTATAATGGTGAAAACTTTGAAATTAAGAAGAAAAGATTGGATTGTAGAGAAATATTTATTTAGCAGAATAAACACCCCTAATGTATGGTTAGAAGTTCAACAGTTTTTCCCTGTGTATTAGAATATATATTATTTGTCTTAATAAATCCCCTAATAAGAGATTGCTTTTATGTTTATATTATTGGTATGAGATTTAATGATCTAGTAATGATCCATTATAAAAAAAGAGTATCAAAAGCAATATCAAAAATATACTAATAGTTTTTTTTCAAATACTAATTTGTTGTTCCTTTTTTTACCATTTTGGTATAGTTTACAATTCTTTATTTTTACTAAATTTCTCTTACTGCTTTGTATAAATCCGTTATTTATTGATAGAACATATGATAAAACAATAGTTTTCATGGAATAAATTCGGGGTGTTTATACGTATTGATATCTATTTGATTGAGCAGTACATATGACATTTTTAATAACTACGAGGTTCTGGGCTGAGACCCATACCTCTCCTTAGGCCCGAGCCACCCATTAATAATTTATCTGTTCCAGTGGCCACTCGATCATGTGGCCTCTTAGATTATCCCATGATATATTTTTGACACATTTTGATATCTAATTAACTGAATAACACATGCCTTAATCATGTTAATTGATATTATGACATGTGCTTGCAGATAATTAAATAAAAACATATATTTATGAATTATATCAATATCTTAAGATATAATTTTATCGTAGAAAATGATCATTGTCATGTTCTGCATTGCCTTCACTAAGAGACGTGCTAATACAGATTTACAAAACAATGTAAATCTGTATTTTGAAATTAGAAGTTCTAAACATTTTCATGTTTTTCAACTAATTCTCAAAATTTAATTTAGTGTAACACTCGTTATATTGAAACTACCAAATTTAACTAAACTATAATTTTGTAGATTTGGTTTAGTTTGGGTTTCATGGCTAACTATATTTTTTAAAGTTAACTCATTTAGTTTCATCATATTGGCTAGCCAAAATTTTGACACTAAAGCCATGTTCGTTTGGTAGTCACCAGCGACCAAAACAAACAACACTTTGTGTTAATCGTTTTATAGTCGTCACAATTGGTCATTATGTTGTTCGTTTCATAGTACCTCTGACTTACTGTAGTTTCTTTTTCTAATTTTATGAGATTTTTTTCAAAAAAATATGTCTTTTATATTTTAAGTTAAAAACATATAAAGTCTATATAATTTTCTATTTTTAAAACAAAAATAAAATTAAATTAATGTAATATTGTCTGATTTTATTTAATGAGAGGTTTAATTGGTTCATATTTTAAAAAAAATTTTGTTTAGGCCATAAAAAAGATTATTCAATTATTATTGGAAAACGGTCCTTTATTAGGCCTTAGGCCATACAAATATTATTAAGTTATTAATTGGTTTATATTTTATTTAAATTTATCTTAGGCCATACAAAGATATTTTTACAACCACTAAAAAGAATTATAAATACTACATATTGAGTTATATCTTATATGATCTTAAGTTCTCAACAAATTAGATAAATACTACATATTGAGTTATATCTTATATGATCTTAAGTTCTCAACAAATTAGATAAAGTATGACATATATCTACTATATTTAGGAGGTAACTATACCTCCTAAATATAGTAGATATATGTCATAATTTTAATAATTTACAATAATGCATAAATAAAAGAAAGTTAGATGAATTAATTATTTAATTAAAATTTAATGATAAAGAATTCAGACATATCTTGTAAAAATAAATGGTTTAATGTTTATTTTTGTCTAATTTATTTTTAGTTTATTATAAATAGTTGGCATTATATAAATCTCTCCTTAATTCAATAGTGATCTTAAATAAAAAAAATGAACTATCTCATAATTTTTATGTTAGTTACTGCTACAAATTTTGGGTTAAATTAAGCTAGTTGCAAAAAAAATCAAGTAGAAATTCATAACCAACTTGGTGTTGGTCGTAGTCTCCTACTTCATTGTCGATCCAAACTAGACGACCTAGGTGTACAAACATTAAATTTCAATGCTCCTCCATATCTCATTAGATTCCATGATGCGGTATACTATGAAACAAAATGGGATTGTATGCTTAGGCAAGGAACTCATATGGAACATTAATTAGTTATTATTCGAAACAAATGCATTTGTTTCTAGAAGAACTATATACCTATATTGTGTTTTTTTCCAACAACACATTAATTAGAATAAAACTCCCTGATTGGTTACCCAAACATGAGGTGAAATGTTTACATAAGAAACTCATCAAAAAGAAGTTCTAGAGACTCAGCTAAATAGTCAGCCTTTAAATTTTAATTATGATCAATAAGAGAAAGAGTAAAATTAGAAAAAGAAACTTGAAGCAGGCCAATATCTTCTAGAAGATTGGATAAACTTGGCCAACCATCAAGAGAATGCACCATTGAGATGAGCTATGCACAATCTGCACCATAGGATAGTTTTCATTGCGCAAATTAATACTTCCATCTACGATGACACTTAACCCCTAAGAACTAAATGGAATCAGGGACAAAGTCTATGTTTGTTGAGAGTGTGGGCACTCGAATAAAACATGATTGATGGTTTCCTCTCTACGGCTCTACATCTTTTACAAATATTATCACAAATTATCCCTCGTTAAATTAAACCTTAAGTAAACTGCCAAGTATCCTGAAACGAATTACCAAAGAGAGTTTTTTACTATTTGCCAAAGAAAGTATTGAATATACTGTGTTCTTACAATTATATTTTTAGTTTATTCGATCCTTCATTTTTCATTATATTATCATCCACTGGCTTTTGTAACAAAACGAAATGCCACATGCATTCTATTTTTAAAAACACAGAGTGAGGTTTGGAGGTGAGCGATAAAAGTCATGAAATATAGGAAATTTTATTTTGTCACTGATCTGGTTTCCATATCTGTATTTTAGCTATAAGGTTTGACAATAACAATCCCCCAAGTATAGCCACTCAAACATTTCCGCTTCAGACTTCGGAGATCTAAGACTTATAATCCAAAACGTCACAACTCTTCAATAAACATCACACTCTATTAACATTATATACAATTCTACATATATATATAATTAAAATTTGATTTTCGTCTACTAAACTGTTGTTAATCATATTCACTATACCGCTTTAAGAATTCATATAATATAAAATCTTCCACCCGATAATTTAATAAAACTGGACAATCAAACCTGTAATTTTTTAGAAGCTTTCAAAATAAACACAATTTTCAATGATCAACCCCCTAAAATTTATTTAGAAAAGAGAAAAAAGTTAGGGCTATTGAGGGATAAATGGAAATTGGATCAAATAAACCGGAAATTTGTTAAGACTTCAAAAGATAAGGATTAAAAGGTCTGGATGAATTCAAGTTATTAGTTGATAACTGCACCTCTGAAACCGACGAAGCAAAAAAAATTAAAGATAAAAGGTTAACATGGGCTGCCAAAGAAGTTTGCCGCATAATGAAACACTAGGAAAAATGCACCATTCATTGTACAAGTTGTGGTGACCCTAGATACAATACATGTGGTTATAAGAAGTATCCAAAGAAAAGGCAAATAAAGTGAAGATATAACGAATTCTGGAGGGAATTCGTTTTGTTTTTTAACTTCACACTTGTTGTATTTGTCTCAAGGTATTGGTATTGATCTCAGATTAGTAATGGTCTCAGATTGGTAATGTTATGTTGAATTTAGTCTTTTTCAAGTATGTGTATTGTTGGACCCGGGCTTCACCTCCGATTTCTGTTTAGGCCTACCTAGTTACTAATGGGCCTGGAAGCTGACATCAGCCCATTAACCTCAAGAAAAGTGATTGTGGCCAAGATTCCAGACCTACGAGAAGCCCCGTTACGAGACGACTTCCCGTAGGACGTCGAATAAGAACAAGTCAAATGAATCATTGAATCAAACCGAGGATATTTTGAAAGGAGTTACACAAGATTGCGGACGAGATTCAAGGAGCAAGTTGGAGCCAAGGGCCTTATTTAAAGGCTGCGGAGTCAAGAAAGAAAGATCTGATTTTTAACCTAGAAATTTATACTACGACCTCTCGCACGAGCTCTCGCTTTACTTCTTGTTCATCTCTCTTTTGTAATTCCGATCAAATATCAATAAAAATCCCTTTTGATTCATTCAGCTATTAAGATTCGTTGCTTTGCACGAGAATCTAGCCCTTTAATTATCCTTAATGCTTATAAAATATAATTTGTGGATTTTAGTACCCAGAATTTGGCGCCACCTGTGAGGAGTAGTTCATAGAACATCTCTATCTTGAGAAAATCAAAATGGATCCAATCAGATCGTAAAACACAGTCACAAGCCCACAAAATGGATCAGGCCAGGTGGGTAAGACATCAGCCGCAATCCCCAGCTCCAGAAGGACCACCGTCCTTACCGCAGTCCTTTCGCGACCTACTAGCACCACAACAGCCGTGCCCGTAGTCCCAGTGACTCAAAATGAACGATTTATAACAGAAGATCATGGGGCTGCAACACCGAAACAATGTCGATCTTGGCGTCACGACCTAGTGGCCCCGGAGTAATTGCCGAAACGGGCCCAAGACCTGCATTCGCTCCTAGTGTAAACTCTAGCAGGGTCACTACTAAAAACTTGGCATCGTGGACAAACGTGACGAGAATCACCACCGCAGCCTTTGTTGCAACAACGCAACAAGATCAAAGCCCAGTTGGCATTGGCGGAACGCCCCGAAATCCAACTGCAGGAGCCAGACCATTACGCCAAAATCCTCCTCTTGGAAGGTCGGCATTATGAATCCGCGATGAAGTACCAGGTACTTTACGGGCAACTAATCCGGGGGGCAGGCGAACACAAACCGAAACCCCTAAAGTCGGCAGAGACCTACCGATGAGCTGGCAGAAATCTGCAGAATGCTCACCTCTTTGGTAGAAAGAGCCCATCTCCAGAAAAATTCGAATAGGGCTGTCGCTTAGCGTATCGAACTACAGGAGATATATCTCATCTATCGCATCAACGAGTCATCAAGACCAGATGATCCTTCGACATCCACCTGAACTCCAGGTCCACCCGATCTCCAGGTCCACTTGGATGTCCTCGGTTAAATACCAGTCCACCACCAAGAAATACCCTGGACTTCTTGCCCTTAAACGTGTCAGTCACAGCAGGACAGTTCATGACTCCTACAAATGTCAGAACACTACCGGTTTTTTTCCTATCAGTGGTTCACACACCTTTGTTCGGGAACCCAACATCGGCAATGGAATGTCATCCGTAACAAGACTGCCATCTCTGCCGCCGATAATGGCAAGCTTCGAATCCGGCAGACCATCATGGAATTTTATTCCTTCAGGCAACAGCCATCTACCAGATCCCCCGATCTTTGGATCAGTCTCTGGACCAACAGAATAGCAACAGCCGCCATTACAGGCAACTGCACAACGACCCAAAAATCTGAGAGTCGACCATAACAACATGATCGACCTCAAGTCGTTCTGAGATTACGCGTCTCGGACCGATACGGATCTGCAACAGATACGATCTGCCATGCACACCACTATCAGCACAGCTCCCAAAATAGATCGAGTGATTGAAGAAATAAGGTGCACCCCGTTTACTAACAGGATTGCCTCGGCACATGTCCGTGACTTCGGGAAAATAAGATTCCCTGAATACAATGGAAGCACAGTCCCCCGAGCTCACCTAAGGTTGTTTAGATTTGCGATTGCGTGTGCACATCTGGTCGAGGAAGAAGGTTTTTCAGATTTGCGATTACGTGCGCATTGCTGTATATTCGCCGAACACCTCGTGGGCCCTGCTCTAGACCGTATTACCCTCAGGGGAACAGACAAGCCGAGGCCTCTAACAAAGCACTACTCAGCAACAAAAAGAAAAGCCTCAACTCGACAAAGAGTTTGTGGGAAGATGTGATCTAGGGTGTGCTCTGGGCTTGCCATACAACCCCTCAGAAAGCCACAGGAGAAACCCCCTCCTCCTTGGCCTACGGGATGGAGGCCGTAGTGCCCACCGAAGTCTCGATACCAGACTCCGACATGCACTATGTCAAGATAACGAGCAAACTAATAACGAAATTCTCAAAGATAGCCTTGATTTCATCGATGAACGACGAGACGAAGCAATGATACGAATCTAAAATTAGCAGCAAGCCACCGCACGCTTCTATAACTCTAGACTCCGACAAAGGATATTCAGCGTTGGCGAGCTGGTCCTGAGAAAAGTGTTCAGTAACACAAAAGAGAAGGTTCATACCAGATCACTGAAATAGTTCGTCCCGACGTTTACAAACTCAAAAAATACATAGACGAAGTACCTGAATTTAGGCCATGGAACTTCATGAACCTAAAGAAATATTATCACTAGGTACTCTCAATAATCGAATTACGTTAAGGCTTGATCCCTCTACAGGGTACGTAGGCAGCTCAAACCCACGAGTGCAGCAACCCTTCATTAAAATTGCTACTCCATCCTCGACGATAGCCGATAACAACAAGTAGCAGGACGTCAACATACTAGTATAAAACAACTGTCCTCATACTTGTTCTCACTAAATAATTATTCACCATCAAAACACACCTAATAACTAGGCGTCACCTCACTAATTGTGTTAGAACATACTTATACATGTGACCTCGACAGGTGAATACATACAAAGTGGTCTGAAATACGAAATCATTCTAAACACGCCAAAAATCAAACAACAGTAGTCTGAAATACGACCTAACTGCACTCAGGGAAGCTTCCGCAGCGTGCCTCATGATGAGCTCCCGCAGTCCGCATAATCGCGGATCGAACACATTAAAGTTGTCTCGATCCTTGAAACATGCAAAAAAGGGTTACCAAAAAGAGCAAAAGGATGAAAACACTCACGGGCAACCAAGTTATTTGAAATAAAAGATTAAAACCCTCCCAGGCAACCAAACATAAAGGTTCAAACGAAAAACCAAAAAATAAGACAAGTAGAAAATGGATTAAAACCCTCTCGGGTACCATGTTCAAAAATTAAGCTGAAAGAGAAAGAGGAAAGGCGAGTCACGGTGCCGCCACCTTACTCTGATCCTCTGTGACCTTGTTCGTCCCAAACTCATCGATCCCTCTTGGAACCCTGGTTCCCACATCCACGTCCATCAGCACTAAGTAGCTTGAGACCTGCGGAAGATCCAGCTTTGAAGTGGAAAAATCCAAGGTGACAGATGCCTTAAAAACATCCTCAATCCCCAGACGTAGCTCCGTCAGCAGCTCCCGCTCCCGATCGATGTCCTTCCCATCCCCAACAAGCTCCTTAAACAGGAGGAGATTAGAATCAAGCTCTTGGAGGTTGGCTTCATTGTCATTTTTGGCCCTCAAGCTCACCCTGCTGCAGAACATTCGCCAGCCGCTGCTAATAACTCGCAACTAGTTGGTTCGCCGCTGCCGCCATCTGAAAATGCATAACTAATCAGACATGAATACATAGATGGTAACAAATCTAAAACTTCCCTGCCCATCGCCTCCGCCATATCGAGGTAAACCTCACGCTCGGATAGGTTTCAGACTACTGGAAGTTGACATCCTGCCAGTTTAAGATGACGAACAAGTGTCACCATCCCGAAATGATCCCCGATCATAGGAGAATCACGGGTATGATTGAACTTCCAGTGGAAAGGCCTGCCAGCAGCTCCGTCATTACCGGAGTAAGAGCCGGACCTTGTCTCGCCACAACGGACATGAGGGGACCCTCAGGAGGTACCCCCGGAGGCTGGTGATCAGCAGCACGGTTCGAGGCCACCTCCGAAAGCTGAAGCAGACTCTCAGTACCAAGGAGACGTACATCCCCGAAAGTAGACCCTCCCCTCGTCCTTTGACGCTTAGCCACCGAGCCTGAGTCATCTGAACTCAACACCATCATAGAAGGAGGTTGGGCCTCAACCGGCTGAACGTTCTAGGAAGCAGCCGCAACAGTGGGAGCAGCCTGCAGTCCTCTAGGTCCTGCCACCATTGGCAAGACCTTTTGAGGGGTCTGCTGCAACACCGACGTTAAGGGGCGGGTCAAGTCACCAGCCCAAACTCTTCCGTGGGCTCTCTGTTCATGGAGGAAGGGATGGCGAAACATTCTTAGAACAGACAGCGTGCTATCTGAAGAACTTTGGTCTTCAATAAGATGCCAACCCAGACCTATATAACGGCCAGAAACGCATACCACCAAAACATTCAAATAAACAAAACTTAGAGCAATCTAAATTCATAGTTACCGGGACAGATCAGACTATCGGGATGGAATAAAGCGATATGTCGAGCTCTACACCAACTAGACGCAGGACGAACTGGTTATACTCGTGGAACGGGTCTCAGAAATACAGGATGCAAAAATCTTCGAACAAGTTTGTGGGTAAACTGCTCCCAAAGAAAATTCTTGGCTTGAAGCCGTACTGTAAGTGCCCTTAACTCTGAGGTAAAAGCAACTGTATCAGAGGTGGCCAAAAAATCGAACAACAAAAAATCCTTAGCAAAACAGACTAGGTAAAGAAACGCAAAATAAAAACAGTGGCTAGTCATGCTGACCAGCCACGCTACGCCACTCAGGTGGCAATGTGCCGAAATCAGAATCCCCAACTGATGCAGGAGAGATTCGGAAGAAGAAGTATCTCTCTTGCCAATACGGGTCTCAGCCCGGAAGTTCACCTACGATACAGTGCTCTTTATGGGGCAAGACATAAAATGTCCCTGGTTGCTCCGCAATGGAGTTATGTTTGAAAGAGTACATCGAGAGCACCAGATCCGGTGACATGACATCCCCCATCTCGCCGCATCTCACCATCATCCAATTCATATGGCGGGCAAAACCGGGACCCATCTGAGGGAAGGCAAGCTGGAGCCTCTCCAACGTCTCCAACAAGACCCTTGGAATCGGGACATTACCCCATAATCCTCAAAACACGTGTATCTTTCCTCGCACTTCTATCCAAACCGTTGATTCCTCTGCATGGGCAATACGCAATCATGCGGCAAATCTATACAGTTCATTTATCAATCGACGGATGAATTCAAGTTATTACTTGATAACTGCACCTCTGAAATACGAGCAAGCAAAATAATTATCACACTTCTGGATGAATTCAAGTTATTAGTTGATAACTGCACCTCTGAAACCGATGAAGCAAAAACAAATTAAAGCTAAAAGGTTAACATGGGCTTCCAAAGAAGTTTGCCACATAATGAAACACTAGGAAAAATGCACCATTCATTGTTCAAGTTGTGGTGGCCCTAGATACAATACCTGTGGTTATAATAACTATCCAAAGAAAATGGAAATAAAGTTAAGATATAACGAATTCTGGAGGGAATGTGTTTTGTTTTTCAACTTCACACTTGTTGTATTTGTCTCAAGGTATTGGTATTGATCTCAGATTAGTAATGGTATTGGATTGGTAATGTTATGTTGAATTTAGTCTTTTTTAAGTATGTGTAATGTTGGACCCGGGCTTCGCCCTTGATTCCCGTTTAGGCCTACCTAGTTACTAACGGGCCTAGAAGCGGACATCGGCCCATTGACCTCAAGAAAAGTGATTGTGGCCCAGATTCTGGACCTACGAGAAGCCCCATTATGAGATGATTTCCCGTAGGACGTCGAATAAGAATTAGTTAAACGAATCATTGAATCAAACCGAGGATATTCCAGAAGGAGTTACATCAGATTGCGGACGAGATTCAAGGAGAAAGTTGGAGGCAAGGGCCTTATTTATAGGCTGCGGAGTCAAGAAAGAAGGACCTGATTTTTAACTTAAAATCCTGATGTTGAGTTAAGTGAGGACTTTTCCACTAATGATTAGGAGGCTGACTGGAGGGTTCCTATCAAAAGGTACATTCAAAGTGGAGAACTACCTAGTGATAAGTGGAAGGTGATATGCTCAAATTTACCCTGAGCTACTCTCTCAAATTAAGAGATCACTGTAGTACTTAGGGATCGAATTCACAAGGACTATGAAATACCCAATAAATCCCAGTAAAAGTATTATGCTAAATAAAGTATAATGTAATGAAATTGCAGTGCGAATAATTAAACGAAGTGTAAATCAATGGAGAAGAGCGTTAGGCATAGGGAAATCTCAGGAATCTTTAGTATTGTGAATCAATTTAACTATCAGGATTATAATTAAGAACCGTTCTAGAACTCAAACACAATTGTAAAACCTACCCGCTTTCGCTGCGTAAACTATCTATCCCTGAATCTAGAATTCCAAATTTCTTTGCTAAATTCTAAAATCTAGACAAGCAGTAATGATCAGGTTCAATTTGTTCACAAAATCCCTAAATCAAATCACCTAAGATAGATCTAGCAACCAATTACACTTTCATGTCAATTGATAACCCTAAATCATATTCTAGGTCGCGAATCTAGAATAAGCAATAAGTTCAATCCTAGATGAAGAACTCTATCAATTAACCCTAATAACCCAATGTTTCAACAATTCCTCAGAAACCCTTGAAAACTTATAACCTAACAGGGGAACTACTCAGACATGGTGAAAGCAACCATCATCACGATATGAATAGAAGTCATTCAATATAATAGAAAATAAAAGTAGAGAACAGAGAGTATCAGGGATTAGAGAAAGATGATACAAGCTTGAGATAGAGAGAGTCTGCCTTCCTTTTTTCTTTTTTCAAAACCCTGATCTAAAGCACAATAAATAGCTAAAAACTCGTACAGTGACTAATGCTAAAATATTAGAAACTTCTGGGCAAAATTGTAAATCTTCCAAAATTTCCGAAGTTGTCCGCCTGTGGTGTCGATCGACACTCATGGCTGGTGTCGGTCGACACCAAGTCACATATCGCCTCAAAACATGATTCTTCGATGCAACTTCTCGGTCTTTGCTCCAAAATCTCTCATATTCTTCACATTAGTCCTAAATGCATACCTGAAGATAAAAGACTCTAATAGACTCTAAAAACACCAAAAAGACTCAACTAAAGACTCTTATATCATGGTTAAAACCCATAAAAACCATGATATATCAGAAGGCTTGAAACTCATAATCATTAGTACAAAATATTGCATGATTGAAAACTCATTATTTAAGTGAGGTGTAAGCGACCCTTATTTACTGTGCATTCACGGTGAAGGGATCGACATCATTATGAATGAAGTCCATCAAGGTCTTTGTGTAAACCATTCATTTGGAAGATCTATGGCATTCAAGATTAAACGACTTGGATACTGCTGGCCTACAATGATCTCTCATTGCGCAGATTATGTGCGGCGATGTGCGAAGTGGCAGCAGCATGCTCCATTGATTCATCAACCTTTTGAGCTACATTCATCAATAACAGCTCCATATCCATTCATGCGCTGGTCTATGGATATTATCAGACCTATGCAAAGGTCGACCCAAGGGGTACAACATCTCCTCGTTTTAACAAATTACTTCTCCAAATGGATCGAGGCAGAAGCATATCCATCCATAAAGGATTCTGGCATGAAAACCTTTTTATGGAAAAACATAATTTGCTGGTATGGAGTTCCTTATGAGACTGTAACCGATAATGGTTCTCAGTTTATTTCGAAAGATTTTGAAGACATCATCTCAGCGTGGGGAATTAAAATGAGTTATTCAACTCCAAGATATCCACAAGGAAACGGCCAAGCCGAGGCAGCAAACAAAACTGTTTTAAGTAATCTGAAAATATGCTCGATTTATATAAAGGGGGATGGTACAAAGAACTTCAACCTGTTTTATGGGCATATCGAATGACGCCTCGCATAGCAAGCAGAGAAACCCCCTTTTCTCTTGTATATGGAATGGAAGCCGTAGTTCCTGCCGAACTAAATGTTCCATGACTTCGACAAACCAAACTCCCTCTTAATGATCCACTTAATGATCAAATAATGCAGGATGCTTTGGACACAATTGACGAGCGAAGAGATCAAGCATTAATTCATCTCCAAAATAACTTGCAGGCAACTGCACGATACTACAACTCAAAAATCAAGAATCGACCTTTAAAAGTAGGCATTCTTGTTCTTCGAAGAGTATTTGAGAATACAAAAGAGGAAGGGGGTGGTAAACTTGGAATTAACTAGGAAGGTCCTTACCAAGTAACAGAGATAGTTCGCAATGGTGCTTACTGGTTGGCAAAACATGAAGGAGAACCAGTTCGACGTCCTGGAATATTCTCAATCTTAAGAAGTTTTACGTTTGAAGTATTTTCTATGTAAAATGAACTACGACTTGGCTTGATCCCAATTATGGGTACGTAGGAAGCCCTCTTTCGTGGGCACAGCTATCAAATAAAATCAATATAATTCTTATTATATTATTTATTGTGAGAACTATATCAAAGTTAGAACAAAAAGCAAAATAAAAGCAAGTACTTGATATAAAAGCGAGCTAAAGCTCTAATCTTTTTCGCAAAATATTTTAGCATCTTGACCTGCGAGGTCTACAATATCTCGGATACACAGAGGGATATAATGACCAAAGTCCTCAAATCCCAAAGTAATCTAGTCCGAAGGGTGTGCTTCGAGCACACATATTTCCCTAGAGATGCAAAGAATCTGTTTTTCTATCTCACGGACCTTGGCCTTCAGCAAATCTCTTTCTTTAATCAGTTCTTTGTTTCTGACGACTAAATGAGAGAAGACAAGAAAGGATATTAGAGTCTAAGGGTTCGTTAAAAAGAAAGTCAAGCACATACCTTTTCAATAAATTTTATTGCAATCTTCTTACTATAAGGAGAAAGCCTTTCAATCAAACCCCAAGGGATAGTCACATTGGTCTCCCATCCTATCGGATGAAGGTTGGAACCTTCAGAAGTGCTCAAAGCAGTATTAAGACCATTATGACTGCAAATAGGCTTCACTTGAATTGCCATATCAGGTATAAGATGATTCCTGTCACTAGTACTAGAAATCATCACCTGTTAGATTGCGTTGCAAACGGCGTTTAATCTCCATCTTTTATAATCAAGTAATATTACATAGTCAATATAAATCAAAATCAGATATGTCATCCATTAATGGCATTGATTGATTCACCAAATACCGAGATTAATGAAATTTGAGTCAAATGGGAAGTCGATATTCGCTCTTAAATGGAAAGATATTGAAAGTTTGAAAATAAAGTTTAATCAAAAAACCCAACTCTTCATTACCAATTCGGAGTCGAATTTTTTTATCAGGCCCAAAGGTCATCTCGGCCAGGTTCCTATCTTAAAAGAGTCCATCAAGGAATATTAAAGATAAAGAAAAATAGCTCGGACAGCGAACCAAGTTCATTCACCTGAATTCCATGACCGAACTGACAAGTTCGGATCAAAAATGGAATCAGTTCTCTCGAACATTTCATACTCGCATTTTACCGAGGATAACGTGCACACAGCCGCAATCAAATATTATCCTTAGAAGAACTCTTTAATGGTTCAGGCGCAGCAGCTTCCCTTAACATATTTGGAGGATTATCGACATGAGTTGTTTCTGCTACCGTAGCTTCTACATCATGCATATCACAATGGATTAAATTCTTTCATATGCAAGTATTTATGCTGAATATCATAAGAATAATTTGATACCTCAGTTTTCTGCGAAGCATCAAAAGCTTTGGATGGTTGGACTCCAACCCGGGTCGCTAATTCTGACTCAGCTATCGTAAGTGAAGCCGACACACTAGCCATCGCTTCTTCCATGGTTGATGTACCTTTCGTAAGACCATCAAGCAAAGTCCACTTACTCCTCAATTCATTAACATATGACGGGGGCATTTCGCGTCTCTTTATAGTACTAACGTAGTCATCCACCTGTGCAAGAAGAGCCTTAATTATCTTTGCTCTTAGCTTCTTTTTTAGCCGAGCTGGCTGTTTGCCTTAAAGCATAATCTTGGGAGCGGATTAAGATGTCATATTTTAAAGAAAGCTCATCATAGCTAGCCCGAGCTGTGTCTAAATCTTTTCTTAAGGAAGATATGTAAGTTGCAGAGGAAGATTGCTCAAAAATAAATCATTCGATTTCAGCTTCACGATCTTTTACCAATCTCTTTGCATCTTCGTGCTCTTTTTCTATTTGTTTTAATCTTTCAGAGAGGTCTTCAAGTGTCCTCTTCAGGTCAGAATTCTCTAATTCAAAAGAAGAAGTTTTTTCCTTTACAACCTCTGTTGCGTCAGGAGAAACTCTAATGATGGATTCATAAGGAACAACTATGTCATTAAAATCCTTCACCGCCTATAAAAGTTAAAAAGATGCTAGGCTCAAAAGTTAGAGATTCAAAGATATAAGAGTGAGTACTAGACGAGACCTGAGATAGGTGATCAGAATGTTTCACAATTTGATCCCATACATAAGAGTTCAGTTGATCGACAGGAGGAACTGGCTGATCCAGTCGGGTGCCAAAATTTCAATATAGGTTGGCAATCCTCTTCTTTCCTGAAAAACATACAATGCATGAAATTAAACAATTCCTCAAGACATGTACTTCGGCAGGAGGAGTCATTTTACCTAATCCATCGAGAGGTGGCAAAGCTGAACCACTTGAATTTTGTTTAAGAGAAGGTGGAGGCTGTAAAATAGAAGCCTTTAGAACAGTGGCACCTGTTGACGAGAAGGGAATAGGCGAGCCTTTCTTCCCACAAGATCTAGACTTATTAAATCGTGGGGAGGAAGCGATCTCTACTTTCTTTCTTTTACTCAAGGATGATATTATAGCAATAGTCTGATGATCATCAGCGGTTTCAGCATCCTCAGTAGCAGAGGAAGGAACGAAACGAGCTTCCCGAGTTAGGTCGGCTCTTCGAGGGCATAGTTGGAAGAACGACAATCAAATTAACCCTTCCTGGAATGTCATCAATCAAAGGAGCAAGCTTATCCTTATGGGCCTTCCCTATAGTATCAAGCTTTCTTATGATTATATCTTTTGCTGTCTTCCAAGCGTCTTTCGCTTCTCTTCGAGCGTGAAAGTTAAGACTAGGATCATCATGAACGGCTGAGGGACCCATCACGCAAAGAAGTTCTTCATTTCTGAGGCATTCCCCATCTTGGTATAAGCGACCAAGGGTAAAAGAATTCCAGAACAAGTCTTTCCCAACGATCGATCTGAAGAAAGTCTTTAAACCCTCACCAGGGGTAGGACGAATTTGAGGGGTTGCGATAATAAGAATAACTTAGACAAACATCAAGTGCATAGTAAACACAGAAAAAAACTTATTTAACTACCTATAGATTCAGCCCAATCTCTGTGAATCCCCGTAAAGCCACCAACAGAGAAATCGCTTATATTAACAAAAAACAAGAAGTCTTCCCAAGACTTATCCTCCTTTGGGAGACCAAATATTGTTTGTCAATTATCATTGGGATAAATAGCAAAATGACCAGTACCACCTTTAATACTTCGAACGCTAAAGACTTGAGAAGTTCTTCAACCCTAACCGAGTATCCATATTCAGAAGCGACAGTGATTAAACCTAATATATTACAGAGCATATTAGGGGCCATTTTTGGAAAAGCAAGTCCTAGATGATTAAGATACTCCGAAAGTACCTCAAGAAGAGGAAAAAACAGGCCACAACTACAAGGTAGGCCTCATAGACACAAAAATAACCACCGGGTACAATCTCTGGAGATTCGTCTAGTCCCGGTAAACAAAATTTAACCGAGGATGGTACTTTACACCCACACTTGATATCTCGAAGATTCTCTTCAGTCAAGCTCGGGGTATGATAGGGCCCAAACTTATCATTGGATTTAGTACATAAAACAGAGGGCAGCAGGGTTTTCAAAGGGTTCGCTAGCAATTCCGAAGCCGCGCTAGTGGCCGGGGTCTCAATGATGGAAGGATCAATCAAAGGGTCGATCTGAGGATAAGACATAGTTCGGAATAAAAGAAAAGAGTTTAGATGTTCCAAAAAATAGAAAACAAAAAGGTCGTTGAAAGTAGTGAACGAAAAAGAAAAAAAAACGAATGACTGGTTTAACCTAAATCCGAGAAAGGGAACCGTCATACAATAAAAAACGAAGGGAGAGGAAGAGCTTCTCGCTTATCAATAAAAATCAATCAATATCTAAGAACTCGTATCAAGGCATCAAGATAACCGAACCTCAAAATTTAAGGGATCAGAAGGCAAAAAGCAAGAAAAATACTTAAGTCCTCCGAGCCAAACAGCAGCTCGCATGACTTGGGAGCAAATGCTGATACTGCATTCATACCAAGGATCCACTACCTCAAATCATAACACGTGTCAACCACTTCAGCAGGTCAAAGTAAAGGCTGGGTCAGTTCGGAGCAAGAAAGGACGGGCGAACCGTACAAGGGCTCGATGGAGCAAAATGGGGTCCGATCAGTTGTTAAGCTTCGCAGAATGAAGAAGCAAGCGAATCAAGGAGAGTCCGCGAAGCGAGGCGAATCTGCGAGCTGAAAGAGGAAATCATTCAAATACCAAGACGTTACAACATTAAAGACCAAATCAAAATGGACGGATTAAAGGAGAACCATATAATTTATTAGTATTTATTCTTAGCATTTAATCCTTAATTTTTGTATAAATATAGACCCTCATGGTCATGTATGGGGATCAATCTTTTGGCTACTCGAAATCAATATAAACTATTTATCACTTTTCCTTTAGCAAATCTATCTTCTATTTTACATCATTATCTTAAGAAAATTCTATTTTATTTCTTTAAACAATTCAATATATTATTGGGTGTGGAATCCAGCATCCACAGCAAAGCTGCTCAAACAGCCGAAGCGTTCGAGGCTTTGCATAAAGCTGAGGTAGTTGTCGATGCTTATGATATTTTGTATAATCATTGAAAGATTAACGAATATATCTTTTGTGATCTTTAGGGTGAGGAAGCTAAGATAGCAAAAACGGCTCAGACTGTTGCTTAATAATAAGAGATCCTATTAAGGATATAAACTGAAAGTGGTTATGTCCACATTTTTAGGGGGTTGTCCCTCTATATTGACAGAAGTGGCTTTTTGAAACTTAACTTGTGTTCTGGTTTCGCTTTGGCCCATGGGGCTTTATTTTTAAGACTTATTTACTTTGGAAGTTGATTGTCTTTTAAGACAATAACAATTATCCTCAATAAAGTGCAAGGAAAGCATCTATGAAGCTCAAAAGTTCATGCCCTGCAGTTGATTCGACCAACCGGTCAATGTGTGGTAAAGAAAAACTATCCTTCAGCCAAGTTTTGTTGATATCTGTGAAATCAATGCAAGCCCTCTACTTTTCATTATTTTTTTAACTACCATAGGATTGGCAAGCCAATCTGGTTATTTAACTTCGCGAATCGAACCGGCTATGAGAAGCCTGTCCACCTCGTCATTTACAGCTTTAGCTCGGTTAGGACCGAGCTTTTGTTTTTTGCTTTATTGGCATGCAGCTTTGCTTAACATGCAGCTCATGAGAGATGATGGTAGGATCAATCCCCAGCAAGTCTTCGATGGACCAAGCAAATGAACTTTTGTTTCTCGATAAGAACTATACTAGCTCTTTGTGCAATTATGTTGTTAGCCCCAAACCAATTTTCACCATGTGCTCCAGGTGTTCTCAATCAATAGAGACTTTGATAGTTACCGCTGTGGACTGCTACCCCCTAGAAAATACCGAAGTCTTCGATGCCTCGGGGATAGTTAATTGCTATTTAATTTTTAGCATGTGACTCATGAGATAGCAGGATCGAGATATTTCTTGATCTCCATTAACTGTTCCTACTCCATTAGGAGTTGGGAACTTGACACA
Source organism: Cardamine occulta (assembly GCA_028015245.1). Taxonomy (NCBI): domain Eukaryota; kingdom Viridiplantae; phylum Streptophyta; class Magnoliopsida; order Brassicales; family Brassicaceae; genus Cardamine; species Cardamine occulta. The sequence continues at coordinate 20,730,248 of CM051386.1, forward strand.
TTGGTGGTATGTCAAAGGTAATACTTTCATTTGGTAGATCCAAGGGGTACCCAAAATGATGTTGTACGCAGCTGGTTGATCAAAGACTATGAATTCAAGGATCCTTGACACTCCTACTGCGAGCACAGGTAACCTGATTGTGTCAAGTAACATCGATGTTTCGCCTGTGAAAGCAATGAGCGGGTTTGGTGGCCCCACTATGTCTGCTCTACTAATCCCCATCCTTTGTAAAGTACTTAGAAAAATGAGGTCAGGTGAGCTAACAGTATCAATTAAGACTTTGGAAATTTCAAAATTCGCAATATCCAAAGTTATTACCAATGTATCATCATGTGGTTTTGCGAGATGCTAAGTATCAAACTCTTCAAAGGCTATCAGCGTATTGGTTTTGATTTCCTTGGCTCCCTACTCACTTCCATAACAGCGACTCGCTTATGTTTTTTGATAGCGTGAACCATGTCTTGACACAGCTTTGAACCTCCAATGATTACGTCTATTCTTCCTTTCGAAGGCTTTGTCGAAGTGTGCTCGGAAGTTTTTGGTTTCTTTGCCAATGGTTCTAAGCTTTGCTATTCAAGATCTTTATGATATTGTTCGATGAAGTTTTCAATCTTGAAATCGGCCAAGTCTCGGTCTGCATGAGACCATAGCTCGGTCAAGTGTTTCTTAAGTACATTGAATTCTTTGGTGTTATGCCCATTAACTCGGTGGATATCGCAATAAGAATTTTCATCGTGAAGACAAGTGTTCAGAGAAGGAGATTCAAACTTTCCTTTTCCAAGAGAAGATAGCCCAACACTGTTGTTGTATGGGGAAGCCCCAAAACATTTAGTATCTGTAATGGTCTTCGGCTTAAACTTTTTAGTCGTAGGCACAACTCTGGGCTTAGTGGTTTGGTACTTTTTTCAAAAGTAACCTTTTCCTTTTCGGCCTCGATCCAATTGTTTGCTCAGAATAATGCATCATGAATGGTAGTTGGTTTGTTAACTGGGAGCTCCAATCGAAACCTTGATTCGTGCCATAAACCATTTTATAAAGCTGCCAGCGCAGCAGTTTGAGAAATTCCTGGGATCTAGGACAGAATGTCCTTGAAATTAGCAATATGCTTTCTCAAAGGTTCCTGAGGACCATGAGACATATTCCAAAGATCGCTATCCGTTTTACATTTTTCAATGAGTACATAGTACTGCATAATAAAGACCGATGATAACTGATCAAACCTATCTATTGTAGCAGACTCAAGTTGAGCTGAATTGGTTACCTTGTGGAACTTTGATTTCATTTCATCTAACTGGCGGTGAACTTGGTTAAAATCTGACATGATTGCATGGTGCCAAGTGTCTCCTAACTCAGCTGGGAGATCATTGTTATTGTCCACCACTTCTGTCACAGCTATGGGATTACCTCCGTCGCCCATTTAATCACTGGTTAGATTTGCAACTCTGACTGGATTGCTTCTGGCTTGTGCCGTCGTTGTTTGGTTGGTTGGCATCGAAAAATTAGCACTTTTAGAGGGATTCATAGGGATTTGAGGTTTGAAACTCCTTGTGGTCCCAAAAAGTATGCGGGAACTACGACTCCCAGAAGAAGTCCCAGCAATTCCGTCTTGATGGTATTGAGCTTTGTGGACAGATCGGTCATGCTCTGCGAGATTGTAGCAAGAGATGTCTGGATGGTAGTGATGGCGTCAGTGTTGTCAGTGATATGGCCACCGGTTCCGCCAGACATGATGGATTTCTTGATGAGGAGAACTATTCTGAGATGGTAGATTTGTAGATTGAAAGTCTGATTCTCTCCACAGATGGCGCCAAAATGTGAAAACAGGATCTCACACCCAATAATATATTGAATAATATGTAAAATAAAATAGAAATTGCTTAAGAATTGACTAAAAATAGAAATACGATCATTCGAGTAGAAAAATGATCGACCCCCTTACATGTCTATGGGAGTCTATACTTATACACAAATTAAGGATTAAATGTTAAGAATAAATACTACTTAATCATATGATTCTCCTTTAATTTTCCAGTTTTTATTTTTCTTTAATGTTGTAACGCCTTGACTTTTGAATGATTTTTCTCTTCAGCTCGAAGATTCACCTCGCTTCGTGGACACTCTTTGCTTTGATTGCTCCTTCCTTCCGTGAGTTTTCACCGCTGATCAGACCCTAGTTCGCTTCATCGAGCTCTCGTACGGATTGCTTGTCTTTTCTTACTCCGAACTGATCCTGTCCAAATCTGCTGAAATGGATGACACGTGTCATAATTGGAGAGAGTGGATCCTCGGTTTGGGATCCGGTAGTAACATGATGTCTAAGGAATATGCTTTAGTCATTATAACTATTAAATATTCAAAAACTTATACTATAAATCTGCAGAAAATAAACAAAAACTATTGAGAGTTTAGAAAACAAAAACAAAAACTAAAGTGAATAAATTAGCTAAACTCAAAAAAAAAACAAAATTGAAGAAAAAGTAGATGTGTCGTTGAATGAAATGATATGATATATACAATGGTGGAGGGAGAATTTTTTTCATGGGGTCAAAATATAAAAATTTAATTTTATGGGGGTCAATATGTTAATTTAGCTAAAGTTAATATAGTTTTATAACAAACATACATCAAAAATACACTAATTGTTTTTAAAACATTGGGTATCATATGACACCCCTAATTACTATCTGCTTCAGCCACTTCATATATATAGTAAGAAGAGATCCCAATTACTAGAATTAATTTCACTAATGCCACTTTTTCAGAAATTCTATTCAGACCTGCCACTTATTAATCTGCATGCCACTCAATTTTAATGAAAAGACGAAAATATTCAACTTTTTTAAAGTAGATGAGGGGAATAACTGGTACCCAGTTGCCCCCAGTTGTACTCGGTTATTCCATATCCATTTGTACCAGTTGTACCACAAATATGAGATTCGAACCCTGGTCGCGCGTAGCGGATTCGTACCCGGAGCGCTTATAACAAATACTTTGCCATTGAGCCACCGTGTTTTGCTTGGTATCACTTACAATTAAAACTATATAACCAGATTTGAAAAATCATAAAGGGTAAATTTGTCTTTTTATACACAAGTGGCATTACTAATTAAACTTTCTCAAATAATGGCATTAGAAAAATGGACTCCAATTACTACCTGCCTTCGCCACGCACAGAGATCGAGACATCACCACCACTACTTCACTCCTGAGAAAGATCTTTCAAGCTCTCTCTCAAAGGTAACATTATATAGATAATAGATTGCTTCATGGTTCTCTTATTCGCCATTTGTTTCTAATGGATTCGAAGAGGATTACCGCATATTGACTGTGGAGAAGAAATGACTATGGAGACGGAGCGATGGGGCACCATTACTGGTGGCTTTATAGAATTCAAAGAATTTGATCGAATATTTCAACCTGGAGTTGGCAAGGATTCACTGGCGAGATGCAGGGGAATCAATAGCTTAATTCCTATGATGTGATTTTCTCTTGTCGTAAATTAGTAGGAAAGGAAGTTTCTTTCTTTCTAATCATCTATATTCGGTGTGATATAGGAGAATTAATCTTAGTAAAGCTACAAAGATTCTTAATTCAGACACTTTCTTCGAAGTTTGCATATCATTGTTAGACTTGCTTCAGAATTCAGAACAAGTTTCTGCTGCATGGCCAGTACGAGACTTTCTATAGACACATATATGTCGTTTATGTGTTAATTTTATCAACTATTTACATAAAACTGACCATTGGCTAGGATAAGTCTTGATCGCCTTAGTTTTGTGCAAATACAGGTGATTCTTAGTACGTTTCAACTTGATAGAAAGAAGGATACCACTGGGAGTAATGAGAAACGAGATGCTTCAAACAGCTGAAGTCGCTTAACTTCTCCTTCTAGCATTGGGCCTTTGCTTGGCATGGGTTTTCGTTATTGTATGGGTACTTCAAGAAGACATCCATTGAGGGGAAATGATGAGAATCATCATCATCATCATCATCATCATATTAGGGTTCGTCCCTCATGATGCCAATATCAAGGTCTGTCTCTCTCATCTCGCAATTGGTTAAAGCTTGACATTTTAAATTCTTGGGTGGTGGTAGTGCAAAAGAAATGGAAAATGAAAAATTGGGGTCTTGTTAGACTTATTTCAGCTGAATTTTGTATGTAAGAAACACCCTTCTTACTAGTCTACTTAGTGTAAAACACCCTTCTTAAAAGCAATTGTAACAAGAATTGTTCATGTAGAAGCTGGTTTTAAACTCTGATGTGAACAGTTTGCTCTGTGTTTCTTGCAAAAGAAAAATAAGAAGTGGGTGTTTGTCAGTTGTGCTCATGTTAAAGCGTAGTGTATGGTTGTTCTGGCTTGATGATCCTAGAAGACGGATGAGAGAACCAGAATTATTATTTATTTGATCTTGCTAGAACTTTTTTGTTTTGAGTAAAGTTTTGTAGGTTGTGCCCTGCATCAGCCATTGAAGACAGATGGATGGGATTAGACATCAGTCAAGAGTATTTGACAACTTTCAACAACGCACAAACAGTCATTTGAAATGGAGTCATTGAAATTTTGATAAAGAGTCATTGAAATTTTGCTTTCCGTTTTTGCTATTATCGACTCAATATCAGTGTTGTACAGAAAATTTTAAAAAGAAAAGTAAGTTTTTTTTATCATCCGTAAAATCTATGAATCTCAGTTATCAAATGTGTTTTTCCCTTCATAAATGTTCTCTCACCAAACAACTGCGAAATGGTGATGTTGAATTTAAATCCCAAAGACTATGCTTTTGTTTAACCAACACGATTAGAGCTTCAGAACCAAGTTATTTAGCAATGGATTTAATAACCCACGTTTGAGTCTTGTCAATTCATCAAAGATTGGATTTAAGAATAACTTCAACTTTAAGTCCATTAAAATCAGGTAAAAAATCAATTAATTATTTATTATATTTTTAGTAATTGAATAAATTTTAAACGTGAACAGTACTTTTAAATTTTAATATTTAATGTCGAGTACTAATTAATTTAGATTGTGTTTGATTTAATTATTAATTTAAATTTAGAAAAATGTGGATGAGATTTAATCACTAATTTCAATTAAGATAATTTTGATTATAATATTTAGGAAAATAAGTTTTTCTATATTTTGTATCTTTTAAATCAGTGCAAGTGATTTTTGATTGATAAATTGATTTTAAAATTAATTTCCAAAATTAAATGATGTATCTTTAAAATTAAAAACATTAGAGAGATAAAATTAATATATATATATTCTTAAATAACGAATACTCAAATTAAATTAAGACATATATAATTATGAATTACAATACATATATATATAATAAATATACTATTATTATTTAATTATTTATAAAACATTTGATCAAATAAAAATGAGGGGGAGAATAGTATTAAAAATAATTAGTATGATTTAATTGGAAAGCTAATCAGAAAAGAGAGAGAAATTAATTAAATTACAACCTAATATATTTTATTTGTATTTAATCAAGTCAAATAGACCAATTATATTTATGTTTAAAAGATATGTGTCCCTTTATTCCGGATTCGAATTACTTAATCTTCTAACATGTTAGGACTCATGTAGACAATGAATGTTTAGTTATGATCTCTTGACTTAATTACCCTTTTTAAATTGAAATAATCACTAGTAACACTCAATTAATACTGTGGCAATTTCCGTTAATATATTCAACTTGGATGGTAATTAGATATGTTGTTTGCGCGATTAAAAGTATCGCTGATTGGATGTTTGGATTGTGCAGAAATATTTATTTGTCAGCAGAATAAATACCCCTAATTAAAGGTTAGAACTTAGAAGTTCAACAGTTTGTTTCCTGTGTATCAACCTATTTTTTTGTTTGAATAAATCCCCTAATAAAAGATTATTTGATGATTATACTAGTGAAATTATACTAAAATAACCCTCAAAAGTGATTTAATTTCTAGATTAACTCCTTAGAAAAGGTCTTACTAGAATAACTCTTATTGTTTTTTCCAAAATACAAATTAACCAAAATGAATCATAATATTCACAACAATGTCATTCTAATTTTAAATCAGGGAAAATAAAAAAATATGTGTTTAATTTTGAAAAATTAAAAATAAAAGTGAAAAATAAAAATGAATCAGATTTTATTTTTTGGAAATAAAAAATCTTCACCCACAATTGTCTCTCACCTTGTGCAAAAGTTTCCCCAAAAACCCTAACACCTTCTTCTTTCGAACTCGACAACCACTTTTGTTATCAAGAACAAACAACCATCTATTATTTGGAATGATCCATTTTCCAAAAACAAGGATAACCTGCTCCATATTATTATTGTTCATATGACAGAATTTCTGAAAAGCAAGCAGAGAAAAAAGGAGATAAAACCTTGTGAAAAAGAAGATCTTAGGGGTGGAGGTAGAAAACTGAATGAATAATTGTGGAAGACGAAAAAGAGGCTGGAAAACCCCTAAAACCTTTGACGGCTGAAGTTATGTATTTAGAAACAAAACTCCAATATTTTCATCATTAGGTTGTTAAAATATTCAGAAAATATGTGATGTCATTAAACCAAGTTTATGGTTAAAAAATCTGCGGTAATATTACCGCAACAAATCTGCCATAATAAGTATGTAGACACTAGAAAAGTTATTATAATAAGATAAAAGGTCGACGGGTTGTATCTCCACCCAAAGTTTCAATTAATTTTGTCCTCATGAAACTTTAGCCTCGGGATGTAACTACACCTCAAAACTTTGACAAGATAAATCCCAACAAAAACTTTAATTTTGGTTTATATCTCCATTGTCGTTAATGAGTAATGGCATCCGTAAAATCTGACATTAAACTGGAATAAAATCAAAATCAACCAATAATCTGATTTTAAGAGGTTTTATATTTGAAAACCAAAAGCTTATCACTACCAAACCTTATATTTGATATCAAAGATTTTAAAAAATTAATAAAAAGAAACCTAAAATTATGGGAATGGGGAAAGAGAAAAGACGATAGAGGAAGAAGAAGTATAGAAATGAGAAGAACTTGAGTATTATGGCGACAATCAGATAATGGCTTTAGGGTTGTTCTTCATGACAAATTGAATACTGGCAACTGGAATGTAAGTACATATGTAGCGAAGGAATTAGGGGTTTTTGTATCTTATACATCATCACAACCCTTGAAATGAAAATTTCTCCTTCGAATCAACACATGCAAAGAAATCTCTATCTCCATGTTCTTGGTATTTTATGTTATTCGTCTTCGTCCCCATGGATCATTGGTTAATATTGATTTTAATCCATTTTAGTGTCAGATTAAACAAAAATCTTTACTCATTAACGACGATGGAGATATAACCCGAAATTAAAGTTTTTGTGGGGATTTACCCACAAATTGAATTTTTTTCTTGTCACTATTCATAAGTTGGCATCAAACTAGTGGTAGGGGAAATCACGATGAATATGTGCAAAACTTTAATTGTTTGATTTTTTATTTTAGTTGGTTGAATAAGACTTTCCAAACTATTGTTATTTTCTGGATAAAAAAACAAATCTGCGAAGACTTGAAATATATCTTTTGTAACTCAAAGCTCAGTCTATCAATCAACTTTTTGTAATCAAATCTACAGCCACTATTAGGTGAAACAAAACTCTGCCACAGCGTAAATTTAAATATGTAATGGAAAATTAAGTCTGCCAAATAAATATGCGACAGAAAATTAAATATGATATAAAAGTTCAAATATGTTAGAGAAATGAAAACATCTGTTGTACTCCTAGCATGATATGAGATGAATTAGAAAATCTGTCAAAACTAAGATTTGTAAATCTGCAGTATAAATAAAATATGCGAAACATATTTGCCGTACAAACAAATATGCGTAAATATTTGACCTTTTTCTCTAAAAACAAATATTTTCTAATGTGAAATTAAATTTAATGTCACTCATGTAATTATTATTTTTTCGTAAAATGTTGTGTTGTCCGTTTCCTAGTAGCCGCAATTGGTCATTATGTTGTTCGTTTCATAGTTCCTTTGACTTATCGCTATATTTTGTTTTTCTAATTTTATGAGATTTTTTCCAAAATATGTCTTTTATATTTTAAATTTAAAACATATAAAGTCTATAAACTTTTCTGTTTAAAAATAAAAATAAAATAAACATAATTTACTTTTATTTTATTTAATGAGAGGTCTAATTGGGTCATATTTTTGTTTAACTTTGGCATAGGCCATTAAAAGATTATTTAATTATTATTTTAAAACAGAACCTTATTAGGCCTTAGGCCATAAAAAGATTATTAAGGTGTTAATTAGTTTACATTTTTTTAAATATAGCTTAGGCCATAAGATATTTTTTATAACCACTCAAAAGAATTATAAATACTACACATTGATGTTCTTATTACTCCATATTTATCTTAAATAAAATTAAAATGAACCATCTCATACTTTTTATATTAGTCATTGCAACTAATTTTGGGTTAAATGAAGCTTGTAAAAGAAATCAGGTAGAAATTTATAACCAACTTGGTTCTGGTCGTACTCTCGAACTTCATTGCCGTTCCAAAGACAATGACCTAGGCATACAAAATTTAAATTTCAATGCTCCTCCATATCTCATTAGATTCCATGATGAGATACCCAATTTAACAAGATGGGCTTGTATTCTTAGGCAGGGATTTCATTTTGAGTATTCTTTTGATGTTGAAGTATACAAAGCAAAGGCAAGAGTTATTCCTGAATGTGGCCAGTTACGCAGATGGACAGCCAAACTTGATGGGATATATTTTACAAGAAATTTTGATAAACCGTCGGTGCGCGTATTGTCATGGAATAAAGGATATTAATGTACTTTTCTTTTTTCTAGAACAAATAAATATTAATAAAATCGGTTTCCTTTGCTTCTTTGTTTTATAATATATAAAAATATAATAATAATATATTATTTTATTTTATTTATATTTATATTGTATCAAGTGATGAAGGTCGGCGAATTTGACAAAACTGAAGAGTACCTGGCCGACAGCTTGTACGACTCAGACAATAATAAGTACTGAATGGCTATATGTTTCTTGAAATTCAGAAAGTTATTATGCTTCGAATCTACAAAATAATTGGTTTAGATTTATTTAGCTACAGTTACATTTCTAGTGATATATATCAACGGATGGGTATACATACAGGGGCGGAACCACATGTAAGGATGTGGGGTCAGCTGACACCACATAAACTATAAAAATTTAGTTTTTTTACACTAGACTAATCAACTAAATTGGCACAATGGTCAAGTTTGCACTCACTAATAGAATGCAGTCATGGGTTCGAAACCATACTTTTGATATTTTGCACCCAGTAAAAAAATTGGCTGGGTCCACCACTGTATACATATATTAGATAATGGTTTACATTAAACCGTTTGAATGAGTCTGTGAACCAGTCTGGTATATTATAAATCAGATTGTTGGTTTAGTCTTTAACATATATAAGAATTCTGTATAATTGATTGAATGACAAAGATGAATAATAACATAAACATTTTCTTCTTTTTCTTCTCTCTCGATTCACTTTAACTGAATCTTTATATCATGGTATCAGAGAATTGAATCTAAAAATTTAACCATTTTCTTCCGCATTTCTGAATTCACTTGCTGATTAATCATCATGATTGATCGTCTTTCCTCTTTCTTTGCGTTCGATTTCTTGATTTTTTCGTTAAGATTTCAGAAATTCTGGTGACTTCGCCGAGAAACTAGTTTTTCCAATGGTGAGTACTAGCAGAATTGGTCGTCACATGGTCCGAGCAACTTTTTCAGCTCGTAAACTAACGAATCGCGAATATTCTTCTCAAGGTTCACCAAAGGTTACTCGAGCTCAAGAAGTTTGTGCTTCATCAATTGAGTCTCCAGATAGTATTCATTATCCATATTATCTCACAAATGGTGACAATCCAGGTCTTTCTATTATCTCGGAAGTCTTAGATGGTACAAATTACAATAATTGGTGCATAGCTATGAAGATTGTTTTAAATGCGGAGAACAAACTTGCTTTCATTGATGGATATGTATCAAGACCAAATGAATCGGATCGTATTTTCAGAATTTGGTCTTGATGTAACAGTATTGTGAAATCATGGCTTTTGAATTCGGTTTCTAAGCAGATTTACAAGAGTATCTTGTGATTTAATGATGCATCTGAGATATGGAAAGATTTACAAATATGTTTTGACATTAAGAAATCTTCCAAGATCGTATCAAGTGTCTCAACAAATTTGGTCTCTACAACAAGGTACAATGAATCTTGCTACCTATTATACTACATTGAAGACACTTTGGAATGAACTGGATGGAGACGATTCTGTGAAAACTTGTAAGAACTGTGATTGTTGCAAAGTTATGGACAAGAAAGCGGATCATGCTAGAGTAACAAAGTTCTTATCTTGTTTGAATGATTCATATGGTGTTATCAGAAGACAGATTATTATGAAGAGGCATGTTCCAGAGTTAGCTGAAATCTACAATTTTTTGGATCAAGATCATAGTCAGAGAAACATTACACATGTTCAAAATGTTGTTGCTTTCAGGTGAATGCATCAGAAAATATACAGGCTTCAGTCAGTGCTACTTATAAAAAACCTCAAAAATTGATATGTGCACATTGTGGATATAATGGACATTCAGTGGATAAGTTTTACAAGATACATGGTTATCCAGTTGGTTACAAGGACAAGAACAAGAATTAGACAGAAAAGACAGCAAATTCAATGAAACAATCAGCTTATGTCAATCCTGTAGTTGCTCAGTTTTCCTTGACATATTCAAAACCCAATGACTTGTTTACAGGAATGGCAAAGACTCTTACTAAAGATCCGATCAATCGAGTGGTTGCTTACTTCAATTCTCAGCTTTAAATAGATATCCATTGCTTCCACATCTCTTGCTTTGTCTTCATGTGCCACTATAACAACATTATCGGGTATGCCTTTCTCCTCATCTACTTTATGTTTTATTGGAATATTGAGAGCTACTGGTAGTGTGTTATCATCTGAGAGTTGGATCATTGATAGTGGAGAAACACATCATGTTTGTCATGATAAGAGTTTATTTATCTGCTTATATGAGGCCTTGAATAATTCAGTAACACTGCCCACTGATTTTGCAATCAAGATTACGGGCATAGGACAAGTCAAATTAAATGAAGCATCGGTGTTGAATAATGTTCTGTATATATCTGACTTCGGATTAAATCTCCCAGTGTCAGTCAGTTGACTAGAGATTTAGGTTATATAGTAACATTTAACAGAGATACATGTATGATACAGAAGCCTATGAAGGCACTGATGATTGGTCGGGCTGAGCAGATCTCTAATCTCTATGTCCTGGATACTCAGTCTATCACACAAACACCTTCACAGTAGAATACATACTCTACAAATGTTGTTGTTGATTCTAGTATACGGCATAGTAGACTAGGTCATCCATCTGTGAATAAGACTAATGATGTTACATACGTACTTAGTTTTAAGCATTGAAATAAATGATTTTTTTCATTGTGATATTTCCCATCTTGCAAAACAAAAGAAACTTTATTCCAATTCCAAGAACAAAATTTGTGAATCTGCATTTAATCTTCTTAATATTAATGTTGGGGGACCATTTTCAGTCTCAACAGTAGAAGGATATAGATATTTCCTGGCCATAATTGATGATCATACCAGAGTGACTTGGATATATCTTTTGCAGAATAAGTCTGAGGTCTTGCATGTCTTTCCTGATTTTCTGACAATGGTTGAGACTCAGTACAAGGCAACAGTCAATGGTGTTAGATCTTATAATGCACCAGAGTTGAAGTTTGTTGAGTTATTCAAAGGTAAAGCTATTTTTTCTTATCACTCATGCACTGAGACTCCATAACATAATTCACTAGTGGAGCGCAAACATCAATACATATTAATTGTAGCAAGGTCTCTCATTTTTCAAGCTAAGATTCCTATGGAGTATTGGGGTGACTGACATGTAGTCACTGCTGTCTTCTTGATAAACTGATTACCTGCAATCATTCTCAAAGATAAGTCTCCTTATGAAATGTTAACTTCTAAGACACCAGATTATGTTACAGTTCTACTTCTTCAAAGAACATGAACAAATTTCAACCAAGAGCAAAAGCATGTGTTTTTCTTAGGTATCCAGCAGGATACAAAGGCTATAAACTAGGGCTGGGCAAAATACCCGCACCCGATACCGAATCCGAACCCGACCCGAAGTAGGTGGTTTGGGTAGGGGTGTACCATAATAACCGATTGGGTGTAGATTTCTGACAGATCGGATACCCGTACCCGATCGGGTATAACCGAAGAATCCGAAGTTAACCCAAAATACCCGATAGTATATAAGGACCTATAGTATACCCTTTAACCCTAAATTCCTAATTCTTCTTCTTTCTTTCTTTCATTTATTGAACAAATCACTTGTTACAACCGGTTAAACTTCCCATTTCCAAAATCGATGCACATTAAACACTAATTGTTCAATCTGAAAACCGTAAACCACTTTGAATTGAGATTGATTTCAACTTTTTTTATGGAATTCAGATTGATTTTGGGTTTTTTTACTTTGGTTCGGAGAAAAAATATCCATACTCGAACTGAATCAAAAATTTATTTTGGGTTTCAATTATAACCCAGAAACACCCAAACCTGATGGGTGTTTACCCGAACCCTACCCAAAATCTAAAAATACCCGTTCAGGTCCTATACATTTAAACCCGACAACCCAAAAACCCAAAATATCTGACCCAAACCCGAACGGGTACCCAAAAGTTTTCTTGAGTGTGCTAGTTAGCTGTCTTGAGCAAAATCATGAGGCCAATACAAAAGGTTTATGAGTTTTGAGAGAGTAAGGTTTACTCTTTAACGGGTTAAAAATCTTAGGTCTTAGATTAAAAAGGTTAGTTCTTAAGCTTTGTAAAACCATCAAGAGTGTGTGAGCATCTTGAGAGATTTCTAAAAAAGAGTGAAACAAGAAGTTGTTTGTTTCAATAAGTATTCTTACGTATTTCTGAGGTCCTTCGGGAATTTCAGTTGGTATCAGAGCAGGCATCTTAACCGAATTGTTACTCAACAACATGTGAAGATCATGTAATGAAGGATGGACTCATCATGTGAGATAATGCCGGTGCAAAGACAAATTATGCTGGATGACACAAACTACGGATACTGGAAGGTGAAGATGAGATACGCCATCCGAAGCATTGACGAGGATGCTTAGACTGCTGTTGAAGAAGGGTGGACTGAACCAGTTGCGAAAAGAGAAGATGGGAAAATGGTCCCAAAGCAGAAGAATTTGTGAACAGATGATGAGAAGAGGATGTCCAAAATGAATTCCAGGGCACTATCTGCAATACACAACTCTCTCAACGGTGATCTATTCAAGCAGAGCCATGACTGTGCCAATGCAAAGGAAGCATGGGAAACATACAACTGTACTATGAAGGTACCACAAATGTTCATAGAAGTCGTTAAGATGCTCTGGCCTCTAAGTTTGAGAATTTACATGTGGAAGATGATGAAAAGATAAATGTGTTCAGGTCTAAGCTTAGTGCAATTACGAGTGAAGCTCATGTTCTTGGTAAAAAATATAATGACAAGAAACTAGTTAAGAAATTTCTGAGAAGCCTTCCCAAAAAATTGAAGCTCATTTGTGTGCTATGAATGTTGCTTTAAACACTGATACTATGACTTTTGGAGAAGTGGTTGGAATGATTAAGGCACATGAAATGAATCTGGAAATAAGAACGCTTGCACCAAGCATTCAGAGGGGTATTGCATTAACAACTTTGGAAGCCAAGCTCAAATACAGGAACTGGAAGTACTATGAGTATGATGGTGAAAAACTTTGACAGAACTATGAGATGGTTGAGCGTGGCAACACCAAACATTTCGGTAAGACTCCATCAGATTAACAAGATAGAAGATCATGAATGTCTGAAACTTGGTGTTTTTCGTCTGTTTCAATCGATTGATAGTATAAAGGGTGAAATGTCGAACCTAATCTAGAGCATGTCTGTAGCACTTAACATGTGGATTAAGCTAGCAAGTCAAGCAATATATTTTAGAGGTTTTTCTTACTAACAACCTAAAATACAGAAATTTAAACTAGAGATGCAGAGCCTGTCACACTCTAACAAATCATGAACTAAAGATGCAAAAACTAAGACTAGTTGCAAAATCCTAAGTGACTCGAGTAGGTCATTCGAGTGGTGAACTCGAGTGGACTTGGGCGAGTGGTGCTAAACTACTAATTGAAAACGGTAAACAAGAGATCTAAAAATGACAACTAGTTCAAATAAAAGACAAAGGGATCTTGGGGATAGACTCATAGGATCATCTACACTCTCACACCATGGGTGCTAATTTACTAAACTCACAGGGTGAATCCCTTGACGACGGATCTCACTTCCAATCCAATCCACTGTCGTGGTGAAGGGTCTCAACAAGTGACTAAGGATCGATCCGTCAAAGCCAAGAAAGACTCATAACAAGTGAGTAGTTGGGTCGTGACGAAAATCAACATATGATGCACCAACTCTCACGCTATTGTGTCTTAATCCCTGGAAAAACTAGATCTGATGGTTCAAGGCACTTTTGCTGCTCATGAATTCATCTAAAATCATGATCCTCTTGATCAGAGAGGTACAAGCATTAAAAACGAGAACCCAAGAGGGATATTTAAACCTAATCAGCATATATCAGCATAAACCCATGGTGATCGAGTGAGACTACCTAATCCATCCCCGAAAACCCCTGAAACGACTACTCACTCATCGAGATCATCATCGAAGCCAAAAGCCCAGAAAAGCTAAGACTTGTCATAGATGAAGGATGATCTGATGAGAAAGAAATTTTGAAAAAGGAACAGTAGATCAAGACTCGATCTTATTAAAATTACTAAGAGTTGCAAAATTCCGAATCAAAATCTAAAGATAAACTAGAGAGAGAAAACTTAGAGAGATAAACTAATTATGCGAAAATGGCGCGGAAATAAAAATTGTCAGATCGCGCGTGTGCCGAGTTATTATTAACCTCGGTATTTATACTTAATAATTTAGGGATAATGAGAATTCGCCATAATTTGCGGAATCTTCTCGAAGCGGTGCTCACCACTCGACCCAGCAGTCGAGTGGTCTGGTCGAATAGCTTCCTCAAGTCTTCATCCGAGTAACTTGAGATTCCTTTGCAGTCTTCAACTCTATGGCTCCATGTCACTCGAGTCATGACTTCTTGCAGAAATCTCTACGTCGCTTCACAGCCTGAGAGGTCACATAAGTGATGACTCCTTGCAGCTCTGAGTACCTGAAATGACCACATGTATGCAAAATGCATGCAAACTAATGCAAAGAGACTAAATATCCTATATGTCAAATAAATGCAGTAAGTGATAAGAGTAATGCCTAAAACTAATGCTAAGTTACAATAAAACAATAGTAAAAACATGCCAAAATGCAATGTTATCAATGTCTAATCAAAAAAGTCATGAATGTCAAGGGCATGGCCATTTTAAAGCAGATTTTCCCACTGTCAAAAAGAAGGGAACCCAATGTTTTGGCTGCAAGGGGTACGGACATTCTAAAGATGAATGTGTGAGTGGAATAGGGACAAATCATAAATCATATCTTGGGATGAGTGAGAGCGAGTCTAACAATGAGTCTGATGAGGATAAATTTCTTATTGGGTAATGTGTTTTTACAGCTATAATACTCAAAAGTGACTATGAAGATGAAGAGGAAGAAAGCATAGAAAAGCTCCCAAAGGAAACTCCTGAAAGTGAGTCAGAAGATGAGGAAGTCGCTGATTTACAAGAAGAATTCAAGTCACTATATGAAAACTGGAAGAAGACAAGCCAAGAAAATGTCATACTCATCAAGGAGAAGATACTTCTAAAAGAGATGAATGACAAACTCAAGGAAAAATAGAATGTGGAAGTTTCGATGCTGACATTGGAACTAGGAATTTAGCAAGATATTGACGATTGGAAGAGTTGAAAAGTCAAATCACAGTTTAGGATATCAAGGAGGAACTTCTTCAAGTACAACGAATTTCATAAAAGGGAGTAGAGTGCGCTATAGATCCAGAGATCTAAACAGCGCTAGAATGAAGAATATAAATGATGTCACAAAATCCAAATATAAAAATAGAATTTAAATCAATAAAACAAAAGTTGGGATCGGGGAAATCTCAGGTATTTAATAGTTAAAAGGACATCTAACCGGATTAACAGTTCAGTGAAATAGATCTAGAACTTAGAATACAGTAAACAAATAAACCACCTTTTGTATGCGAATATTGTCTTAGTCATAAATCTGTTATGACCCTATGCTAGCATTTATAAACAAGTCTGATAGAGTTCACTTGATGATCCAACCTCGACTTTCGTCGGCTGACGATCGTCAAGCCTATAAACTATTGATTCAGGATAATCTAACCAATGATTAGTTATCTTAGAAAACCTACAGATCATTTGCTAGATTCGTTAACCTAATAAAAGCATTAAAACCATCGAAATAGATATCAAATAATCATAACCCTAATCTATAACAACATCCTATTTAACCATTAAAATCCCCTTGAATGAATCTCTTCTCCCAACAAACAAATCTACTCAGCCATGGGAAATGACAGAGAAATCATAGTGGAAGAAATATTTGATTGCATAGAAAAAGTAGAAATAAGAACAAGATCCAATATTCAAAGGAAAAGAAAACAGATCTAAAAACTCAAAAGAAACAAAGGAAAATGGTAGAAAATTCGTCTCTCCCTCTCTCCGGCCGCTTAGGTCCGACCCTCCTTTTATAGGAGCCCATTAGGTCAAAAATCGGAGTAAATGCTTGATTTGGAGAATATTCGCGATCGGGATCGTTCGATCCTCGTGGATCGGTCAATCTCCTTCTTCAAAATGCACTACTTCATCAATTCGTCAATCTGGTTGATCCTCTTCAGGATCGGTCGATCCCAGAGTTCTTCATGAATTCCTTGAAGTGTATAAACGTCCAAAGCTGCTCCATTTTGCTACAATGAAGTATAAACATGTTAAGACACTGAAAAGGACCAAAAAGAGACGAATTCTAATCCTAGACTCAATAAAGACATTAAAAACATATGAAATCAAAGGAATAAAACGCTTAAAATCATGATTCATCAATTCCCCCAGACTTGAATCCTTGCTTGTCCTCAAATAAGAAACAAGACAAATGAAACAAATAAGGAAGAAAGGTTTGAAAAACGGGAACTTACACATCTCTTTAGAATCCACCATGTTGATCATGTAAACCAAAAGAAACCCCGCGACAGGTTTATTGAACGTAGCAGTACAACATGTACTTTACCATAAGCATAACAAACATTACCGTACTCTAGAAATCCAAAAGAACTTCTGAAATCTCCATTGGGTGCCCTTTAACATCCATTAAGTATACGTGCAGTCTCACAAAGGGAGTCTCAATCACTAAGGGCTAGTAACCGGGGGGGGGGGGTATTTTTACGGTGAAGGTTAGGCATCGCTGAATGAAATCCGGTGCAAGCCAATCCGCAAAATCACAGTGAGACAGAAACCAAGGATGGTGCATAACCTCCTGAACCTTGGACTCTAAGTAAGCTTCTACATAAATCCTAATAGAGTTGCTATGGTGCCTAAGATAAATATTAAGAACAATAAAAGGTTTTATTCTGGTTCCCTTATTGAATTCTTTCCCTTCTCTTTTTTCATTTCTCTTTTTTTTTTGTGGTCTCGGGGTGAGATTGGATCGGTCCATCTAAGTAGGATCGATCAATCCCAACTTATTTTTTTCTTTTTTGAGAAGGAGAAGTTGGAACCAGTTCTAACCATACAATAATTGTACCAATAGTCAACTCAAACTAATATAGATGAAGTACATATGACAGAAAGCTTACTCGAATACCCTTAGAACATTTGATTGTACCGGCCTCCATACTCCCTAGTTTTTGCACTTGGTTGCACATGCTCCTAATGCGTGAAAGAGGACTGGGGTCTGAATGAAAAGGGTGTAAGGGTGTGGAACCAAGCTAAAAGTGAGCTTGGCCATCAGGAGCTCCAATGAAAAGGGGTGAACTCCGAATGTTGTGATCCTTTATGTGATATCGAGCCCCTAAGTGAAAAGATTAGTCCTAGTTAAAGGTCCAAATAGATAGAGCCAACGTTGGGTCATCCAGATTTACAAAGGATAGGGTGCTTCCGGTAAAGGTGATCCACGGTGTTTCCAATCTTCCTGGACTATGTGCAATAAATGTCAACATATGATGAAAACCAAGATAAGCATAATAAAATTCCCATGTTTTGACTCAATAAAAAGTCTCAAAGAAATAAAACAAAAGAAAACACAGTGTTAGTAACATAAGAGCAGACACCCCTTCTCCCAGACTTAAATCACTGCGTCCCACTGTAAAATAAAATCAAAGGACAAAACCAGCTCGGATGAGCATTGGCATGTTCATCCGAGCTGGTTTTGTCATTCTCGTCTCGGGGATCGATCAATCTGAAAGAGGATCGGTCGATCCCAGCGTCCTGGAACTTTTTGAAAATTCGCATTTTCTGCGTTTTGTACCTGTTTCAGTCAGCTCAACAAAAATATCATCACAACTGACAAAAGAAGAAGAAATAAAGAAAACAAAAATGCAAAAATAAATAAGAACGAAAGATAAAACCTGTCGGGTTGCCTCCCAATAAGCGCTTGTTTTGAAAGTCATTAGCTCGACTTGTTTGGTACTTCATGTGGGGTCTGGGTTCATTGGAGGAATGGTGTCTTCCTCATCTGGTGGCTGGTGTTCCGCCTTGATGATAGGTTTCGTAGCAGTGATAGCCCTCATCATACGCTCCAAGCTCTCATCATCTTCCCAGTTAACTTCATGCTAAAAATCCAATTTTGTGCCATCTTCGAGATTTCCCGGAGTCACGTTCATTGACTGAACTACATCAACAGCTTCAGAATCATTCACCATGAATATCTGCCCATTTTTGGTGGGAAGTCTGTTGATGGTCTCAACGTACAAACTCATGGCAGATTTTTCGAACCGAAGTTTTATTCTTCTTTTAGGTATACAGATGGAGGCCATGGTTGTTGCGAGAAACGGCCATCCTAAGATAAGCTCTGTCCCATTGTCATCGAGATCTAACACAATAAAGTCCGTGAGTGTGTAACTCCCTCCTAGCAAAACTGGGATGTTGACGAGTAGTCCCATGGGTCTCCAAGTTGATCCATCTGCCATGTGGAGTGATATCGTGGTTGGCTGCATAGTGATCAACCCCAATCTCCACGACTGACTGAGCGGCATCATGTTTATGCTAGCTCCAGTGTCAACCAAGCTGTTCTTGTAACGATACTTCCCAATAGTGCATGGCAGATTGAATCTCTATGGATCATCGAGCTTACGAGGAAATGTTTTGCGCATCCTTTTGTTGCACTCTTGCTGGAGGAAATCAGATGCCTCTTGCAGCGTGTCATACCAGTAACGATATTCTCCATGTACTTCTTCATCAAAGGGGTCATTCATCCGACTTCTTTAAAAGGCAATCTCACCCTCATCTCCGTACATATTTTATTGATCTTACACGTTACAGCAGTTTTCATACGCTCAGACAGTGGTGGAGCATTATCCCTAATAGCTATTCGCATCCCATTAATCAATGTATATCTTTCAACAGGAGGAGTTGGTTCTTGGGGTAGCAGGGATCAATCGATCTCGACCAGGATCAGTGGATCTTCAATGATTTTTGGTTTTTCATCAGATAGATCAGATCGGTCGATCTTACTTTGCGGTTCAATTTTCTCAAGGAATCAATCGATCTCATCGTCGAGAGAGCAGTCGCTCTCATTGTCGGATCGATTGATCTCTACCTCAGATCAATCAATCTCAGCGGGATTTTTGGGAAAACTTTCCTCATCATCCCACAGATCAATGAATTTCAGATACTCTATGGGAATGGTCATAGGCTTCCCTGGAAGAGTTCCTCGTAGTGCCTTAACCATTTCAGGTGACCTTGCCACTTGGGTCTCCAATATCTTCACATGAGCACCCAAAGAGTCAAACTTCCCATTGACATCATTATACATACTGTCGACTGAGGGTTGAATCGCATTTTACCATAACCAGCCTTATTTTGAAAATTTCCTTGGTTTTGAGAACTCCGAGGTGGATATAACTGATCTCCTGAGTTCTCAACATTAGTGTTGTGGTAGGACAGGTTAGGATGGTTCCTAAAGTTAGGGTTGGAACCCATGTTTTGGTAGTTTCCCTGTCCACCCAGAAATTTGATCTCCTCAGTCTGTTCTTCTTCATCTTCAAACTCATTATTCTCCAGAAAATTCACGGCTCTCTTCTGCGCCTCCAAGAGCATGTCGACCTTAGCAGTGAGCTCCTCCATTGCCTTATCACTCACGGGGGCGAGATTGACTCTCCTATCATAGTCAGGGAAGCGGTTGGAGTTGCTTGCTGCAAGGTTTTCAATAAGCTCCATAGCCTCCTCCAGAGTATTGCTCATGAAGTGTCCCCTAGTTGCTGTGTCCATAGCCATCTGGTACTTTATCTCTATTGTGGATATAGGATCTCACAGCCAATAAAATAATGAAATGTTTATTAAGTAAAATAAGATTTGTGTAAGAAGAATGAACTAGTAAGTGGAAATTAAGTATATTAAGAAAAATAGTGAAAATTGTGTATATTGATCTTTTGTGTAAAATGAGCCACCCCCTTACAAGACTATGATGGTCGATATTTATACATGAATTAGGGAATAGTTGCTAAGAATAATGACTAATTAATTCTCTCATTCTCCTTTAAGTTGTCGGTTTTGACCTAAACATTAATATCCTAACGTTCTCTACTTTGAATGAAATCTTTTCCGATGAGCAGATCCACCTCGCTTCACGGACAGTCTTTGGCTTCGCTCACTTCCTCCTCCATGAGGCTTCGTTACTCCCCAGATCTTTACTTCGCTTTCCCGAGCTCATGCTTAGTTCGCCTGCTCTTCTTATTCCAAATTATCTGATAACCTTTTAAATGTATTAAATACAATGACATGTGTCGTAATATGGAGAGAATGGATCCTCGGTACGGATCCGGTATCAACATTTGCCCCCAAGTCTGAGCCACTGCCCAGCTCGGAGAACTTAAGTGTCTTTAGTCTTTTATCTCCTATAACTTCGAGGTTTTGGATTTTATAATCCCTTGACACGCATCCATGTGCATTAATTAGAAGCTTCCCTGCTTTTAAAAAAGATAAGTTTGAGAAAAACCTTTTCCCCTTCCCAATACAACCCAGGTTTTTGTTAAACCGGATTCTTCTTAAATCGGACTTTCCGTTTGTCTGAATTTTCAGATACTCGAAAGCGATCCTTCACTCTTTAATTTTTTTTTTTTTGACTCTTCCCGTTTATCTACGAATCATGACAAGGGCTGCAAAGATGTCTAGTTTTTCTGAGGAAAAAAGCAAAGGCGCTATACCAAAAAATTCCCTGGGTCGTAAAGACCAATTTGGCCCTCACCCGTCGTCTTGCTCCACATCCGAATCGATTATAGGCATCAGGAAAGACTGTCGAATTCTGTCAGAAATTGAATTTGCTATTCGGAATGCTGATGAAACCCCTGAATTCAGAAGAGAGGGTTACATATGTGTTTATGAATCTTACTTTTATGGTTGTGGTTTGTTTTTCCCAATTCCCAATGCACTTTTTTTATGCCTATTTTCTCTTGGAATGGCATTCCCACAAATGTGTCCAAAGATTATCCGACACATTATTTGTCTTCCGACGCTTGCTTCCGAGGTAAATTTGTTATTGAGTTCAAACGGCCTTTTTGAATTAATCAGTGTTCGTTCTGCTAGCCGAGGTAACTACAGTTCCTATTTTCGTACCAATAGAACCTTGGTTTTTGGTATTCCCGAAGACAAAGAAAATTGGAGAGATTTCTGGTTTCTCGCAAAAATTGACCCCTCTTCTACCGTTAGTATGTTGTGAAGTGATTGGACCAACTCGCTTGGTGAGTTATAGACTATGTCTTTACCTAACCCTTTGTTTGCATATTCTTATCAACATTTTCTTTCGCAGTTCCTTCTCCAAAACCCAATCTGTCTGAGGACTTTTTGAAGTTTTTTACTTTTGCAATGGGGAAAGAAGTTCACTGGGAATCCTTCTCGATTTCCCATATTCATACTGCAGGAAGTCTGTTGCAGAGTGGTGTACTTCGATCCTTAAATCCTCTGATTGTCGAGGTAGACACTCTTAGATTTTCCGATTTGGAGATAGCTCGGATGGAAAATGTAAATTTTGCTATGGAGAAAAACCTAGGGAAGAAAATTGACAACGCCAGCATGCAGCTTCGAGTGAAAAACCATGCTGCTAAAATTGATTGTTCGTCTCATAGAAATAGCCTGGTTGCCGAACTACCTATTCGTGATTCTCCCTTAACTCATCCGACCTCTGTCTCGGATAGCGAAGAACGTGAGGATCCCGACGCAAACTTATGCCAAAGGAAGAGGAAAGTGACTCCAAATCCTATTCACTGTGGATCCTCTTTGATGCCTCAAAACGTTAATAAAGGGAAAATTCAAACATTCATGCCTCCTCCTCCTCCGCCTATTCCTTCCAAAAGAGGTTTAGAAGAAAATATGTTGGATAAGGATCAGAATCCTTCCTGTAATTGAAGTAAAAACAAACGTCCTCGAAGCGATCACTACAAGAAAACACGCTAGAACAGACGGAAAAATCCGTCGGAAATAAAAATTCCGTTGGAAATCCATCACAAATTGTAACGGATTTCCGACGCACATATTTCCGACGGATTTCCGACAGACATATTTCAGATGGATTTCCGACGGATTTCTGACGGATATAAATTTTTATTAATAATATTAATAATATTTAATTTATTGTAATTAGTATTAATTAATTGCAATTAATTATAATTAATATATAAAATTAATTTGGAATAAATATAAATTAAGATTTAAAATTATAATTATAAATAAATTTAATTATAAAATTTTAATTACAATTAAAATTAAATTTAAAATTAAAATAAAATTCTTCTTCTTCTTATTCTTCTTCTTCTTCTTCTTCTTCTTCTTCTTCTTCTTCTTCTTCTTCTTCTTCTTCTTCTTATTCTTCTTCATCCCAATGCAAGGGATCTTTATATAAGGAATTCGATTCAACAGCTGAAGGTATTATAAAATTTTGCCATTTATGAATCGTTATTGGGTACATCATCTATCCAGCTGACACCTTTGATCTATTTGTAGGTTGCTGCTGGTTTTAATGATACCATTCTGGTTTTTGAATTGGCCATCAGAAGGAGAGTTCCTTTGGAGAAATTTAATGCCACAGAAAAAAAATTGCCGATCTTGAAAAAGAGATTAAGGACGGTGCTTCGCTGATTGAACAAGTTGACCAGTTGAAGAAAGAACGTGATAATGCTCTTGATTCTCTTAAATTATCATAGGAAAAATAGGTGAAATTGTTCATGAACTGAATGCTATGCAAGCTTCATTATCTATGTATAAAATACGGAGCGCCTCAAAAGGGTTCGATGAATTGAAGCAAAAATATTATGTTCTTTTAAAATCCAGAGAAACTGATCAAGAACAGCCAACCGATGCGAAGCGTCATGAACTAAGGAATCACTGTCGTAGTTTGATGAAGGAAATAGCGAACCATTTTGATTCTTTAAGGGAAAAGATGCGACTCCAATCTGACGTCAATGAATTGTCTAGTAACAAGACTCTTATCTCTCTTTTTGAAAAGAAAGATTTTAATCTGGTCAAGGAGAAAAAAGAGGTAAATAATTCTCTGGCTGAAGTTGAAGCTCAACTTCGATCCATCTCCTATTCAGATCCAGATTTTGAGGAGTACAGCTCGTTGTTTGATGAGTTATTAACCTATGAAAGCTCTTCTGGAGCTCCAACGGAGGCGACTCATGAGAACATCTGTCTAGGGACTGATGAAGAATTACCACTGATCCCTGAGGATGTATCCTTTAATCAATTTGGTTCTAATTTTTCAATCATGAGTTTGAAACAAGTTTCTAAATTGAGGTTGGAAATTATTCAGGACTCGCGGAGAAAAAACTCAGCCCGTGCACCCCCAAGTCACTCTTAGTAGTAACTTCTTTGAGGCGAATAAAATATAGAAAGATTTTTATTTCTTGTTTCTGTTGTTTAGAAAACATTTGTTTTTGTATAAATTCTTTACTCAAGATTATGTACTATGATTTTGATTTGATTTGAACAAAAATGTGTTGGGTTTTTAAAGTCCAACTTCGTTCCTTAGTATGAATTTGTATTTCAAGAGAAATATGGGTTGATCAGGCCCTTACCATTATTAAAGGAATACCATATCAGGTTTTCTCGATAATATGCAAGGATTTGAACTCGGCTTCGATTTTGATACTGTTACCATAAAATAGAAAAACTATGTTTAAGTGATCCCTGGTAAATATATGTGAGGATAGACCTCGGCTTAAGGAATGTTTTTACCATAAAATAGGAAAACTATGTTTAAGTGATCCTTTGTGTGACGACCGCACCTTTTTTTTTTTGCAATAATAAACAATAAACAGGTGAGGTTTAATAAGATGTGTAGTTCTTATTATTGATGACTATGAGAGTCATAGTTGCGTTTTGCTTTGGTGTTAGGAAGCGGTAATGCATGTGAGTAATAGGATGGATGACTCCTATTACTGATGGCACGAGTGTCATGGAGAATTTTTTGATAAAGTTCCAAAAACTTGAGTGGTTCGTGGGTATTGCGATGTTGTATGCAGACCAGCAGACACCCATAGTGGTTGGGAGGTTCTGTAGAGGCATGAGGTGTGATTTGTGGACATAGCGATGTCGTATACAGATCACGGGAGGCAGTATCGGTCAGATATGCTCATAGATGTTAAGACTTGATTGCTCTAAGGACACGTAGGTCCTAAACAACTCACTGGGGGATGGGCCATATCTAGATCCTCAAAGCGTACCAATCACTCGAAGGACTGTGTGGCCTGAGAGTGGAGAGGTACGAGCATGAGTTGAGAGCAATGTATGTCTAAGACATGGCGATGAGCATAGGGACTGGGAGTAGACCTCAAAGGTTGTTAGTGTTGACCTCATTTGTGTTGTCGATGTGGATCCAGTTAGGCTTGTTCAGGGAAACGAGTCAAGCGACAGGACCAGGGGACCCATGGAGCTGTTCGGTGTGGATCGGAAGGTACGGGCGTATGGTACTTGTTTGTTTTATTACGTCTGTAATAAAGACTCGCTGCGAAGATCGGTTAAGTGGTTAGGTAGGCCTAGTTTAGTTGTTTGATAAAGTTCTCAGAAGCAAGCTAATGCTGGAAAGATCGCAAGAAGAGTGTGTTGGCCGGCTGGGTCAAAGGTTGAGTAATCGTTGCGACGATTAAGGTTCATGGGAGATGAACGGTAACGTAGATTCGAGGTCGAATCTATGTTAGTGGGGGAGAATTGTAAAGCCCGTGTTCTGGAAAATTAATTAATTTAATTAATTCAGAATTCTTTCGAGTTTATGAACCTTATACAAGTCTCGAAAAATTAATTATTGGGTTGAAATAATTAATTTAGATTTGTTCCGGGGGTGTCATTAATTGTTTCGAAAGTTTCGGGGTTTTTCTCAATGTTGGAAAAGTTTTTGGTTGACTTTTCTTCTTCTTCTTCTTCTTCTTCGTGACTTTGCCATATTTTTTGGTTGAGCGAAAAAGCTTGAGAGCTTGGCGTGACAGGAGAGAAGAGAGAAAGAAGAGAGAAGAGAGAAAAGCTTGTGAGAAGCTTGTTTCCTTGTGTTTTCCTTGTGTGTGTGAGCTTGTGAGCTTGGAGGAAAAGAGTGGCTGAAGCTTGAGAGCTTTCCGTGAGGTTCGGCTGAGTTGGTGAGAGCTTGGCGTGGCCTAGGGGAGCAAGAGGAAGAGTGTAGAGAGTTCCTAGAAATTCGTTGGAGGGAGAGGCAGAACTGTCAGAGTCCGGTGGAGTAGAGTTCCGACCTAGAAATTCGTTGTCAAAGGTAACAAAATTTTATGGGTTTGTAGGTAAGACCTATATCTAGATGTGGCCTTTTGCGGATATTGACTTGAGTCAATATTCTAGGAGTTATCTGCGATTTCCTGGAGACTGTTCTGCTGCAGTCGCGATTTGGACCAGCGTGTGTTCAAAGAGAGATTGCGAGTGAACCTGCCGTCGGATCGTCACAGAATTTTGTGGGTAGCTTCAGGACATCTAGGGGAAGCTTTTCACCGGTGGGTTTTGAATGTGGACGGTTAGGTCTCGTTTCGTGATCCCATCTTTCAGACCGAGTTTCAGTGTGTTTTTCCAGAATTTTACTTTGGGGTTAAATGTTGCTTTTGGTTGGCTGTAGGGGTAGTTGAGCTTGGGAAAGTCTAACTAAGCTTAGATCCATCCTTGGCTAAGGTGATTTGGGACCAAAGGTTATCAAGTAAGCTTGTGTGGGGCTTAGGGAGTTGATTTCTCTTGTTGGTGGTTTCCGATTTCTTTGGTGTGTTTGGTGGTGTGATTTCTAGTGTTGTGATGTTTAGAGATCATTGATGTCATGCTTGTGATGCTTGTTCGAGCTTGGATTGTGAGAATCTAGGCTTGTGTTGTTGATGGTGATTTGTGTGGTTTCTTTGATGATTCCCATTTTTCCTTGGTGATTTCTTGGTGGCACTTGTTAAGCTTTAGTGTGTGGTTGCTAAGCTTGTAGTGTTAGAGAACCTTGGAATTGTGATTGTTATGCCTTGTTAAGCTTTAGTTGTGAGTTCTATGGCTTAATTTTGGTGTTTGTGGCTTCCAATTTTCTTGGGGAATTTCAGGGAGCTTTTGTGAAGCGTTAGTGATGATTTACTAAGCTTCGGTGGTTAGAGAACCACGATTAGATTGTTGTTGTACCTTGAAAGCTTGATTGCGATCATGTTGCTTTGCTTGGTACATTGTGTTGTTCCGAGTTTCTTGGTGAAATTCATGGGAACTTGAGAAGCGTTAGTAAGTGTTTTACTAAGCTTTGGTGGTTAGAGAACCACGGTTAGGTTGTTGTTGTACCTTGAAAGCTTGATTGCGATCATGTTGCTTTTCTTGGTACATTGTGTTGTTCCGAGTTTCTTGGTGAAATTCATGGGAACTTGAGAAGCGTTAGTAAGTGTTTTACTAAGCTTTGGTGGTTAGAGAACCATGGTTAGGTTTACCAAATGTTGATGCATCACTTTTGTCGATGGAGGTAAAGATAAGGTGTCATCGTGGAGTCAAAGGCGTTGAGAGGAGGATGATTAGGACTTGTGGTTTTGCTATTTTTGTTGTTCCGCTGTGCTGTTAGAACTGATAGCTTTTGGTTATTGGCCAGTTTACCGCAGGTTGTATTTGAATGTTTATTGTTTATTATTGCAAAAAAAAAAAGGTGTGGTCGTCACACTTTGTAAATGTATGCGAGGATAGAGCTTGGCTTAAATAATTTCCTAGTGGACTGACTCTGCTTATTAATCAAAAAACTCGTCAATTTTTTTATCGTGAGTCTTATAAAGAAATTCGAGCAGGCTTTGCCAGAATGAATTTGCTTTTTAATGGGTGAATGCGAGGCAGTGTTTTTATTCACAAGTTGCTTCGTTTTGTGTTTTTTGAAGTGCAGTTGTGCGAACCGTATGTATGGTTCGTGTTTTAATATCCCTTTTTTTAAAGATAATTAGAAAGTTGGAATGACCTACGCCATGTATCTTTACCAATGCCATCGTGAAGAATGTGGGAGGCGACAACTAGTTGCCGAAAAGAGAAGAATTTTATCAAAGATAATCGCACAGAGTGAAAGTCGAATTCATCGTTACGAATGTAACCCAATGTACTGGGAAAATAATGGTCTTAATGAAGTGTCCTATATCCCTCGCCATGCTCTTTGATACATGAAAGATCTCAGAAAATGTCAAATAGCGGAGAAGAAAGCGCAAAGCGAGGAAGAGGAACGCTTGCGAGCAGAATATCAGGAGGCTGTCGCAAAAGAATGCTCTGATCATAATGCAGTGGAGAGCGAGACTGCTCACGGATCGGAATAGTGTATTTTGTTAATTTTATTAAAAGTTTTCGGAAAAACATTGTCATTATTATCCGCTATTAATTAGGGGTAAAAAAGTAAAACTTTTTATCCTTGGAATTCGAAAGATCAATTAAGATCTGTATTAAAAGTCTTTTATGGATACTCCAACAATCAAACTTTATTTCTTTTTAAGTATCTTCACCATTGTTGTCCTTTCACTAGTAATCGAACAAAGTTTCTAATAAAACGAGAATTTTTAAATGGCTGACACCCCACAGAAAGATCCTTTGGCGAGTTCTATGATAGCAATTTGCCCACACCGAGATCCCTATCGATCATTTAACTTTAAACTGACTATGGGTTCATCCTTCGATCAGATTACTTCTATGACGGTTCCTTGTGGTTTGATTAAGCGACTACCTCCTCACAAACAAGAGATTGTGATCCAGTTCATTGAAAAGGTATGCCTTGGTCTGGTATTTTATTCATTATGAAAAACAAAAAACCGAATAAGTACTCGTTGTTTTTTCAGCTTATGGCTAAACGCGCCTGGATTGAAGATGAAAGGGAGGCTTTGAGAGTAAAGGTGAAAGAGGAAGAGGCACGAATTCGAATGATTACTCGTGAGATCGAGATCCTGGAAGCTTCGGCTTACGCCTGGCTTGCTCTTGAGTCTGAAGAGTTTGATTATAAAATCCGACACTGTGTTAGGGTGATGATCAAACAATTAGAGAGTAAAGTTAGTTTATCTTGTGAAGGTATGTAAAATGATTGTTTTACTAATTGTAAATTACTATCTGCAAATAGTTTTTTAAGAATTGATTGATGTATAATCCTACTGTGTTGATTGATAGCTGTATCTAAATAATCAGATTGCCTACGTACCCAAAATGGGATCAAGCCGAATCGTAGTTCGTAAAAAAGAGTTTTGACTCGGAATGTTTTTAATTTACCAAACTTCCATGCGGCTTCGCTTAATTATTTTAAAGAGACTTTCAAAGTAAAGAATACATATTATCCCCTATTCAGCCTCCCAATCATTAAAGCGAATGCAACTTGAATCGTAAATTATTTTGATGATTTATTTCAACATTGATTTGTTGAAAATGGTTTTTTTTTGTGTTTTTTACGTATCTCATGATAGATGAAAAGATTTTCTATAAACTATTTCCAGATAAATAGATAGAAGAAATAACAGAGATTACAAAAATAACATAAGGAATTTGAAGTTCTTTGACTGATAAAAAATTCCGATGCTACCAAGCTTTGGTTCTTTTCACATGATTGCAGCAAACATTGAACCCTAAAAAGGATGGAGATGCGATGATATAGTCTTAACTTGTGAACGAATCAGAGTGCTAGTTAGGTGAAGGTTTTACTGCTCTGAACCCTATTTTCTTGGTGGGAAGTGTCTACCCTTTTCTAGCAAATGAAGGAGAATGTTTCCTAGTAGCCGGGAATCAGACCCTTAAAAATGGGATAATCCTGGCAACCAGAAAATAATATTCTTCTGCAACTGTGAGGCGGAGATACTGTAAGAAAAACTTTTTGTTAGCATCTCGACCTTCTTCAACACCTCACAGTGTTATAATATATCTTAGGAATTCTCCATTAGGGATCCCAAAGGTATACTTCGCAGGATTGAGTTTCTTTCCATATTCGTTTAATATTGTGAAGCATTGATCAAGATGCGAAATGTGTTTAGATTGTTTCAGCGTCTTGACCAATATATCGTCAATATAAACTTCCATGGTTTTCCCAACTCTTTGTTGAATATCTTGTTGACGAGACATGGGAAGGTTGCCCCGGCATTTTTCAAACCGAAGGGCATAACGATATAACAGTATATCCCATTATTCGTGATAAATAACTTCTTTTCTTGTTCATCGGGGCTCATCTTGATTTGATTATATCCTGAGAATGCATCCATGAAGCTTAACAATTCATGTCTAGCAGTTGACTTGACCAAACGATCAATGGGTGGAAGAAAAAAATACTATCTTTCGGACAAGCTTTGTTAATATCACTGAAGTCAACGCAAACTCTCCATTTCCCATTCTTCTTTTTAACAACAAGAGGATTTTCGAGCCAGTCTGGATATTTGATTTCATGAATTGATCCAGCTTTGAGGAGTCTATCAACTTCGTCGTTCACGGCCTTGGTACGATCAGGACCAAGTTTCCTCCTTTTTTTGCTTAATCGGCTTGAAGCTTTGATCTACTTGCAATTCGTGAGAAATGATTGTAGGATCGATTCCTGGCATGTCTTCAATTGACCAAGCAAAAGAAATTTTATGCTTTGACAGAATAACAATGAGTTCTTCTCGTAACTTTGGTTTTAATCCCGAGCCGATCTTCACCACTCGCTCCGGATGTTCCTGGTCAATGGCAACCTCTTCTGATACTCAAATAGATTTCTGCCCACTAGGAAATACCGAGCTCTTTGGGGGACATGCCTACTATTAATTGGAACAGCTCTGCGATCATTCCCCCTGCTATCCAGAGGCAAGAGTTTGAGATAAAACCTCAGATCATTTCTCTGGTGAAGCAAAATCAATTCCATGGGCTATCTAACGAGAACCCAATGGATCATATTGATATCTTTGAGGAGATCTGCAGTACCACCAAAGCTAACGGAGTCCCCCAAGACTATCTCCGTGGTAGGCTATTTTCTTTCTCGCTGGCTGAAAAGAAATGATAATGTGGCCATGCTTTGTCTCAGTTGTTGAAACCAAAAGCATAAATGAAGCAGTTTTTGATGACTTATGGATCATGTCCATGGAAGAGGAACTGGAACAGTTTGTATGAAACAGAGTATAGTCCTTAGTACCAAGATTAAAGGACATTAACACCATTGGAACCAAGTGGAACTATAAGAACAGTCAAAATTACACATTCTGACTCCTCCCTGATGCAGATATGAGCAGTAAGAAGCATCGCCCAAAGGAAAATACTCATATATATCAAAATCAAGCCAACCATCCGTGTTCTTTCATTTGGTGTTCATAAAACATGAGTCTTGCTTTCACACTCTGGTACACTCTCATCTATGATTGGGACTCACTGGCACTTGAGGGTATGAAAGTGTAAAGACTAATCTTAATAAATCAACATGTGAGAAAGCTCCTCACAAATGAGAAATAGCTACGTGGTTGGAACGGCAAGATGACTGTTTCCACAGCTCTTCACCAAATTTGATCAAAACACTGTTCTTTTAGCTCTGGATTAAGTCCATGTGTTAGATCTTTGCTACAAACGATGTTGAAAGATGGGTAACATCAGGTCCGGCCCTGGGCAGAAGCCCAATAAGCAACTGCTTTAGGCAGCAGATTGTATAAAAATATTTAGTGGCATCAATTTAAGAAAGATATCTTCCGTGTAGTGGTTTAGTAGCTCGTGTCTTTTACATTGGTGTCACAGTTCGATTCCCCTAGCCTGCATAGGTGTTTGTTTTTTCAATTTAGTTTCCTGATAAATTTAGCTCGGTTTTATTAGTTTTAATAACATTAAATTATTTAATAGATAATTAAACTAAGAAAAGAAATACCTAGTCCTAATTTCTTCGTTAGACTAACGCCACAGACGGTTTATATTCATCAAACACCACCATCACTACGAAATTGGCGAAACACTATCATCATTCATCTCCACAAAAACACTTCTTCTCCACCTTCGATCTCCAGTGCTGATTTCTCTTTACTCCTCTGTTCCAACTTCCAGTTCCAAGGTAAAGGTTTTTTTTCTTTTCAGTTTTCACTTTTAGTTTATTGATCTATCCTTTATGATGTAAGATGTTTGGATTCAGGCTTGTTTTGATTCATAAGAAAACTGAAATTTCTACAAGTTTCTACATTACATTGTTTTAATCTAGTTTCTATTGTTGTAATTTGTGAAGAACAACAAAAAATGCAGCAAGGGAGTAGATATTGATCAATTAAATTAACTGGACCTGTCGTTGATTCATGTTTAAGAGTGAATAATGTAGGATTAGTTTAAGAGTGAATCATTCATGTTTAGGATCACGATCAAATACATGTAATAGTGAGTTATTGTATCACTTTTGTGTCTATTTTCTCATTCAGTGAAATCCAGTTTTCTATTTTGAAGTACAATGACACCAGGAATTAGAAGCCAACCAAGTGGATCTAAAAATAGGGTGACAAGGAAAAGGCAAGACAAATTGGTGAAATCTCAAAGTAATGCTATGCTAAGGTATGCAACAAGAACTCAGAATTCTGGAACTAATGAGACTGTTAGAGCTGAGGCAAATAAGGAAAAAGAAAAACATGTTACAATGGAAGAACTTGTTGAGGAGGATGCAGCTTGTATGAATAAGGATAAAGAACAGTTTGAGAATGAAAAGATGGAAGAAGATGAGAAAGTTGATGACATTAAAGTTTTTTACGAGAACGTGGATATGGATGATCTTGGAAACTGGGAAAAATTGATTAGAAAATGAGAGATTTTTTGGTTGAGAAAGGTCCACCTGCAAGACCACCAGCTGATTATCGTTTTCTAAAAGATCCTATTGATAGAAGTTTCACTTATTCATCATATACAAGAAAAATGACCAATGGAGAGAAACAAGACAGAAGATGGTTAGTTTATTCGAAAGTTGCAGATAAGATCTTTTGCTTTTGCTGTAAATTATTCAATCACGAATCAATTCCTACTCAATTGGCAAGTAGTGGATTTGATGACTGGAGAAATGCTTCAAGAAGGCTGAAAACACACGAAACTACTCACCATCATATGGTTTGCACAACTCATTGGATAGAGCTAGAAGTGAGGTTCCAAAATAATGATACTATTGACAAGCATGTGCAGACGGAAATTAAGAAGGAAAAAAAACATTGGAGAGATGTAATGCTTAGAATAATTTCAGTGATAAAGACTATGACTGAAAGGAATTTAGCATTCCGTGGAGATAATGATATGATTGATGATCCAAATAATGGAAATGTTTTGGCGTTTATTAGGATGATTGGAGGCTTTGATCCAATAATGAAGGAACACAATCAGCGTATTAATAGTAGTAAAACTCATTATCATTATCTCAATCATAAGATTCATAATAATTTAATAGAATTTCTTGCTAATAAGATTAAGATCCCGATCTTAAAGAAGATTCAAGAAGCAAAGTATTTTTCAGTCATTTTGTATTCTACTCCTGATATTAGTCGTAAAGAGCACATGACCTTTTTAATTCGATGTGTAGATGTTTTGACGAGTCCACTTAAGATTCAAGAGTTTTTCTTGAATTTTTTTGAAATCAAAGACAAGAGGGGAGAGGGACTGTTTAAGACTCTTCAAGATTCATTGATTGATCTTAAGTTGAATATCGTCGATATAAGAGGACAAGGTTATGTTAATGGACAGAATATGAAAGGAAAACATAAAGGAGGTCAGAAAAGATTTCTTGATATAAACCCAAGGGCGTTTTACACTCCATGTGGATGTCATAGTCTCAACCTTGGACTTTGTGATATGGCTTCTTCATCCGAGAAAGCTGTTTCTTTTTTTGGCATTGTCCAGCGAATATATGTTCTTTTTGCATCTTCGACCAATAATTGGAAAGTATTTAAAGAAAAGGTGAATGGTAATACACTTAAATCATTGTCCGAAACCCGTTGGGAAAGTCGCATTGATATCTTAAGGCAATTAGATTTAAAGCTCCAGAGATACAAGCTGCGTTGTTTGGCATAAAAGACTGATAATCTAGGACATCAAAGTGATGCTGAATCTCTTGCCATGAGTGAAACACATGGAATTGGAGGGTTTGAATTCTTGTTAGGAATTGTATTTTGGTATGATTTGCTTTATGATGTCAACATAATGAGCAAAACCTTACAGTCCACGGATATGGATCTTGGGGCAGCTATTTCTCAATTAAGAGGGCTTGTTTCTTGTTAAAAATTATAGAGAAACAGGTTTTGAGAAAGCAAAAGTTGAAGCTTCAAAAACTGCCATTGAGATGAAGATTGAACCAGTATTTCCTATGAAATTGAAGCGCTTGATGAAAAGAAAAGTGCAATATGGTGAGGATGTTGAGAAAGTTGATGAAAATAAGAAGTTGACTGCGGAAGAGAGTGTTATGATTGATTATTTCATCAACATAATGGATCAAGCTAAAATGTCCCTTGAGGTAAGATTCGAGCAGTTTCGATGTTATGGGGAAATCTTTGGATTTTTTATTTATTTAAAGAAATTAAAGTCAGAAAAAGATAATGAATTGATGGCATAATGTATCAAGCTTGAAGCTTCTTTAAAGCATGGTGATCATTCAGATGCCGAGGGAGAAGATTTGCTTATGGAACTTAAACTTCTCAGAGATGTGTTGCCAAAAGAAGTTACAAACCCGATCGAGGTGTTGGAAGTTTTGAAAATAATGGATGGTGGTTATCCTAACACATGGATAGCTTATCGTATGTTATTGACAATTCCGATATCAGTTGCTTCTGCAGAAAGAAGTTTTTTAAAGTTGAAGCTCATAAAGAATTACCTACATTCAACTATGTCTCAGGAGCTGATGTGAGCATGGAGAGCTTGGAGCATGATGTGAGCATGGAAAGCTTGGAGAATGGAACTAAACTGCAGCTTGAACCCGAGGAGCTTGGAGCTGAAGAGGATGCAACACTAATTGTTCCCGTTGGTCCCATGACAAGGACTAGAGCCAAAGAGTTCAATCAAATCATCAATAATCGTCTACTTACCATTCAGGCCAGTCTTAGATGTGATGCTTGTCCAGCCACATTGGTTGTAATTCAAGCCATCTAAGCGATGACAATGGAGGTATGTGAACTTGTACTCTTTTTCCCTCTCCTTGGTTTTTCCCATTGGGTTTTCTAAGGGAGGTTTTTAACGAGGCAAGGCCACATACTTTACCCCAGCCCATTGTTATCACTC
This sequence comes from Cardamine occulta, assembly GCA_028015245.1. Taxonomy (NCBI): domain Eukaryota; kingdom Viridiplantae; phylum Streptophyta; class Magnoliopsida; order Brassicales; family Brassicaceae; genus Cardamine; species Cardamine occulta. The sequence goes on from CM051386.1 coordinate 20,765,220, forward strand.
GGCCCATTCTATCTTATTTTCCTTTGCAATTTTTCTATATATTTTGAATTTAAACTATCTCTTTAATTCTGCATTGTCTTGTATGAGTTCCGAGGTATGTCTCGTAACTCCTCAAGAGTCTATCAGGAGCGATTGAATGGCTTGGCGATGATTTCTATAGAACATGATCTAGTTAATAAGCTCGACTATGCAAAATTGATCAATGAGTTTGCTAGAAAGAAAGCAAGGAGGATTATCTTTTACGAGAAGGAAAATTAAGATTCTGTTTTTTATTCGTCTTTTAGACTAACTATTTTTCAAAGATATTGTTTGTAGCTTTGACTTGGTTAAAATGCTTATGTTTTTTTATATATATATATGGGGTATCAATTTTTTGGTTTGCTTTACGCATCAAGTAAGTCCAAACTGGGCCTGGGTATACTCAAGGTGATCCATGGGTTCTGGAAATCTGAGTTGCTCTCTAAAGGTATCACTGTAAATCCATCCCATTCTAAGTTGTTCTCACCCAGAATGTCCATATAATACAGATGTTCGTGTTAAAATATGATTGCCTAGCAGGATTAGAGAATACTTGTTTGCACTTAATCTATTTTGAGTTGTTTTGTCTTGAAGCATAACGTCAAGGACTGGAATTGGGCCATGATTTACAGAATGAGGAAATGGGCCAGTTGGTTAAATCGGTGGACTTGGGCCAATTTGTTTTCTTTGACAAAGAAACTAATGGACCCTGAGGTATTAACATTTCATGTTTAAATATTTTATCTCATATTTTTTTTCTCTTGCCGCGAAGTGTCGTTCCTAATTCTCCACAAAATCTAGCCATGGTGAAGACTCGCGAGGGTAAGCAATCGGCTGTTGCATCTCGTACTCGCTCAGCCATGGAGGCTCGATCAATGAAAAATTCACGAGCCATGGATAAAAAGTGGAAGAAACCGGAACTTGTAGATTCTGAAAGTTCCATCGAAGAAGTTCTGGCGACCTCCTCAGTTAAATCCGCATCTCGTACAGTCTTTTCTAAGTCCAAGAAAAAGCTTAAGGCACATGTGGCCTCGATTCCTCAGTCCCCATCAAGGTTGCCGATCTCTTCTCTGAAATTTGTTGCCTCGACGCCTCGATTCCCACAGATATGGAATCTCCATCGAAATCAAAGAAGAATAAGCTACATGTTGTTACTCTGATATTGCGCATTGCCTTTCAAACTGCCTCCACTTCTATACCATCTCAGCCACCGATTCTAGAGCCCACCGCAACTCCAGTAATCTCTGAATATTCGTCAGCTCCATCACCACCTGCTGCAGAGCCTTCCGCAACAAAGCCCCCATGACCACTGCATCCCCCTGTTAATGACCCTGCTTCTGATTTTTTCCATCGTACTCGTAGACAGGGTCGGCTTCCCTATCTTCCCTTTGATCGTGCAAGTATTCATCGCTTTGATCAGTCGTAGCGTGATCAAGAGAATCATGCTATGGTCGAGTGGTTTTTTCCAGAATTCTTGGGATTTCATTTTGTCTTTATTTAAGCTTTGTCATTTAATATAAAAGCACATGTATTAACCCTAATAGGGTGTCCATGACTTTATCTTCTAAAAACCTATTCTCTCTGCCTCCCAATCTCTTCTTCCTTGTTCTTCATTCTCTACTCTTGTAATTTTGATATCTTTTTATATAATCAGTATTTGCATTTCATTTCTTCTACAAACCTTCTTATCTCAATCTGATCTATCACATATGTCAGATTTAGAGTTTTCTGTGTTTGAACATTTGTGTGTTCTTATGGATTGTGAGTAGTTTATCTTAGGGTTATTAGTGATGGATTAGATTAGGGTTGATCTTGATTAATCTGGGTATTTAAGTGCTTATTTGGTTTAAATCCCTTCTGCGTTGGAGTGTTTAATGCTTGTTCTTCTTTGATCAATTGGGACATGATATCAAACGATTCCCACATGAAAGTGTGAATGGAATTGTTGGATTCATCTTTTTCCAGAGACTTATATACACTAGCATGAGGATTTAGATTTAAATGGAGTTATGTGTTCCATCCTAGAGAATCATTTGTTAGGAATATTTGTTAGCTTTGACAAGTTGGTGTTTGTTGCTTGTCTAAATGTATGGCTCTGGCAGAATTGGGTGTTTCAACAATTAGACTCGAGGCTTAGTAGCACGACAGTGTATTAGGCCATTTTAGATATTTGTTGTCAAGGGATTAGCCCAATTAATTTGGTGTGTTTGTTAAGTACCCAGGTCGATTTAGTTCATTCACTAGTCCATTGATCCATCCCTATGATCCCTATTGTCTCTCTATAGCTTAAATCGTTCATTTGCTTTGTTGATTTCGTGTTTTCTCTGATTTGCATTTTAGCTTGATCATACCACTCGAACACTTTGGTCGAGTGGTTCTTTACTTTTCATTTCCCTGTTTTGTCTGCTTGTTTACTTTGTTTACTGGAACTGACATCTCAAGTATGTTTAGTATTTAGTTTATTTTCTGCATTGCATTTCAATTTTCTTAGGTTGTTAGTTTCAAACAACTTCTTTGAATTGGCTTGACTTAGATAGCATTGATGCATCTTGATTGCTAGCACATCACTCATTATGGATTGATACTTAGTTTACTACAATTGATTGAAAACGAGAAAACACTTGTTTCACATCACTTTGCTTAGCTGAATTCAAAACGAAACAATCTATCATGAAGCTGAGAGTTCTTATGGATTTGACTCCTAAGTACTACCATGATCTCTTAATTTGAGAGAGTAGCTCTAAGGGATAATTTGAGCATATCAAATTTTGGTGCCGTTGCCAGGAACTCTTTTGAGTTTCCGATAGATTTAACTGTAGAATTTAGACTAAGTTTTTATTTTTCAGTTTACTCACATCGTTCTTTCTTTTTGTCTTGTGTGTTTCAGGTGTATGCCAAATCGCAGTACCAGGAGCAACAAGGACAATCAACTTTTGTTTCTTCCAAATCAGGAGCTTGCAAAGTTAGAACATGCGAACAGAAAAGCGAAGAAGCCAGCGCAGATGGTTAATCGTGTGATTTTACGTCAAGATGAAGCTGGTGTTCTTAGAGACCAAGAGGGTCATGTGTGCAACGTGCAAGGTCAGAGATTAGATGCGAATGGAAACCCCATTGTACCAGTTGCTATTGTGGGTGTGGATGAGGTACAAGGAGATGCACAATTACACGCACAAGCTGATAGAGTGAGGACTCTTGGGGATTACAACACACCTGATGAGTTCTATGCAAATAGATCTTAAATCAGACTTCCCACCTTCGAGAGGAATGAGTTTGAGCTGAAGCTGTCTTATTACACTCTGGTTGGTCAGCATCCTTTCCATGAATTGGCTCACGAACATCTCATCGATCATATCGAGAATTTCAAGGATTTGGTGACTAGTATGAAGCATAATGAAGTCAGCTATGATTATCTCTTTTGTAAGCTTTTCTCACACTCTCTTGGTGGATCTCTTACCATTTTGGAAGATACTAAGAAGGCATTTCTATGTAACTTCTATGATGATGCGAGGTCAGTGGATTTGCGGAACAACATCTTTCAATTCACACAACTACCAACAGAAGCATTCAAGTCAGCATGGGTTCGTTTCAGAGAGTACCAACGGGATTGTCTGCATCACGGTTTTGGAGAAGGTCAGCTGCTGGGTATCCCATTTGCTTTATTCCCACAGACTTTGTGGTGTTGAAATATGAGGAAGAACCGAAGGATCCTCTTATTTTTGGAAGATCTTTCTTAGCAACAGTTGGTGCTCTAATTGATGTAAGGGGGAGCAAGATAGCTTTACTAGTAGGTGATCAGGTCATGAACTTTGATATGGACAAGTTGAGAAAGATACCCACCATTGATGGTCAAACATTCTCTGTAGAAACCTCCACAGACATTACTGCTGGGTATGTCTGTTGATCTTTTGTTAAACCGAACTCTGTTTAAACAGAGTATGAAATCGAAGAAGGAAGAAAGAACAAATATAACACGTATAAGAACTGCACTTTATTGATAGTGAGAAATAGATTGTGTTACACACTCTGATATGTTTTCGACTAGACTCGATCTATACTTATACAAGACGAAACGTTGTCTTAGAAATATATGACTGTCTAAATGAAACAACACACCTATACGAAAAACTATTCGTAACTCTTGATAAATTAACTAACTTATATAAATGTAACTTTATATTAAACGAAATATGATTAATTTCCAACACTCCCTCTTAATCATATTTCGGTTTTACTCCTACCTTCCTCCTTAGTGTTTCAAACCTTGACCCGCCAAGTGCCTTTGTCAGAAGATCTGCAAGTTGAGCTTCTCCTTCGCAATACTTGAGTTTAATTAGACCTTTATGTTCTGCCTCTCGAAAAAAGTGATACTTGACGTCTATGTGCTTAGTTCTCCGATGTTGAACTGGATTTTTTCTAATCGCAATTGCAGACTTATTATCGCAGTAAATGGAGACACCATCTTAAGACTTAAAACCAATTTCTTCTAGAAGTCTTTGCAGTCAAATTGCTTGATTTGCTGCTGCACACACTGCAATATACTCCGCTTCTGCTGTTGATTGTGCCACAGTTTGCTGCTTGCTTGATTGCCAACAAAATACTGCAGACCCGAGAGTAAAAACATACCTAGACGTGCTCCTCATATCTTCATTTGATCCACCCCAACCGCTATCTGAGTAACCTAATAACTCTGGTTTTTCAACACTTGTGAATTGAACTCCAAAGTTAGATGTACCTTAAACATATCTTAAAACTCTCTTGGCTTCTTGATAATACTTCATGAGTGGCGCAGACATGTATCGTGATAGATAAGAACTTGCAAACATTATGTCTGGTCTTGATGCACATAGATACAAAAGACCACCAATGATGCTTCTGAACTTCGTTGGTTCACCATACTTTTGATCATCCTATATCTTTTTGCCGTTTGGTGTAAGTGGAGAACTTACACTCTTACTTCCATTCATTCCAAACTAGTCAACAAGTTTATTTGCATATTTTTCTTGTGATAGAAAAATTCCATGATCATCTTGAATTATTTCCATTCCCAGAAAATAATTTAACAGCCCCAAATCTGTCATCTCAAATTCCTTCTTCATGTCTTCCTTAAACCTTTCAATGAGTTGAGAATTGCTTCCAGTGATAACTAAATCATCAATGTAAAGACTCACGATCAAGACATCCTTGTCTTTCTTCATCATATACAGGGCAGCATCATTCATGCTTCTTTGAAAACCTTGTTGTACAAAATATGAATTGATTCTCCCGTACCAAGCCCTAGGGGCTTGCTTTAACCCGTACAGAGCCTTACGCAGCAACAAAACTTTGTCTTCTTTCCCTTTGACTATGAAACCAGGTGGTTGTGCAACATAGATTTCTTCTTAAAGTTCTCCGTTGAGAAACCCTGACTTAACATCCATTTGATAAAGCCTCCACTTCATTTGTGCCGCGAGAGAAAATATGGCTCATATTGTATCATGTCTTGAAACAGGTGCAAATGTTTCAAGATAATCAACACCATATTGTTGAGAAAACCCTCTTACGACTAATCTTGCTTTGTATTTGACTGGGCCTCCATTTGCATTAGTCTTGATGCGATAGATCCATTTCACACTAATGATGTTTTTCTTTTCTGGTTTTTTCACCAGTATCCATGTTCTGTTTTTCTCTATCATCTTGATTTCCTCTTCCATAGCTTTTCTCCAATCTTCGATCTCTGAGGCTTCATCGTACGTTTGTGGCTCATCATTCATCATTAGCCATGCTTCATGTATTTTATTAATCTCCTCTATTGGATCTGTTTGTTGCATTATCTCATTTATAGACCAAAATTTTCTTGATCTATTTGGAGAATCTTCTCCTCCTTCATCTTCACTTTGAGTGTCTATGGTCACATTTGATCCTAGATCTTGTTGATTCTCTTCAGACTCGGTTTCATTTGATGAAAAAAAGTTCTTCTTCATTTCTTTCTTCTCCCTATCCCATCTTTTTTCTTCATCAAATATCACATCTCGTGATATTTCCACTTTCTCTTCGTCTAACAAGAGCACTCTATACCCTTTAGACTCGCTACTATAGCCTATGAATACACCACGTTTGGTCTTGACATCAAGCTTCTTCCTTTTTTCTTCCGGTATATGCACATAGCATAAACTCCTGAACACTTTCAAATGTTTCAAACTTGGTTTGACACCACTCCATTTCTCCATTGGAGTTATGTCTTCTTCAACAGACTTGGTAGGTAATAGATTTTGAATATAGTTTGATGTAGCCACCGCCTCTGCCCATAACTTGTTTGGAAGACCTTGATCCACAAGCATTGATCGTACCATCTCTACTAGTGTTCTATTCTTCCTTTCCGAGACACCATTTTGTTGTGGGGAGTATGGTGTTGTAATTTGCCTTTGTATCCCAGCCTCTTGACACAACTTGATGAACTTCTTGGATATGAATTCACCCCCACCATCTGTTCTAAGCTGTTTGATCCTTTTTCCGGATTGATTTTCGACCAAAGATTTGAACGCCTTAAACTTTAAGAGGACTTCGCTTATGTTTTTAATGAATTACACCCAACTCATCCGTGTATAATCATCAATAAACAAAACAAAATTCTTGCTGCCACCCATTGACTCATTTTGCATAGGACCGCAAACATCTGAGTGTATCAATCCCAATACTTCACTTGTCTTTGTTTGAGACTTCTTAGGAAACATTTTCCTTGCTTGCTTTCCAATCTCACATGAGTCACATATTTCTTTTGTGACTTCAAACTTGGGAAGATTATCCACTATCTTCACTGTTTGCATCTTCTGTAATTTATCAAAACCAGCATGCCCCAATCTTCTATGCCATAAATTGACTTTGTTGACTTCTTCTTCACTCGTAAGTAAGGCACTCACGTCAAAGTTACTCCATCTAAATTTAAAACTCTTATTCTTCATCTTAATGTTCAGTATCCTTGAGGATTGTTGATGAGACATCTATTGTCTTCAAATAGAATTTCGTATCCATTTGATATCATTTGAGAAACACTTAATAGATTTCTCGCTAAACCTGGCTCTAAAATACCTCTTTGATGATCTTCTCTCCTTGGCTTGTCATCACTTGGATATTTCCTTTTCCTGCCGTCATTACACTTTGACCATTCTCCACTTTGATCGGAACCTTTATACTTTGATCAAGAGTGATGAAGTATTTAACTTCCTTGGTCATATGATTAGTGCATCCGCTGTCAACTAACCATGTTTGATCATTTACTTTTGATGATACTTCTTCTTCAACCACACTGAACAGCATGTGACCCTCATCATCTGTTTCTTCTAGACTTAGATCCGCTCCCTCGGCTTTTCTAAGTTTGCATTTTTTTGCTAAATGTCCTGGTTTGTTACACATGAAATATTTTTGTCATTGTTCGCCACTTGTTGCGAAATAACACCTTTGTTCTTCATCTTCATCCAACAATCACTCTCATTGTGATTGTTACGTTTGCAAATGCCACACCATTTCTCGACCTTCTTTTGACGCTTGTCTTCCCATTTGTTTTCTCGATAGAACAAAGTGATACACGTTTCTCGTGTGCTTTTAACGTGCCTATCAATTCTGTAACTGATAGCATAGTTAAATCTTTAGTTTGTTCCAGCACCGCTACAATGCTATCAAACCTCTCGGGAAGTGAAATCAGAATCTTTTGCACTATTTGATAGTCTGATTTCTCTTCTCCATAAACTCTAAGTTGATTTCCCATCTCAATCAACTTTGTCGTGAAAGTGTTGATATTGTCACTTTAATTCATCTTCAAATTCTCATAGTCCCTTCAAAGAGATTGAAGTTTTATCATCCTCACTTGTGGTGATCCTTGGAATTCCAATTCCAAAGCGTTCCAAGCTTCTCTTGCGCTTGATGCAGGGGCGATTCTCATAAATCTTGAATCCGAGACTGCAGTTTGAAGAATTTGTTATGCCGTCAGATCCTTTAAAGATGCTTCATCACACCTAGTCTTTTATTGCACGGCTTCAGGGCTATGATCTCCTTGTGCGGGTGGATTTGGAACTCCTTCAATAATTTCCCACAGTTTCTTTGTCTGGAAAATTGTTTTCATCTTTATGCGCCAAAACTCATAATTCTCACCATTGAAGATCTGAATCACAATATGTGATTGTTTTCATTTTTTTTTAACTTCTTACTTGAATTTGCCCTTGAATCAACCTGGCTCTGATACCATGTTGATCTTTTGTTAAACCGAACTCTATTTAAACATAGTATGAAATCGAAGAAGGAAGAAATAAAAAAAAACAGAGCACGTATAAGAACTGAACTTTACTGATACTGAGAAATAGATTGTGTTACACACTCTGATATGTTTTGGACTAGACTCAATCTATACTTATACAAAACGAATCATTGTCTTAGAAAGACATGACTGTCTAAACGAAACAACACACCTATATGAAACACCATTTGTAACTCTTGATAAAATAACTAACTTATATAAATGTAACTTTATATTAAACGAAATATGATTAATTTCCAACAATGTTAAGGAGTTGAGCAAGTGAATATGCAAGCTTCTTAGATGAGGACTGGAGTGGTGATCATCTCTTCCGGACTAGGCTCCAAGATAGGCTTCCAGATATGCAACCTACTCACTAACAGGTTGCTGGAGGATGACGTTTTTGTGATGGAGACAAGGATTACAGAGCTAAATTGCAGGAACAGTGAAAATATCCGAGCTGCAGGCTCAGTGTCGATCGACACCACTAGGGTATCGGTCGACACCATACATGATGAGAAAGACCTGTGTTGACCAACACAGCCTGGTGTCGGTGGACACCCTCCTCGAGTCAGCCCAGATTTGTCTGAAACAGCTGATTTTCAAAATGGTCTCAATGCTGCAAGTCTGAGAGCTATTGTCAAAAAGAAAGCTCCATGGCCCATGCTTTATTCACCCTAGGAAAAGAAAAGGTACGTGCTTTCTATACCCAAACCATATGATATCATCAATAAGAATTTTAAAGGTACATAACATTTTAACAGTTAACTAAGCCACGAGATTATCGTAGAGCGTTTGTTTCTTCTTTTAATGATTTTGCAGGGAAAAGAAGTGCCCTACCCATACTAACATCCCGCCCAGCTGATGTTCCTCACTTCTTTGGTCATTCTCATGCAGTTATGGCTTATACTCCACCATGGATGAGGCGACAATTTTCTGCGAGGCATTCATTGCCACTCTCCCGTCCACCAGATCCCTGAGCTCCAATGCCAAGTCGAGCTAATGACTTTAAAAATAAGCGCTTGGTGGGAGGCAGCCCACCGGTAACTCTATACATACTCTAAGTTATATTCTATTTTTAGCTATTTCACAAAAAAAAAAAAAAAACAACTCACCAGATCGATCGGATCCAACCTTAGATCGATCGATCCGATTTTAGAAAAATTCGTGTACATTTCAGGATCGGTCATTCTTGTCGGTATCGAGTGACACCACTTGGTGTCGGTTGACACAAGTGGACCGAATAGGCTAAAACCTTCATCTATGTCAGTTGCTACACGCGCGTGTCGGTCGACACTGAACACTCACGAGGTAAGTTTTCATGTTTTCCTTTTCTTTTCAATTTTTTTTCATTTTTCACCAAATCTTTACTTCTATAACATTGGGGACAGTGTTTTTCAAGTCTGGGGGAGGTAGTTACTGACATTATCTTTTATTTTCTTAGAGTCAAGTTCTTTTGTTTTATTGAGTCAAACCTAGTCCAGAAACAATGATTTTATCGAGGAAACCACCACAGTTGCAGTAGCTTAAATGACCATTGATTCTATCATGATTTGAATCCGAGACTAATGGAAAAATCAAAGGCTGACCAGTTGACTTGAGACTCCCAAATTTCCAACAAAATCCATTTAAGGCTGAGCTAGTTTCTCTTTATTTCTTTTACCTCATCGACGAGTTCGATGTTCTATGGGCTTGACTCCTCGTTCAAACTCGACAAAAGACAGCATGTGTGTAAAATAACTGGTACTCCTCTCCCCTGTTTTAAAAAGATAAATTTAGAAATGTGAGATGAATTTCACTTGAGTAAACGGTAGGAGAAAGTTTCAATGACTATATTTTACTCTATCGAGATGATCACGCAAAGGCTGGAAGTGAGGTTAGGAAAACTTTCCGTGATACCATTATTCGCCTATACCTTTGTTTTATAAATTTATTCACATTTAAAAAAACAACGAAAAAGAGAAAAGAATGAAAATAATAAATTTGGGGGAGAAAAAGAGTACCAAAGTGTAGTATGGTTGACTTGTCGTAGTGATGTACGGAAATGAGTCTAGAAGGTCCTTGACATTGAGATCAGAGATGAAACCCAACGATGAAGGGCTGCCTATTGGATTATGTTGTGAAATTTTGGGTATTGTCAGGCAAGCTGCGAGTGCTAGCGGTGAATTACATGGTGGTCTGGATCCTGTCAGATAAGAATTTATAGTGGCTTTACTATGGTGAATGCGAGTGTGGTGCTCTGATGACTATGTGAGTTTCGACGTTCACAAACTTCTTCCTTGTATTGAGTTTTTTGTTTGCTTGAGGGCAAAGAAAAGCTATGTCTGGGGGACTTGATATATCATGGTTTTTACCGGTTTTTAAGCCGTGATATATGTATATAATCGATTCTTTTATGTGTCTTTCGAGTCTGTATCGAGTCTTCTACAGGTTTACACACAATTGGGATCATTTGGACATTATAGAGCAATTATGGAGCATTGTAGCTAAGAAGTCGAAGTTGGTGTTTTTTGGAAGTTACTTGTGTCAAGCAACACAACTTTTTGTGTCGACCAACACAGTTCGATTTTAATATCCCACGTGAAGACAACAACTTAAAGAGATTTGTAACTTTGCCCAGAAGTTTCATATATTTACAAAATAACCCCATTTCATGTTTAGACATATAATTAGTGTTTTTAAACTTGGTTTTGGATTATCATACTTTTATGAAAACCTTTGAGATTTGGAGAGCTTGGGGCTGATCTTACTTTGTTCTACTTTGAGAGAATATTTTGAACCCCTGTTTCTATATCTCTTTTATTTATATGATATATGTTTTCATCATGTCTTTGATTTCAATTGATATGTGTGAGTAGATCTCTTGTTAGGTTGGGAGAGAAAAAGAGTACCAAAGTGTAGTATGGCTGACTTCTCGTAGTGATGTACGGAAATGAGTCTAGAAGATCCTTGACATTGAGATCAGAGATGAAACCCAGTGATGAAGGGCTGCCTATTGGATTATGTTGTGAAATTTTGGGTATTGTCAGGCAAGCTGCGAGTGCTAGCGATGAATTACATGGTGGTCTGGATCCTGTCAGGTAAGAATTTATAGTGGCTTTACTATGGTGAATGCGAGTGTGGTGCTCTGATGACACTATGTGAGTTTCGACCTTTACAAACTTCTTCCTTGTATTCAGTTTTCTGTTTGCTTGAGGGCAAACAAAAGCTAAGTCTGGGGGACTTGATATATCATGGTTTTTACCGGTTTTTAAGCCGTGATATATGTATATAATCGATTCTTTTACGTGTCTTTCGAGTCGGTATCGAGTCTTATACAGGTTTACACACAATTGGGATCATTTGGACATTATAGAGTAATTATGGAGCATTGTAGCTGAGAAGTCGAAGTTGGTGTTTTTTGGAAGTTACTTGTGTCAAGCAACACAACTTTTTGTGTCGACCAACATAGTTTGATTTTAATATCCCACGTGAAGACAACAACTTAAAGATATTTGTAACTTTGCCCAGAAGTTTCATATATTTACAAAATAACCCCAGTTCATGTTCAGACATATAATTAGGGTTTTTAAACTTGGTTTTGGATTATCTTACTTTTACGAAAACCTTTGAGATTTGGAGAGCTTGGGGCTGATCTTACTTTGTTCTACTTTGAGAGAATATTTTGAACCCCAGTTTGTATATCTCTTTTATTTATATGATATTTGTTTTCATCATGTCTTTGATTTCAATTGATATGTGTGAGTAGATCTGTTGTTAGGTTTAGGGATTCTCATTAGGGATTTCATGGAATGATATATTGATTGATTGGTTTGGATTCAAACTTGATAATTCTTCACCTAGGTTATGTTTAAAGCTTGCTCTAGATTGATCACCTAGAAACTTGATCTTAGGTTGTTAAATTGGCGCGGAAGTGTGAATTATAATCTGATAAAACATAAGTGAGAAAATTAGATAATTGCAATGGAATTTGGATTAGATATTTGTGAACATATCGAACCTACACCTAATGCTTGTTTAGATCTTAGGATTCGCAAAGGAATTTAATTTTCTAGATTTTAAACATAGTTAATTCTCGCAACGGAAGTTGGTTAATTTTGCATTAGTGATTTGAGTTCTAGAACTTTCACTTAATTCGATCTTAATATAATTTATTGAACATCATTACTTGATTTCCCGAGAAATTCTCTGAACCTTATGTTTCCCCATCTTGATAAACAAACTGATTTTGATATTATTTGCATTGCTATTTATTTTACTTTATACTTTGCTTAGCTGAATTCGAAATGAAGCAATCTATCTTGAAGCCGAGAGTTCTTGTGGATCCAACCCCTATGTACTACCATGATCTCTTAATTTGAGAGAGTAGCTCTAAGGAATAATTTGAGCATATCAGCCTTGCTGCATGATTCCAAAGATAGAGTGCTTCCTTTTCTGAATCTCATTTAAGGGGTTCTGAGCTTCCGGAGAGAAATTCAGTTGGAACCATATGAGATCTTTGAGCCTCCTCCAGCTGTGTTTACTTCATCTGATGTGGTGGGTCAAGGTGTTTCGAAAAGGCGTTTTGGCAGCCATACTTTTGGTGCTTCTGTTGCTAAGGATATCAAGTTTGCAGCCTCTCTCCTCACTGACATTGCCACCATGATGGAAAGTAAGTTCTCATGTTCTCTTTCAAATGTGTTGGGGGTTCTGCAACTGGCTATAGGTTTTTAATTTATCTATGCCACTCGAACAGGGGGAGATTATGGTAGGTTTGTCCCTCATGATGCTCAGACTCAGGAAAATGAGAATGCTGATCTTGAAGCCCTTGATTCTGTACCTGAAGCTGAAGCTAACACAATATCTAAGCCTGGACCTGGTGCAAAAGGAGGACTTACATCAACCCTTGATGGCTTTTCATCTGAAAGCGAGTGTGACACACTCCATCACTCTGAGGGTTATGCGGAGGATAGTGAGGATGGTAGTAAGGAAGATAGTGAGGTTGAGGTTTAGCTAGAGCTGATAATTTTTAGGGGAGCTTGAACTCTGGGGGAATTTAGTTTCTGAGGGGTTTCATTCTGTTTTTTTTTAAGACAATGTTTTTCCCTATTTTGGAATGTATTTGACTTGGTTGTTTTAAAATATGTTTAAGTGTTTTGAAGTTGTCTCCTCCATCATTGAATGCATTTTGTTTGATATGATAATATGTGCTTGTTTGGAGGTGTATGTGTTATGTGCTGACAGGGAATGCTCGAAGTGACAAGATCAATCAAAAGGACGGATATTGAAAGTGTAAAATTTTAATGATCAACCTGTGGGAACAAGAGACAAGGTGTTTGTCTCAAAAACAACAGATCGGGTCAAGTAACAGATGACGTGGATTGCTGTTGATGTGGATTTGGCGGGATAAGCTTGCTGATGTGGATCAGCTAATAACTTCTCAAGGTTGGAGATTCAGAGGATCGAGCAGCTTGGAAAGTGAAGATATGGTGGAGATAACTTGAAGATTTAAAGTCGTCTATATCAAGGCTTATTAACATAGAATGAGACTTGATCCTTTAATATAAATAGGAGTCAAGGTCTGAGTGTTCTAGTTAGTCATCTTAAGCAAAATCGTGTGAGCAATAAAAAACTTTGCGAGTTTTTAGAGAGTAGGGTTTATTCTGTAATGGGTTAGAAATCATAGGTCTTAGATTAAGAAGGGTAGCTCTTAAGTTTTATAAAACCATCAAGAGTGTGTGAGCATCTTGAGATATTTCTAATAAAGAGATAAACAAAGAGTTCTTTTGTTTGAACAAGTATTCTTACGTATTTTTTAGGTCCATTGGGAATTTCAACTACTGGTGTTGAATACTCTCTGTCAAAATATATGAGTAATGATAGATTATCTACACCATATAGAGCCTATGTTTGTTCAGTAACAAAATACTCACAACCGAGTTCTTTTGCTTAAGATAAGAAGTCATCAGATTGGTTAAAGGCTATGAAAGATGAATTAAAAGCTTGAAGGGACTGCAACATGGGAGATATGTTCTTTACCTTCAGACAAGAAAGTTATTGGTTGTCGATGGGTGGGTACAAAGTAAAACTTAATGCAGATGGGAGTTTGGAAAGGTACAAGGCTAGATTAGTTGCAAAGGGATTTACACAACAAGAAGGAGTTAATTTTGTGGATACTTTCTCTCATGTGGCTAAGATGACTACAATAAAGACTTTATTAGCTTTAGCAGCTGCAAAAAAATGGAGTCTACATCAGTTGGATATTTTAAATGCTTTTCTTAATGGGAAGACGATGTACTTAACCATCACTCATCCTGATATAACTTATGCAATTAACAAATTGTGTCAATTCACTTCAGCACCAAAGGAGTCTCATATGCAAGCATCTCATAAAGTGATGCATAATGTTAAAGGAACAGTTGTTAATGGTTTCTTCTACTCAGCTGAAAGTGACTTGATATTGAAGGGCTTTACCGATGCAGATTAGGGATCTTGTCCAGATACAAGGAAGTAAACTCCTGGATACTGTATGTTTCTTGGAAATTCACTCATTTCATGGAAATCTAAGAAGCAAAACACAGCTTTACATTCTTCGGCAGAATCTGAGTACCTCAATGCAATTTGTTGTGAGAGAAATTGCTTGGCTCGTGAATCTACTAAAGCAGTTTGAAGCACTCAAGACAAACATGTTGCTTTCTTTTGTGATTCAACAGCTGCAATACACATTGCAAACAATCCAGTCTTTCATGAACGAACCAAACATGTGGAGATGGATTGTCATATTGTTCGAGACAGAATTGTGAGTGGTTTGATCAAGACTTTACATGTGAAAACATGTCAACAACTTGCAGATGTTTTACCAAGTCCTTTTTCCAACTCATTTCAAGAATCTTATTGGCGAGATGGTTATTCAATCTATATACTTGCCATCTTGAGGGTGGATTTTAGATAATGGTTTACATTAAACCATTTGAATAAGTCTGTGAACCGCTCTCGTATATTATAAATCAGATTGTTGGTTTAGTCTTAATTAAGAAGTATGAAGTATGTATCAGTAATTGAACGAGTAAGATGAATAATAACATTAACATTTTATTCTTCTGCTCTCTCGATTCACTCTAACTCAATCTTTCTATCGACATATCTCTATATAATTATTTAAGCAATGCTGAAAGAAGTTTAACCACCAGTCATGTGGCATATTACCAAAATTGTTATTAGAAAATAATTATTTTTCTAACAAATTTTAATAGAACAATTCTTGGATTCATCCTTATGCGTGAATCCTTTTATTCACCCGCTATAACTAAGATTACTTGTAAACATAAATAATTAAAATTTAAACAAATTAAAAATTTGATTATTGACTCTGTTAGCGTTAAAAAATATATTTATTAACTCTCTTACGACCTCTTCTCCAACCTTCAGAAAAGAGAAAATTCAAATCAATTCAGGAGCTAAGAAGTGAATCATGGAAAATTTTAGTTCATCCACGTGAAATCAATTTTTTGGTTGTAAAATTAGGCTCTGAAGTTTATGGGCCAAAGCACAACTATAGTCCAAAACGTAGTGTCACCATCATCAGAATGTTCAAAGAGCTTTTTCATATTCAGATAGAGAAAACGAAAACTCGACTTCTTATTTAATCTAAAAATGGTGCTTCTGAGATCCCTCTCCCGAACCGGTACGGTGGCCTCCGTCGTTGCTCTCCGATCTTCAATATCTGCCGCCTCTAATCAGCTATTGCGCAATTGTTACCTCTTTTCTTTTTTTTTGAATATTATGTTAAATTATATTCAAGAAAACAACCTTTTTACAACAAGTTTGACAGTTTGTGGAACATGAATAACAGAGCTCTAAAATTGAAACATTAGTGATGGTTGCCTCGTTAAAACCCAAATCCGGAAAACCCATTTGGGACAAAACCGAATTTGGGAAAAAAAGTACAAGCCATCACCAATAGAGTAGAAAGTGTGAAAAAAGATTCCAAAAGAAAAAGTGTTGAAGAAGCAGATGGCTGAAATTGGTGAGAATCCATTGCATACGACATTAACTCCTGGAAGCAAACCAAAGCTGTAGACCTTCACTTGATTCTGTTGAAAGTGGTGCCCGGAGTGAGGATAGACGATTGCGAACAATGCGGTATATTGTCTTTTGTAAACTGCTTACCTGAGTGTGCATTTCCCCATGCCTTCTTTGGTTGCGTTCTCGCCAAATAATATGGATAGAGACTTGGAATACATACCTGATGAGAAACCGTGATGTACCTTTTAGAATGGAGCCAGAGAGGATTAAGAGAATATCTGTAAATCTGCATGTGTATCGGCTGTCAAGGAGTTTTCTAGTCAACCAATCCCAAATCTGTGATGAAAAAGGACAACTAAAAAAAATATGATCACGCGTTTCCGTTGGAGTCTGGCAAACACACACATTTTGGGTCAGCTCCCACATTCCAAGCCAGCATCCTATCTCCTGTTGTAAGTCGATCATGCGCCGCCAACCAAACAATAAAAGAGTACTTGGGTGTTGCATTAGGAAACCACACTCCCTTGTACCACTCCTTTGCCTGAATCCCTTCACGTACCTGATCCCATGTCTCCTTTGAAGAGAATCTCGATGTGAAGTTTCCCCCCTTACCACGCCATAAAGATAGATCGGTACCCTGACGGGAGTCAGTAGGTCTGAGATTTTCCAACTCTGCTTCAACCTTATTAAGGACCTCCTGTCTGTGATGCCTCCGATGGTGCATACCAAAGCATCTGCAATAGTTGCCGATGCATTTATTCCTAAATCAATATATCCTCGATCACCCAAGAGGTCGTGTATTTGTCCAAGGGAGCACCAACTATCGAACCAGAAAGAAGATTGCATCCCACTTTTAATTACCTTACGATGGAATACTTTGACTTGTGGTCGATACTTGAGTAGTTTCTTCCATATCCAAGAACCCAAAGAAGAAGTATCCCTTACCGACCAAAAAGACCCAGCACGAATGAGATATCTCGTTACCCAATTCACCCATAGGGAGTTTGTACCTGAAACAATACGCCATATCAACTTATAACAGCTTACCCTATTAGCCTCAGCAAGAGATTTCACCCCCAGACCCCCTTCCTTCTTAGGTCGACAGACTTCTCGCCAAGAAACTTTTGATTTTCTTTTATTAAGATCCGGCCCTGACCAGAGAAACGCTGAACAAATACTCTCAATCTCTTTTACACAAGTACTCGGGAGTCGAAATGCGGATATCCAAAAGTTAGTTAGACTTGCAATGACTGAGGTTATCAATTGAAGTCTACCAGCATAAGATAAAAACCTGTTTTTCCATGAGTTTATTCTCGCCCTAATCTTTTCCAACAATGGCATACAATCTGCTAGCGACATTCTCTTTGTCATCAATGGCAACCCCAAATATCGAACTGGTAGAAACCCACTGCCAAATGGGAAAAGATCAAGTACATGGTCCTTAATCGCCTGAGTAATGCCAGCCGTAAACAATGTAGACTTTTCCAGACTGATAGATAGACCTGCACCTGCCGCAAAAGCCTTAAAAATATCCATAATCCCTTCCATTGACCGTTCCTTACCATCAGCAAAAACCATTATGTCATCTGCAAAACATAAATGAGTAAGCTTCATGTTTTTGCATTGTGGATGGTATCCAAACCTGCCCTCCATTGCTGCTCTGTCCAGCATCTTAGATAACACATTCATACATATGACAAAAAGATATGGAGATAATGAACACCCTTGTCTTAATCCCCTTGTACTCTGGAAAAATCCTGCGAGCTCTCCATTAACCTGTACTGAGAAAGATGGAGTTGAGACACATAAATGTATCCAATGTATAAATTGTGGGGGGAAATGCAGAGCAGTGAGTGTATTAAGCAAAAACTCCCACTGAACGGAATCAAAAGCCTTCGCTATGTCAATTTTCATGGCACACCTAGGCGATATATTTTCCTTATGGTAGTCTTTTACTAACTCAGAAGCAAGCAACAGATTTTCCATCAACAAACGATCCTCAATGAACGCAGATTGATTCGGCGCAATGAAATCCGGCAAGATTGTCTTCAGACGATTCGCTAGAATCTTCGAAATAACCTTGTACACCACATTGCAAAGAGAGATGGGCCTGTAGTCTTTCATCTTCTTAGCTCCAGTCATCTTTGGTATCAAAGCCAATATTGTTGAATTCAAGCCTTTAGGCAAGAAGCCATATATGAAAAAGATGTGATTTCCACCGTAAAATCTTTCCCTATGACTGACCAAGCCTCTCTGAAAAACTCAACTGTGTAACCGTCCGGCCCCGGGGATTTATTCAGCGGCATTGAAAAAAGAACACTTTTAATTTCACTCTCTGTAACCTCTGAAATTAGGAGATCTCCCTTTTCATCTGAACAGCGAAAATCAATCAGATTACTAATGTAATCCACCGAGAAACTCTCAAAATCCATCGGCTTAGCCGTCAATAACCCCATGAAAAACTGAACAGCCTCAAGTTTAATTTCCTCATGAGTTCTCAATCTCCTTGATTGAATTTCTTGCCTGCCTCTCTTTTACCGCATTGTGAAAAAATCGATTATTCTTATCCCCCACTTTCAGCCAATGAAGCTTTGATTTTTGCCTAAGAAAACTCTCCTCCAAGAAAGAGATTTTTTCCCATCTTTCATAAGCCAGAGCCTCCGCATTCACTGCTTGTACATCAACAGATGTCAAGGAATTTAGTTGATAAGAGCATAAATCATCATAAGCCTCAATTGCTCTACGAGATAAATCAGATAACTTATTACGGCCCAGCTGCCGCAGAAGTGGCTTCAGCAATTTAAGCTTCTTGGAGAATCTAAATAATGCCGATGTAGAATGAAATAGAGGTTGTAATTCACACCATATGATTCCAACTTTGGTAGAAAATCAGACATAGAAGCCAGAACATTTGTGAACTTGAAAGGGCCTTTCAGCCTCAAAACTTCTCCAAACGGATTAATCCTTCCTCGCAAGTGATCCGAACATCCTCTCGAGTCAAAAACACAATAAGAGTGTGGCATAAGCTGTAACCAATCATCATTTATCAGCACTCGGTCCAGTTTTTTACAAATTAACCCAGCCTCCCTTTTATTACACCAAGTGAATAGTGGACCTTGGTAAGCCATGTCTTGAAAGAAACATTGACGGATAACTTCTGTAAACCCCCTCATACCTTGTGTTACCAGAGGAGAATAGTTTGGGCTGGAGTATTCCTCCACATCTAGTATCTCATTAAAATCCCCACAGCACAGCCACGGCTTCCCTCTAAACTGGACAGAACTAAGGTGAGTGATGTCGTTCCAAAGATCCTTGCGATCTTCCTCAAAGTTTGAAGCATAAATAAATGAGCAAAAAAATTCTTCCTTCCCCTCGACCTCAACTGCACAGGATATCATTTGTCCACTCTTGAAAAGAATTCTTAATTTCACCTTCTTACTCCAAACCACCCATATTCTTCCCAATCTATTAAATTCATAATTCGACATCATTGACCAGTCAGGAAAAGTGGAATTAACAATTCGAGCTGACATACCTTCCTTCACACGAGTTTCCAACAAAGCACCAAACTCCATACCATTCTTACCAATCCAATCTTTGACAACCTTCTGCTTATTTGATTTATTGAATCCTCTTATATTCCAGAAAAACCCGACATTAATGTTTTTTCTTAGAATTCCTTCTGCTGAAAGTAGTCAGATTAGCATCACGCGTCTTCTGAGAAGTATCTGATAGAACCTTATGAGAATTTTTTGAAATCCGTGGTAGAGAAGCTCGGACCCCCACCTCATGACCCCCAGTTTTTTTTTGAGTACCCGCCGGCATATCTATTGTAAGTGTGCCACCATCAGCACCATTCACAGATAATGAGTTCTTAGCAGTATCATCTTTTGGCAAAGAATTATCCTCTAGAACATCATTTTCCTTACACTGACTTAGAATCTCAAACCGTGATGGTGAGAGAATGCTTACCTGACCATACTCCAACTTATCTTTTTTCCGACTAGATTTTCGACCTCCCGAGGTGGAAATTTCCCAGCCTGCTTCATCTGAAACCTCTAACTGTGAACCATCAGCCAACTTACCATCAGAAGTACTCACAATTTCTCCCTCTTCCGGCTCAGTAATTGGCACAGACTTGTCATCTGCCAATGAATGACTTGATTCACCTAACTCCGCAAATTTATCAATCACAGACCCATCTTTTCCTTTAGAAACTGCTTAACTCACCCTCACTTGTACACCCATTTGAACCTGAGGAGCTCCCTCTAGAACCGACGAAACCACAACTCTTTCAGTACTCTTTGGATAAGAGGCCTGTGGAGCCTTCTGAACCCCAGACGCTAAACATCCATCCTCACCATGACCCCACTTGTCACAGGTACGACAACGCTGAGGCAGCCATGGATATTCAAATAGTACAATTATCTCCTCACCTTTGACATTAAAGAAAAAATTCTTTGGCAGCTCATTCGAAAGATTCACATCAACAAACACTTTCGCTTCCTCAAAGCTCGTCACAAGCTCTGTATCAGGATGCAGACGCAAAGGAGTCCCAACAGGACTAGCCAGAAAACTGATCCCCTTCCATGTGAACATGTTATGAGGAATATTTTTGATTGTTACCCACATAGGCATAGATTTAATAGCTGGCTGAGCCTCTTCAACGATCGGTGTCCATTTAGAGACCACCATGGGTATCTCACATATGTTCCACATCCCTCTTCGCAAAGCCCTCAATCTCGCTGAAGCGTTGCGAATTCTGAATTTCACAGTATTCTCATTGATCCTAAAAGCATCAACTCGGATAGATTTATCTCCTAAGGTCCAGATTTTATTTACTATAACATGTATCTTGGCAATATGTGGAGCTGTTGAAGCAAAGAGTCCAATCAGAAAATCCTCCCATAGTGGAATTGCATCGGCTAAGATTTCATCAGGCACAGAGACGGTAGCTTTTCCATTGACTTCAGAAACTTCATAATCAAACCGAGTAAGGCTCGGCTTAGTTACCACACTTGCCCATGATTTCTTTGGCTGATTTTCTGTGGAAGATCCCAACACATGCATACCCTTCAACTGCGGAAAAACCACACCTTCAGCCAAAACCCCTGCAGAAGAAACCCCTTCAACACCTTCAGACCCAGCAACAATCAACCCTTTGACTACCACACCCGCAGATCTGTCACTCTCAGCCGAAACCTGCAAACCCAGCTCAGAAGAAACACCATCGGCCCCTGCATCTGTCAAAGCTTTCTTTGAAACACCCACATCTGTCATCCCTTTCACTGAAACACTGTCACCCTCCCTAGTCGAAATCTGCAAATCCTGAAACGAAGAAATCCTTGCAGAATCTGCAACAAAACTCTCAGATGAAACATGAACCAAACTTTTCGGAGAAGCCTCAGACCCCGCCGCTTGAAGACGCTCGGATTCAACGAACAAAGACGACGGAGATGGTGGAACCGCCACCATCTTGGCACGCACGACACCCCAAAACCCTATAATGCGGCGGAGCTCAAGGTTGTGTCTGAAATTAGTATCGGAGAAGAAGAAATTCACGAGCGATATCACAGTGACGGAGCTTCAAGATTCGCCTTTTAGTAATCGTTACCTCTTTTCACCAGGATTCTTCGCTTTTTCTTCTTCATCTTCTTCCAATCAAACTCCGTATGGTTAGTGATTACAATCGTTGCCTCTTTCGTTTTCTATCTCTTCCGATGATCTAAATCGTCAAATTACAGAGTAGTGTAATCTTAGCTCGCCAAAAGCTCTGAGATTATATATGTGTTATAAATGTATATACTATAAGTCTGATGATTATGCTATATTCCAAATGCAGAGATTCAGATTACTACCAGTCTTTCAGCAAGAACCTGGGAATCAATTACTCCAACTCTACAAACAGTTTTGTGGCATAAGGAGGTTTGGTTTTCTCAGAATATTCCAAACTCTGTAACTTTGAGAGAAAGAAAGCCAAGACTCCATAACTCTGTTTCTAAGGTGTCGACACACTTGATTAGAGACATTAAATTCTTAATGAGGGCAAAACTAGCAGGGGTTGACATGCAGCTTTGCTCAAAGGAAAGGGTTCCATCACGTAACACTCCGGAGGAAACTTACCTAACCACTTGGTTTCAATCTTAGAAGATTCACTTGGTTGCTTCACATATGTTTTTACCTTTATTATGTTATCATCTCATTTCTTTCTCTAATTTGTAAAACTCAAAATGATGCCCTGTTAGGGGAAAACAAAAGAGAAATAAAGAAGGTTCGTTGCAAAAAAAAAAAAAAAAAAGGTTTGAACTGTATCATCTGGTCTCCAGAATCCTTCTGTGCACTTAAGATTCCTTCTTGGTGTTTAGAGAAAGTTAGATGAACATACCAATGCAATGACTTCAACATATTCGCAACTTATCTTATCACATTGGATTCATCACGAACAATGAGTTTGTTAAATCAGAGACAAGCAAGGAACATTCAAAGTGATTCCACAAGAGAAGAAAAAAAATCGATGTAGCCTTAACACTTGCTGTTACAAACATGATTTTGGTAATCAAAGCAAACAAAATCTCCAAAAAGATTGTAATCACTTATAGACCGATCATCTGCCCAGAAGATATTAGTAATCATATCGCCTTCATCAAGTTGCATTGAATAAAAAATCTTTTTTTTTTTTTTAAGTATTCCAAAACAGCTCCAGCATCTCCTTTTTCCATTTTTGCCATTCGCTTTCGGTATATGTAATTTCGATAGTCTTTCTCCAAAAAACCCAGGTTTGCTCGCCCCCCAACTTCTCACTCATCATTTCAACGGTTGCTTTTGCTGAAATTCCTGACATCTCAGCATCATCAGCATATTGTTTTTGAGAGATAAATAATGCTCGATTGCCCTTCATTAAATGCTTCATAGGTGTCCTCACTAAATTATGGTTATGATTCGGCTCAAAAGACACAATCTTATATCTTCCGGTCTTCTGAAGGTAGCAAGACATATGAGCATTACAACCACACCGTGTGATTGGTTGTGAATAAGATTTTGTGACCTTATCTTCTTTTCTATACCCCTCTTTTGAGCAAACATAAAGAAGTCTTACTACCTTCTCTCCTTTTTTCTTT
Source organism: Cardamine occulta (assembly GCA_028015245.1). Classification (NCBI taxonomy): domain Eukaryota; kingdom Viridiplantae; phylum Streptophyta; class Magnoliopsida; order Brassicales; family Brassicaceae; genus Cardamine; species Cardamine occulta. Next base: position 20,788,626 of record CM051386.1, read on the forward strand.
CTCCGTTGTTTCTTTACGTTGAAACCATGATTGCCTCCATACTTTTTATAATCTATATATGTAGTCTCATCATAACTAAACTCCATTCCAATACATAGTTCATCTTTCTTATCAATTTCTTTGTTTGCTTCTAAAGCAGCAACCTCTTCAGTTTGAACACAATCCTCATTGTTGGATATGTCATCTTCTTCTTCAAATTCACTGACTGAAGCATTGTTTGCTTCAAATTGTTCTTCTTCCTTGGCTAAAAAGTGAATGGAATTTTGACTTACCAAACCGGGTTGTCCTGAGACTTGCAAACTAGATCCATACTGACTAGCAAGAACAATTTCACGACCACTTAAATGAGTACTCTCTATTGCAATCTGCACTAGCTATATCAAAGACAACAAACACGTTGAGAAAAAAGTAAGCAAGTAAAAAAAATTGATACTGTGAACATGAATCAAAGAGAGATAATAGTGGTCTAGCTAATCATGATAACGTGGAATGGTAAGAGTAGTAGTAATAAAACTCTATTATCAGATTCTTTGATCGTGATTTTTTTTTTCCTTTTCCAGATGAAAACTCCAAAGAGATACACACCAAAACCCTAATCCAAATCTAATTGTAAAAAATATCTATATAAAAAGAGGAGTTATAGACGAAAGAGAAGAGAATAAACTTCTATCAAACCACTGTAACTTCTCTTTGTTAAAATCATCGAATCAGCTCCTATCAAATCACATAAGATGAAAACATACTTTTACAACCAAAAAATTGATTTCACGTGGATGAACTAAGATTTCCCATGGATGAACTAAAATTTTCCACGATTCACCTCAATAGCTCTCACTTCTTAGCTCTTGTGCATGAATTGATTTGAATTGTTCTCGTTTCTGGGGGTTAGAGAAGACGTCGTAACAGAGTTAATAATTTTTTTTTTAATTTGTTTAAATTTTAATTATTTATGTTTACTAGTAGTCTTAATCGGCACATTCTCATTGGTTCAATATAAATGGGGTGAATCTTTTGTTCACCTCCTCTTTTTGTAGTCAATCAAAATATGGCATATAATATTATCATTAATTACTCTTTCTAAATCTAACCAATAAATCATTAATCACTTTTTATAATAAAACAATTAGATTAAATCATTAATCACTCTTTCTAAATCTAATCAATAAAAACATGTTAACTAAGATTATATTTAAACAGATATAATAAATTAAAATTACAATTAAATAAATAAAATAAATTTAGAAAAATAAAACAAATTAAGAAAATTAAATTTACTAATATCTCGAGATCACGAAATAAACTGAACCATTTTAATTTATTTTTCATAAAAATATACCCTAATTATATAACTCAGCGAAACCAAAAGAAAAATAAATTACAAAAATAAATATGAAAGACATATAAAAATATATCCTAAGAGATACAACTCGACGAACCCAAGGGAAACAGCGAAACGAGTGGCCGAAACATAACATAAAATAGTTTAGGTTATTTCGTGATCTCAAGATATTAGTAAATTTAATTTTCTTAATTTATTTTGTTTTTATAAATTTATTTTATTTGTTTAATTATAATTTTAATTTATTATACCTGACTAAATATAATTTTAGTTGACATATTTTTATTGATTAGTTTTATAAAGAGTGATTAATGATTTAATCTAATTGTTTTATTATGAAAGAATGATTAATGATTTAATCTAATTGTTTTATTATGAAATAATGATTAATAATTTATTGATTAGATTTAGAAATAGTGATTAATGATAATATTACATGGTATATTTTGATTAGGTACAGAAAGAAGAGGTGAACAAAGAGGTAAACCCAAGTATTATTCCTTTAATATATCATTAAAGATAATTTAGTTACAGTAAAAAATTCAGTAAAGTATATGGATCACATTCAATTTATTTTTTGCATCAAAATAAATAAATACCATAATTCACAGTAAAATTAAATTAATAATATAAGATTTACAAAAACTAACCAAATCAGTTTTCTTAATTTATGGATTACCATTTATATATTCTATTATATTCATTCATTTTTAGTTGGCTTCTATAAATTCATTTTAATAAATGAATATAATATTTATTAACTATGCCACATCAAAACATTTTTCCACATTAAATTTTTTTATGGATATATGCATATAAATTTTTAGATTAAAACAATGAAATGCAAGTAAAATTATTAAAACATGTTCATTATATTTATAATTTCTGTGGTTAATTATAAATATAGTAAAATCAAATATAATTTTAAATACAAGAAATAAGCGATTAATTATATAAAAATTATATTTAACTCTATACAAATTAACAATTTTATAATTCATTACCAATCATTAATGTTTATATTTATAGTTTTTTAAATATCAAATTTTTATTTAAATTTCCCAATTTGATATCACATTCACTTAATGTATTATAAAGTTATATCTTTCATCTTAAAAATGATAAATATATATATATATATTTGTTAAAGTGTAAAGTGTTAGTATACAAGCATTAAATAAATATTTGTTAAGTGTAAATATTCGAGCTCATAAATATATTATCATAACATTCAAGCTCATAAACATTAAAATAGCTTAAATTTATAAAAGATCATAATAATTATATATTGATATTTTTATAGTAGTTATAAACAAACAAAGAAAAACAATTTTTTTCTTCGAGATGATGGCACTTCTGGCCATTGATTCGAACATAGATCGACGGGTTAAATTTTAGATAGGGTTAATTATATATAGGGTTGGGCAGCGTGTGATCGGACTATGTTACCATATTAGATTATGAGCTTCCAGATCAAAACCAATTAACAATTGGTAGATTGACCATATTATTTATATTTATATACTGCTTAAGATCTCTGCTCAACCATATATAATGATAATTAATATATCTAATCTAAAATACTAATAAGAATTTATAATTATACAAATTAATAAAATATTAAGCAGACATTTCCCTGTGTTATATAGCGTGGATTACTATGTAGTGTGAGAGTAATTTCATTATGGTTAAAGACTTTTCATATGAACATTAGTGCACCATATACTCAATTCATAGTGAAATGTTTTTTTTTGTTTTTTTTAACTCAAAACTTTCTTATATATATTAATAAAACGTTAACAACCATGACACAAGGTCATACAGTTTTTTTCTTCAAGATGTTACAAGTAGTGAGCAAGAAAGGGTACATTAGATGTACTAGATGTTACAAGTACTAGATACAATCTTCCGCTTCGATCGACTTAAGTTATTAGGTTGATGGAGACTACTAGCCACGCCCACCTCGGTTCCCACACCCACCTCGGTTCCCATGCCCTCGGTTTCCGACCTGTGGCTTGGCATTGCATCTCCTTACCTTTTGCTGATGGTTTAACCGGTCTCCCTCGGAGAATTCTTTTACCCAAAGGTATCAAAAGATCCATCAAGCCAGATTCGTTGTCTAAATCTGGCAAATCTTCTTCTCCTTACGAAGAATCCAAGGAGGCAAACCAATTGGAACCAAGATTATGGTCAGCTTGTTTAGCACTCTCCCTTTGGACAATAACCTGAGCACAAGCTGTTACTGATGAAAATTGAGCAGTTTCTTAAAGAGGAGACTCAATGGGTGCAATAATAGTGATATATGCAGGAACAAATGATTGCGTTGCATGCAGAAATATGGACACTCTCAATGGTTGAGACAGTTGCTGGAATAGTTTGCTCGACTACGGTGGTAGCTGGAGTTGGATCAATAGTGATTGATTCATTGGTTCGTAAGATAGAGATATTAGTAGGTACCTCAATACTTGAGCTCGGGAGAGATAATGAAGGGTCCGAGCTAGAAACATAGGCAACATCTAGTTGTGAGCTCGTTACAGATTGTAAAAAACGCTTGACCTTGTTACCTAGCTGGCCACATGTACTATACATTTAGTAGGTAACCAAGCGTATTCTACATCCACCATAGATATAAACCCCTTGTCATCACAAGCAGCAATAGTGAAATGTTATTATCCCCAAATTCTCTCTACTGGTCCCTTTTTAGCTTCAATTTTTCTATTCTAATACATAAATCACCTCTTAGAAATCTATTTACTCATCATCAGTTATAATTATGCAATGTACACCAGTCTGTTTATTTCTCTGTAGAAAATGATTTGAGCAATTCTAGACTTAGCTTTTCTTTAGTAATTAATCCTGTTAATAATTTATTTGATATGTTTTGAACAAAAACCAAAAACAAAAAAAATTATTTGATATGCTACAGTTTTCTTCTATTCTTTATTTTCTTTTTGTGGTTCCTTCGAGTTCTGATTTTTTTCAGCTCATGCAGTATTGATGAACTCCTCGTACATGCAACAATCCTAGTAATTAATAATAAATGTATAGCATAAAAAATAAAGAAATAAAAGGAAAAGAAAATTATTGGTATCCGTTAATTACTTAATCAAAAAGAAGAAAGAATCGAGACTCTTATATAATATCTTTTAGTTTCAATCGTGAGTATATTAACTTGCCAAGATTGTAGACAAATCAAAGCATCAACGATGTATTCATTAATTCACATATACAGATATTTATTGAGTATATTATATTATATACCGTATATAATACAGAGATATTCCGAGAAAGAGAGACAGGTGTTTTATCGACTAAAACAATATGGTTTCTTCTTATGCATTCTCTATAAAATAACCATTTGCTGACTATTTTTATTTTGTCGCTGAGGGATCGATCTCTGGAGTAATATTTATATGGAACCATTTTTGAATGGTGACAACCCTCATTCCCTCATTCCCGCCTTTACTCGCTCTTGTTTGAATCTCTCATTCATCTTCTGAGAGATTGAGAAATTTTTTGTTTGTGTGTTTGAAAATGGATACACCTCAGAAGAGTGTTAATACACAGATCGGAACTCCAACTTCGAAATCCAGATCCGAGGTTTTTTTCTCCTTTTTTTTTTTTTTTACTTATTATTGTTTTTGTCAAAGTTCTATGTTTTTTTTTTCTTCTTTTCTGATCAATATTTTTGCTGTTTTTGTATTTCTTTGGTGCCGATTGTCATAGTTTGCCGTACATCTCTGTAATTTTCTACTTTTTTGCTTAAAAATATAATATCCAGATTTTGTAGATTTAGTGGACCAGTTTTTCTTCATTTCCTTGTTTTACAAAAATCAGAAACTACTGTCATTTCCTTCATTTCTTGGTTTTTTAATTGAAATCAGGATAGTTCAACGACACAACACAATTGTAACTGGTTTAAGATTAGTTTGACTCAGGGCCGGCTTAACTAGGAGATCAAGCAGTGCTACAGGCTGCAGCCTCGGGCCATAAAACCAAAAAAAAAAAAAAAAAAAAAAGCTCACAATAATTTTTTTTTTGGCTAAACATATTTTTATAGGGTGGTGGCTTTGCTAACAAAATTTTACCCTAGTTTTTTAAAATTTTGTTCCATGACCTAATAGGTTAAAGGAGCCCATATAAAACAAAATTTTATAGAATTTTTTTATTTTATTTTAGGGAGAGTCTATTCTTGAATTTTCCCTAGAGTTTTACACAATGTTTGAGCCGGCACTGATTTTGAAGGAAAATGTTTCAGTTCATGTTTAACAATGAAGTGTTAATTATGATCAAATCATCCCCTCTTCACTTCAAAATTATGAACTTTTTGTACTTTTGTTTCTCAAGATTCAGTACGAAAAGATTCATAATTTTCTCTTTTTGTGTTTGAAAATGCAGGATTCGCCATTGTTCAACTACATAAACAGTTTGTCTCCAATAAAAACTATAAAATCCCTCCCAATTCATTACCCATTTAGCTCTCTCAATTTCACTTCCCCTCCTTCTGTTTTCACTTCACCTCACCTAACTACTCTTCACAAAGAATCTCGATTCTTCAATACTCACTACTCTTCTTCTACTCCTACCAATCCCGTTGAAGAACTTGCAACACAAGCGGAAGATACAAAAGATGCTTCCATGGAAGAAGAAGCTTCAATTGAAATGAATCATGATGATATCTTTGCTTCACGCTGTGGCAGAGATACTACCGATATTTCGCTTGTTCCATACGCTACTCGAGGTGACAATGGTTCTTCTGAGGATGCAGGAATGGAGCTACCGAAGATGTATGATAACGTTCAAGCGAAAAACGATACTCCGGATTGGGAAAGTTTGATTTCAAATACTTCTGATATCTTAATCTTCGATGCACGTAATGATTCAGAGGCTTTGGGATGCCATCTTATGCAGAGACCATCAACTTCTGAAGCACGTTTTTGCGCTGGTGTAGAAATGCGAACAATGCAACTCAAACCGGAGTCCTCTGATGCTATTCCTAATGAGGTAAACTCTGGAATAATATCTTAATTTTGTTATCTTTAGTGTTTTATAAATGATTCTTGGTGTTTGTTTTGTGGTGATAGGCTGTTTCACGTGTAAGAAGACGCTGCCTGGACTTTGAGACCCCGGAGAATAAGGAAACATTGGATGACAATAACATCGCGGCTTGTGAACCCTCGTCTTCGAAATGTGTTGTACCGAGTATTGGTCTTCATTTAAATGCTTGTTCTAGGAAGGTACAAGTGGGTTTACAAAGCTCCATCTCTACACTGCAAGAAACTTTGGAGCAAACAGAAAATGAAACCCGAGAAAATGCGGATCAAGATGCTCGCGTTGAACCAACCTTGGAAGAGTTACATATGAACAGTCGTAAGAAAAAGAAGTAAGTTTGTTTCCCTGAGAAAAAACTACTTTGTGTAGATTCATTTTTACTCTATCTTAATAAATGTTGGCATGATTGATAAACACACAGGCTTAAGATGGAATCTGTAGAAGGAGAGTTATGTAAACGATGCAACTGCAAAAAGTCAAAGTGTTTGAAACTGTAATCTCCAAGTTCCACTTCTTTGATATATTTGGCTCTTTAAAACGTTTTGTGTTTTGAGTATATGAAGTTTGTGTGCAGTTACTGTGATTGCTTTGCAGCTGGAGTCTATTGCGTAGAGTCATGTTCATGTAGAGACTGCTTCAACAAGCGTATTCATGAAGATACCGTCTTAGCTACACGTAAACAGATTGAATCTCGGAATCCACTTGCATTTGCTCCTAGAGTCATTAGGAGCTCTGATTCGGTTCTCGAAACCCCGGTTTGATCTTTTTCCCCCATCCTCTTTGTTATCCATTTATCTTGTTTGAAGGAATAATAAAATTTAATGAGACACAGGATGATCCAAGCAAAACTCCGGTTTCTGCGCGTCATAAACGTGGCTGCAGCTGCAAGAAATCAAACTGCCTGAAGAAATACTGTGAATGCTATCAGGTTTGTTTATCTTCACTCATCAAAGTACTTCCAAAGGATATATATGGTTAGCTTTTTTTGATATGATTCCTATAATTTGGTCTTTTGTTGATAGGGTGGTGTGGGATGTTCCATAAACTGTAGATGTGAAGGATGTAAGAATGCATTCGGCCGCAAAGATGGTTAGTTTCTCTGCTTCTAAGTGCATTACAAGTACAGTGAAACCTCTATAAATTAATACTCGATAAATTAATACATTAATAAATCAATAATTTTCTCTAGTCCCCCCCACCCAAATTGATAATTTGACCAAAATATCACATATATAGATTAATAAATACGATACTTATATAGATTAATAAATACGATAAATTAAAAAAATATTAAAATGTTTTACTGTAATCTCAAAGTTCCCTTTCTGATTCTGATTCTACTTAATGATATCTTAGGGTCTTCCAATGTTGACATGGAAGCCAAACAAGAGGAGAAAAATGAAGCAACTGAGAAAAGCAGAACAGCCAAAACCCAACAGAACACTGAGGTTTTAATGAGCAAGGAGACGAGTTCTGCTCTACCTACAACATCATTGCCAATTTATAGGTAAGTCTCAGATTCTAAAGAAGTTTTGTTGGGAGTCTATATCACCTGAATAGCTGTATTTCCTTTTTCAGACAACAATAGCTACCTTTCTCATCATCTCAGAACCTGAGGCCTCCTCTACAGTCTCTTCTTGTAGATGGATCTTCATCAGGGATATATAACAGTCAATACTTAAGAAAACCAGATATTAGTTTAACTCAATTCCGGATTGAGAAGTCATTCGGGAAACTCGAGGAGGATAGAGCTGAAGAAATGCATGAGATTCTCATCCACTCTCCAATAGCTAATATCAAGAGTGTCTCTCCCAGTGGCAAGAGAGCCTCTCCTCCGCATATGGACTCATCTAGCTCAGGGTCAATCTTAGGGAGAAAAACTGGAAGGCGGAAACTGATACTGCAGTCGGTTCCATCGTTACCTTCTCTCACTCCCCAATACTGAAAGCATTTTGATGATTAAACCACAATGTTCCCTTTTTCTCAGTTGATTAAACCATAAGAGAAGAGAGTTTTGAAACAGAGTTTCTAATATCATCACAAGATATTAGAAATGCCAAATAAGGATTGAAACGGACATCCCTTGTAACACTCCAAGCAATAATCTCGCGGCTCGCACCAATGCCACAAATTCATCTTATCAATCGTACAATACTTTTGTTCTATGACTTTTGAGTATTCTCATTGTGCAGTTTAATTCTTTTTATGTCATTCTGCAGATTAATTTTGTTTTCTATCATCCAGCATTTATGTAATATTACCAATATCATGGACAAAAGCAGAAATTGTGTCATGGGCTGAAAAAGTTAGAAACACATTCTTGGCACATAATAGCGTAGTCAAGTTCAAACACATTGACATTGTGATATTAAATAAACCACCAGTAAACAACAAAGTCCTAAGTTGAAAAATAAAAAGAGACATAACATATATCTATCTAAAATCTGCTTGAGCCATGGCAGAAGCCACCTCATACAAAAGATTAGTCTTTTGCAACGCACATTCAATTTCTTTGTCTTGCAACAACTTTAACTTGTCTTCAATTCTCTTCTTTGTCTCAACCTGCACTTTACTCCATCTTTCTTTAACCAAATGTTCATCCACACCAATACTCTCCATCCATCGAATAAAAAATGACTTCTCAAACCAATCATACTTTGGTAACTTCACATCAACATCATCTTCCACCTTTTTACCATTAGGTGAAGAAAACAACAACTCTTCCTTCAAAGATTTCAGCTTCATCTCGCTCTTTTTCGATTCTCCATTAGACTTAACATCAGACTCAAGAGCCATCTTCTTTGTTTCTCCACTACCCTTACCATCAGATTCAAAAGCCATCTTCTTTGATTCTCCACTACCCTTAACATCAGACTCAAAAGCCATCTTCTTTGATTCTTGATGTGATCATGGATAGCTCACAGAAGCAACTTGAACCCGAGGATGCTTTGGCCGTACCAAGTGGACCAATGACAAGATCGAGAGCCAAAGAATTTCAGAACGCCATCACCGCATTACTCACTCAAGTTCAACCGACGAAAGTTCAGTTCGAGAACAAGGAAAATCAAACCGTCTTGGTTGCTCGAGTGGACTAATAATGGGTGATTCGTTTGCACTCTTTTTCCTAGCCTTTGGTTTTTTTCCAATGGGTTTTCCAAAGGAAGGTTTTAATGAGGCAAATGGGTCACTCTAATCCATCTTAGTCCACAAGAGTTAAACAAGTTTGGTCCAGGTCCAAGTCTAATAAATTTTGGATTTATCTTTTGAAGTCTCAAGCCCAAAGAAGAGATTAAATCAGCCCAGCTTACTAATCACTTGATTAAATTCGGCCAAGGGAGTGGAGGAGGTGGCTAGGGAGACTCCAAGAGATATTCCAAACTAGTTAATGTTTTCTTAAATTTCTATGAATTAATTCTAGTTTTTTCTTTACTCCATTTTTCTTTAAAACTCTTTTCTTGTACTCATTTTCGGATTAACCAAGTTTTTTATTAAAAATTATGAGTGTTTTCTCTTGTGTTCTTTGAAGAACAAAGCTGATTGTTGGTGAGTAATATCCTTCAATCGATCCGAATCAAGGTGTGTCATATCCGCGATTCAAACCTTGGCGATTTCAAGTGTGTCATATCTTGGAAAAGTCATTGAGGAAATATCCAAGGCCTTCCGCAACCTTGGTGCGATCCATTCACTCCACCTCTGTCTATCTATCCACTCCTTTCATCTTACCCCTCGAAAGTGCCGATTCTAGGAGGATCATATCAAGTGGTATCAGAGCACACTTTCGGGATCGGTATTTGTATCTATCATCTTTTGATCTTAGAATTTTCATTTCTCTCTTGTCCTTCTAATCTAGGTTATCGGATCAATCAATTAGGGGATTTAGTTGATTTGTTTTTATCTTTGATCATATTTTTCTGTTTGATCTCTCTATAGTTCTAGTTTTATTTATGAGTTGTTAAAAAAAAAAACAGAATTTTATCGGACCAAAAAAAAAAAGAAAAAAAAAAAATCAGTCCGAAAATTAAATAGTTTAGGGGGGGAGAAATTGTTTCTCTAATTTATTTCTTAATTTTTCTGATCATTTGATCTGTTCTTAATTATAAAAAAAAAAATACTAAACCTTTTTCTCTTTTCTTTGTATCTCAAATCAATTGTTTCGAATTTGTGTTGTTGATCGATTTTGTTCCATACGAACCATTGAGAAAATCGCTGAGAGAGAACATTATTTTGAGTGCTGAGTGATTGAGTGAATAAAAAGGAGAGAAACACTTGTGAGGATCGACTTTTTATTACTAACGTTTGTTAAGTGTGCAGGGAAAACAAAATTAATATGTCTAATCATTCCAGCGAAGAAGTTGAGAGCACCACCGAGCTCAAAGAAGAAGAAATAACACTCTGGACATGCAGACCTTAGTGGTAGAAATGAGGTGGATGGTGAGAGAAGAGATGGGTGCAGTCAATGCAAGGATCGATACGATTCAAGAGTCCATTAATCAAGGATTATTGCCGAATACTGCTGCTAGAAGAAGAAGAGCACGACCTCAAGAAGAAGCTGATGGGGATGACTTGAATTATTACAGCAGAGGGAGCCAAGCTTCTAATCAAAGTGAAAGAAGGCCGAGACGAGTAAGAGAAGCTAGGGATCGAAATGAAGACAATCTCAGTGGACTTAAGTTGAAGATACCACCATTCCATGGAAAAAATGATCCGGATGTCTACTTGGAATGGGAAAAAAAAATAGAGCTCGTGTTTGATTGTCAAAATTATTCGGAGCAAAAGAAAGTTCAAGTAGCGACAACGGAATTTTTTGATTATGTAATTAATTGGTGGGATCAGATTGTGACGAGTCGAAGACGTAACCAAGAACCGCCCGTAGCCACTTGGGAAGAGTTGTAAAATCTGATGAGAAAAAGATTTGTTCCAAGCCATTATCATAGGGAGCTGCATCTAAAGCTTAGGCGTCTAACTCAAGGAAATAAGAGTGTGGAGGATTATTATCAAGAGATGGAGTCTCTAATGCTTAAAGCTGATATAGATGAAGATGCTGAGGCGACAATGGCCAGGTATTTGAGTGGTTTAGCTCGGGATATTCAAGATAGAATGGAGCTTCAAAATTATAAAGATTTGGAAGAAATGCTTCATAAGGCTGTGTTGGTTGAACAGCAAATTAAGAGGAGAGGTACTTCTAGACTGTCCTATGGAGCTGGAGCGGCTAACGCTAGGACGAGTTACGGCCGAGAGGAAAGGACCGTTGCCAAGCCAAAACCGGATCCTAAGCCCTACGCCATTGCTGAAGATGCCAAGGGTAAGGCTGTAGCTACGCCGTCTAGAAATCGGGACATTAAGTGTTTCAAGTGTCAAGGGAGAGGACACTACGCCAACGAGTGCACCAACAACAGAACTATGATTTTATTGGATAATGGCGAGATTGAAACTGAGGAGGAAAAGCTTGAAAGTGATGGTGAAACCGAGGATGAGGGCATAGAGTTACCAGCCACTGGAGAATTATTGGTAACAAGACGTTCTTTGAGTATTCAAGTTAAAGATACAGTCCAAGAGCAGCAGGAGAACTTGTTTCACACAAGATGTTTGGTAAAAGGTAAGGTCTGCAGCCTTATTATTGATGGTGGAAGTTGTACTAATGTGGCTAGTGAAACAATGGTGAAGAAGTTAGGGCTGGAAGTTAAGAAGCATCCGAAACCTTTTAAGCTTCAATGGCTTAATGATGCTGGTGAAATGACCATGAGCCGCCAAGTATTGGTTCCTTTAACCATAGGCAAGTATGAGGACAAAATTTTATGTGATGTCTTACCTATGGAGGCCGGCCATATACTACTTGGAAGACAATGGCAGTTCGATAGAAGGGTCTTACATGACGGTTTTACTAATCGTTACTCTTTTGAGTTCAATGGCCGAAAGACGATACTTGCTCTTTTGGCGCCACATGAGGTTCATCAAGACCAACTTCAGCTGCAGTAACAAGGAAAAACCATTGTGAGTGAACCCCTAAACACACCACTCCAAAATAAAAATGAGAGTTTGAGAAAAACCAAGAAAAAGGCTTGTGAGAGTAAACCCGTGAGGCATTCAAATTTCTTTGTGAGGTCTAATGTGGTTAAGAGAGCTTTATTCTCTCAACAACCCGTTCTTTTATTTATTTACAAGGAAACTTTCCTGAACCATACTAACCTTGTACCGGAGTTGCCGAGTAAAATCTCTTCTATTTTGCAGAATTTTGAAGACGTCTTTCCGGAGGAAAACCCTAAGGGATTGCCACCCATCCGTGGGATTGAACACCAGATCGATTTTGTGCCGGGAGCCTCACTTCCCAACAGGCCAGCATACAGAACCAATCTGGTGGAGACTAAGGAGCTTCAAAAGCAAGTGAGTGAGCTGATGGACAAAGGATACATACGAGAGAGCATGAGCCCTTGTGCTGTGCCGGTGCTGCTTGTTCCGAAGAAGGATGGGACTTGGAAGATGTGTATTGATTGTCGAGCCATCAACAATATCACTGTAAAGTATCGCCACCCTACCCCTCTTTTAGATGATATGTTAGATGAGCTGCATGGTTCTAGCATATTTTCGAAAATAGATGTTAAGAGTGGATACCACCAGATTAGGATGAAAGAGGGTGACGAATGGAAAACTGCGTTTAAAACGAAACATGGCTTGTATGAATGGTTAGTTATGCCATTTGGATTAACCAACGCACCTAGTACTTTTATGAGGTTGATGAATCATGTTTTAAGGAGCTTCCTTGGAATTTTTGTTGTTGTTTACTTTGATGATATCTTAGTTTACAGCAAAAATTTAGAAGAGCATGTTAATCATCTAGAAGCGGTTTTGATGGTACTTAGGAAAGAGAAACTTTATGCTAATCTAAATAAATGCACCTTTTGTATGGATAACCTTGTGTTTCTAGGTTTTGTCATAAGTGCAGATGGCATCAAAGTGGACGAAGAAAAGGTACGAGCTGTCCGAGAATGGCCCAGTCCGAAAACCGTAGGAGAAGTGAGAAGTTTCCATGGACTTGCGGGATTCTATCGGAGATTTGTGAAGGACTTCAGTACCATAGCTGCTCCTCTCACTAAAGTGATCAAGAAAAATGTCGGTTTTAAATGGGAAGAGGCACAAGAAGAAGCATTCCGAGTGTTAAAGGATAAACTCACTAATGCACCACTTTTATCTTTACCGAACTTTCTTAAAACTTTTGAAATTGAGTGTGATGCATATGGTGTAGGTATTGGACCTGTCTTGATGCAAGAGAAGAAGCCCATTGCCTTTTTCAGTGAGAAGCTTGGAGGAGCTACATTGAACTATCCAACCTACGACAAGGAGTTGTATGCGCTTGTCCGAGCGTTGCAAACATGGCAGCACTACCTCTGGCCGAAAGAGTTTGTCATTCATACTGACCACGAGTCTTTGAAGCATCTAATTGTTCCGTGAGAGATTTGTTAGTTAGGGAAGCGCATGGAGGAGGCTTGATGGGGCATTTTGGGATCTCCAAAACTTTAAAAGTGATGCAAGAACACTTCTACTGGCCGCAAATGAAGAGAGACGTCGAACGAATTTGTGGGCGATGTGTCACGTGCAAACAAGCCAAATCAAAAGTACAGTCCCAAGGTATGTACACGCCTTTGCCTATTCCTGATCAGCCTTGGACTGAAATTTCTATGGATTTTGTGCTTGGATTACCTAGAACTAGGACTGGAAAAGACTCAATCTTTGTTGTTGTCGATAGGTTCTCTAAAATGGCACATTTTCTTGCCTGTCATAAAACTGATGATGTTTCCCATATTGCTGATTTGTTCTTTAAAGAAATAGTTCGTTTGCATGGAATGCCTAGGACTATAGTCAGTGATAGGGATACAAAATTCTTGAGTTATTTTTGTAAGACGCTTTGGTCTAAGCTAGGTACTAAGTTGCTATTCTCAACTACTTGTCATCCTCAATCCGACGGTCAAACTGAAGTACTTAATAGAACTTTGTCCACCTTGCTGCGTGCCTTGATTAAAAAGAATTTAAAAGCTTGGGAAGAATGCTTACCACATGTTGAATTTGCTTATAACCGATCTGTGCATTCCGCCACCAAGTTTTCTCCTTTTGAAATTGTTTATGGTTTTAATCCTTTATCTCCTTTGGATCTAACCCCATTGCCTTTGAGTGAAAGAGCAAGCTTGGATGGGAAAAAGAAAGCTGAACTTGTTAAACAGATTCATGAGAAAGCAAAGCACAACATAGAGGAGAAGACAAGGCTGTACGCTAAACAAGCTAACAAGGGCAGGCGCAAGATGATTTTTGAGGAAGGAGATCACATTTGGTTACATCTAAGGAAGGGGAGATTTCCGGCTGAGAGGAAGTCTAAGTTGATGCCTAGGATTGACGGTCCATTCCGAATTACAAAGAGGATCAACGACAATGCTTACCAACTCGATCTCCAAGGTAAGTACAATGTGAGTTCAAGCTTTAACGTTGCTGACTTAATTCCTTTTGTGGCAGATGGTCCAGATTTGAGGACAAATCCTTTTCAACAGGGAGGGGATGATGTGATCATGGATAGCTCACAGAAGCAACTTGAACCCGAGGATGCTTTGGCCGTACCAAGTGGACCAATGACAAGATCAAGAGCCAAAGAATTTCAGAACGCCATCACCGCATTACTCACTCAAGTTCAACCGACGAAAGTTCAGTTCGAGAACAAGGAAAATCAAACCGTCTTGGTTGCTCGAGTGGACTAATAATGGGTGATTCGTTTGCACTCTTTTTCCTAGTCTTTGGTTTTTTCCCAATGGGTTTTCCAAAGGAAGGTTTTAATGAGGCAAATGGGTCACTCTAATCCATCTTAGTCCACAAAAGTTAAACAAGTTTGGTCCAGGTCCAAGTCTAATAAATTTTGGACTTATCTTTTGAAGTCTCAAGCCCAAAGAAGAGATTAAATCAGCCTAGCTTACTAATCACCTGATTAAATTCGGCCAAGGGAGTGGAAGAGGTGGCTAGGGAGACTCCAAGAGATATTCCAAACTAGTTAATGTTTTCTTAAATTTCTATGAATTAATTCTAGCTTTTTTTTTACTCTATTTTTCTTTAAAACTCTTTTCTTGTACTCATTTTCAGATTAACCAAGTTTTTTATTAAAAATTGAGAGTGTTTTTCTTGTGTTCTTTGAAGAACAAAACTGATTGTTGGTGAGTAATATCCTTCAATTGATCCGAATCAAGGTGTGTCATATCCGCGATTCAAACCTTGGCGATTTCAAGTGTGTCATATCTTGAAAAAGTCATTGAGGAAATATCTAAGGCCTTCCTCAACCTTGGTGCGATCCATTCACTCCACCTTTATCTATCTATCCACTCCTTTCATCTTACCCCTCGAAAGTGCCGATTCTAGGAGGATCATATCAATTCTCCACTACCCTTAACATCAGACTCAAAAGCCATCTTCTTTGATTCTCCATTAGACTTAACATCATCAGACTCGAAACCCATCTGCTTTGATTCTCCATTAGACTTAACATCATCAGATTCAAGAACCATCTTCTTCGATTCTCAATTAGACTGACCAGAGGCTATACCATCAGGTCCCCAAATAGCCTTACACAATTCAAAACACTTGTGATCATGAACTCTCAAAAAAGACTGTTTAAAACCGTTCTTCTTTACTTGACCTAAATATTTCTTCTTTAAACTTCTAATATTCTCCTTGAATTGAATCGGACGAACGTTAAAGCTAATAGATTTCTTGATGGTTTCGTAAAACCCTTCTTTCCTCCATTGATCAGTTTTGAAATCAATCATTCTTTGTAAAATAGCTATCTCATCTTCATCACTCCATATTTTAGACGTTCTCCGATCAACTTCAAACTTCTTCTCATCTTCTTTCTTGAGTCGCTTTGAATTCACATCTGTTAAAGTCTCTTCACTTGGCCTCTTCGTCCCTGATTTCACCACCGGAGCCTCACCGGAACTACAAACCTCTTCCTTCTTCTTCTCGGATACCAAAACTGGAGGAGAATCAATTGGTTCATCTTCATCATCTGAAGAAAATATTGTCTTCTGATTATTATCTTATTCAGATGAACTCTCAATTTCAAAAACCTCGCTTGAAGGTACCGTTGTTAGTGGATCTTCTAACTTTGCCATCAGAAAATTTTCAAAGTGCAAATTTTGGATTCAGTGTGGTGGTCAAGGTATAGGCTTTTAGGTGTTTTTATTGTATTAATTAAGATTAGAGAAATAGAAATAATCTAACATTTGGAAAAATATCTAGGAATATGAAATTATTATTTCCTTATTTTTTGGTTTAGAAGATTAGGAGAAATTGTTTATATTTTATACTATTAATTTCATATTTCTTCCAAAAGTAATAATTTCTTTACAAATCTATTGGTCTCATGCTCTCAGATTCACAATTCAAAGATGTCTTTGCATGTCAACCACGTATTACTTCTTACTTGGTATATTTGGTAACGTGTCATCAGAGAACGTTGTTTTTACTTATCACACTAGAGAAGAAAGATAAAACGATACGTTTTATTTGTGTGAAAATAAAATATAAATCACTACTTAACAAAAAAGAAAAATGTCAAAAAAAAACACAAAACTTATAATTTTGGAAAATTTAAACTCTGAACTTACAAAATATAGTTTTAATGCTAAAGTTTTAGATTGATTTTTTCAAAAATAGCTAATTTATGTTGACCGAAGCAAATTAGACACGTCGATAAATCCACTAACAGAATACAATCCTATTAACAGTTCCGTTAGTAGATTTAACCATGTGCCTAATCTGGATTAGTCAACACAACTTAGTTATTTTAAAAAAGTCAACCTAAAACTTTAGCATTAAAATGGTTTTTTATAAGTTCGGGATTTAAACTTCCCAAAAATTCTAAGTTCACGCTTTTTTTTACATTTTTCCTTTTTTCTGATGATGTTTACGGCGATATTAGAGATAAAAAATAGTATGAGAGTTTCGGAGAATTCATCAAAAATATATATTTATTTGAAAATGTAAGTATAAATCTATAAAACTTAATATTAAAAAGAATTTGAAATAGAGAAGATTCTTAAAAAAAAAAAAACTGTTCACCGTGACATGCCATCCATGTCATCAGAATTTTGACGTGATATCCACATCGAACATACGTGGAATCCACATACGCAAAAGTTTAGGTATAGGACTGATTTCACAAAAAAAATCTTAATTATAGGTTTGAAATTCAAATCCAGAACCAGAATGCATAACAAGCCTAATGAACATGATTAAGTCATTACTCATAGATAAAAGCATTGATAGACTTTACGCCATTACTCAGTTCCTAAGATGATAAACAGTGCTTCCTGTACATAAAAAGGAAAAACATTAGCTTTTAATGATTCGAGTCCATAGCATTGATATATAAGTGGAGTATTACTGAATACATCTTTAAAAAAAACTTGTGCGATCACCTAGTGAGTGTAAGATGAGTCCGTTTCTAGGGGAATGAAGTTCAAGCTATATTTTCTAAGTTCACTAACGAATAACCAAACAAGTTCAAGGCCAAAATGAACACAATAGAAAACAAAGTTCTACGAGAAAATGAACTAGGTTATACATGTTGTCTAGGTTTCCATAAAAATCCGGGTGGTTCAAGACATTATGTTCATCTCCTGGCCAAGTAAACCCGACAGATATTAACAATAAGTGAATCAAGGCTGAAATATGCCTTGAGTCTACATATGTTTAGAGTAATTTCTATTCATGTGGAGGATTGTTGGAACTTATTTTTAGACAAATAGAACCAATCATTTTTCCAACAACTTTTCAGATGACACATGGTCATCGAATTGATCGGAAAATAAACGAGTTGGATTCCTTGCAATAAACACTATAACATAGTGTATATTTTGGGAAAATGTCAAAAAATCGTGAACTTACAATTTTTGAGAAGTTTAAACCTCGAACTTACAAAGAGCCGTTTTAATGCTGAAGTCTTAGGTTGACTTTTTTAAAATAGCTAAGTTGTGTTGACCGAGCCAAATTAGGCACATTGTTAAATCCACTAACGGAACTGTTAACGGGATAGTAACACTATAATTGTGTTTTGTAAGTGGATATAACGACATGCCTAATTTGGCTCGGTCAACACAACTTAGCTATTTTTAAAAAGCTAACCTAAGACTTCAGCACTAAAATGGCCTTTTGTAAGTTTGAGATTTAAACTTCCCAAAATTGTAAGTTCACGCTTTTTTGATATTTTCCCAGTCATCTACTACAGTACCGACAATAAAAGGACAATGGTTTCTAGAAAATGAATATATTCAATTAAAATTCTCTGCTAAATCCTGAAAATAAGATTCAAAAAGTCTAGTGAAACATCACGCTCTTTGTCGAGCTCTCCAATAAACGCCTCTGATAAAACAGACACACAACAAAAAGGATATTTCCTTTAGAACATTTCAAACGATCATGAAATTTATGTAGTAAACAGATTAGTAAGTGATGACATAACATGTTGTCCCCAAGGGCGGATCCAGCCTAACAGTTTTTTTGGGTGCAAAATCTTACAAAATAGAGATTCAAACCTCTTACCTCAGATTATAATGGGTGCATGGCTTGTCCATTAACAAAATTAGAATTAGAATTTTCCTAGTCTTGAATTTCTACTGCTGATTTCCATGCGTCCACAATATGCAAGATAAGGTGACTAATCCATCATAGAAACCACATGAAATTGACATAATAGTGAAACAAAGCTACACTTAAGGATACAGCCTTCAAATATCATAGAAGTTTGAGACAGGTTATGCAGGTTCTAAACCAGTCAAAAGCAAGTATGTAACATCCCAGTTTCTGAGAAGAGGTTAAGAGATTTGATTTGGCTACCTATATCACCAAAGTGCACTTATCTTTTCCGTCACTTGTCCTGAGAGAACTCCAGAGTTAAGCGTGCTTGGACTAAAGTAGCACTAGGATGGGTGACCTACCCGGAAGCGATTGTCGGTACCGTGTGAGTGAGGCCAAAACACGGGGAAAGATCATGTGGTGATTTGTAGGGATAGTAACAAGTCTGTAGAGCCTCGGGAGATAACAAACCGGCCGTCAGACGAGGGTGAGTGCAGTACCTAGAGGGGACGTCGAGTGCTCACGAGCCCTGGATAGGGCGTGGGGCCCCTAGAGGTCGTGGAGGTGCTCACGGACGGAGGCGGTCGGGGCGTTAAAAAGTATGTCTCTTCAGGGTTTGCTTCGGGAAAATCATACAATTGTATCCTCATACTATATAATTAGGTCTATTTGGGTCAAATTTATGGGTTAAAAAGTGAAGAAAAATAATACAGCTACTAAACCAAACACGTCATATACTGTCTGAGCCATGAAGATAAACAAATTTTTCTCTTAACAATTTGGAATCTGAACATTTATCTCCCAAGTATTCATCTTTACGATAGTTTCATATTCATCTTCAAGCTAAAAAATGCTTCACACCTGTTTTTTTGAATGAATGTAAAATTATATTCAACCCCAAAAATTGTTTTTACAATGAATGCATCATTTTAAACTGATAATTATAAGAGACAGTTAAAGATATATCAAAATTGGTCCTATGATGTGGATCGTGTGGCAAACTACACTTATAAATCTTCCTTGTATCGATGTTCACCAAGGTCACACATTGAGCTGAGACGGTTGTGAACATTCTTGTCAATGAGTTTGATGAGATGGTTGGTCGCAGTGGCGGAGGGAGAATTTTTTTATGGGGATCAAAATATAAAATTTTGATTTTATGGGAGTCAATATATTAATTATGCTGAAGTTTATATAGTTTTTATACAAAAATACACCAAAAATACACTAAATTTTTAAATCCATGGGTGGGAATTGTCACTCCTTGTTGCAAGGTAGCTCTGCCAGTGGTTGGTCGGTGAGCCATTTTCACCATGCATGTGAGCATTTCTCTCATGCCAAACATGGTATAATGTTGCTTGAAATACATACCGCATCAAGAACATGTTGATGTGTGGGAGATCAGAGCTAGACATGAATGTCGTGAGAGTATTCCAATTGCTTGAGTAGCTATTTTGAAGGAGCCACTCAACTACACTCGTCCAGATTTCTGAAGATTACCAATTGACACAAGAAAAATAAATAGTTCCTCGTCTCTTCCACGTTGTCACATAGAGCGCACTGAGAACTCTGTCCGGAGTACCAATTTTTCATACTGATCACCCGTCGAAAGCCGATTCTGTATTGCTAACCACATTATAAATGAATACTTAGGTGTTGCGTAAGGAAACCACACACCCTTGTACCATTGTACTCTTGGTTTGGCCATTCTTATCGCATTCCATGTAGCTTTTGTCGTGAACTTGTTCTTGAATTTTGTGTCGGAAACTCTCCAAAGTGAAATATCATTACCTTCTACATGATGATGTTGTGTTAGTTTTTGTATCTCTTCCTCAATAGAGTTCAAGATTTATGTGCGATGACGTCGACGACGAAAGGAATGTGAAGCTTTTTATACTATAGCATCAAAAGGAATATTCGTGTTAATGACTCCACACTGACCCATAATATCATATGATATTCCCAATTCAGACCAATAATCAAACCAAAATGATGTAGAGGTTCCAGATTTTATCTCTACCTTATGCATCGATTTTGCTAACTCTCTGTACTTCAACAATTTTTTCCACATACAAGATCCTGCATATGTAGTGTCTTTGACTGACAAGAAGCATTCTTTGCGTATCAGCTGTTTCCAAAACCTTTGTACCCACAACGATGGTTTTCTAGAAATAATTCTCCATATTAACTTCAAGAAGCTTACTTTATTCGCTTCATTAAGGGATTTTATGCCCAAACCTCCCTCTTGTTTAGGTGTACACACCTCTTTCCACGCAATCTTTGCCCTTTCTGAATTTAATTTGGGACCTGACCATAAGAAAGATGATGTCATCTTCTCAACCTCTCTGATACATCCAGTTGGTAGTCTAAAAGCCGCAATCCAAAAATTCAACAAACTTGTGATCACAGAGTTAATAAGTGCCAATCGACCCGCATACGAGAGTGAACGTGCAGTCCATGAACTATTTTTAGATTGAATCTTCTCCAAAAGCGGAGCATCATCAGCCATAGTCATTCTCTTTTTCAGTAATGGAAGCTCCAAATATCTCACATGTAACTGTCCCGTAGCAAAGGGGAATCGAGAAACAATTTCTTCTTTTCTCTGTTCTGATTCACCAACAAGATATAGTGTTGATTTTTCCACACTAATTTTTAGATCTGAGTGACTTATAAATTCATTGAAAATATATAAGATACCATGAATCGATCTTCTTTGTCCATCAACAAATACCATCAAGTCATCAGCAAAATACAAGTGTGTTGATATCGTATTTTTGCCCACTTTTTATATGTTTTTAATAGGTTTACAATGAATAAAACAAGTGATTATGGATACTCGAGGACCATTTTCCACCATTTACACGTCCTGGAGACTTTTACAAGTTTTGGAGCAAAAGGGACAAAAAGACAAGAAAAACCCGTTTCTAGATAGTTTCAGAGCTTCAGAAGATTTTCATCCGTTGAAGACCTTCCCGTGCATAAAATACAGATATATTGGTGTATATAGAAAGCTAAAAGAGTCAAAATTCACTCGAACAAGAATCAAAGCAATCCATTCAGCCATTTGGAAGATACAACCTGAAGAGTGAAGACATGTCATGACCGGCTATAAGCATGCGACCAGTCCAGCGCCTCTTGAAGGCACCAGCAGTGGCCGTTCTCCACTCTCTTCCCACATGGGTCACAGCCCGTGACCGGTCCTGAAGCCTTGTCCCTGCACTTATCAATACGACGTAGTTTTGATGTTTTTGACCTAATTCGAGACCGAGCCAATAAATACCGCATCATAAGGACCAATACCCTACGGTCTCTCTATGCTTCCGTTACGCTTCTTATACAGCTCTCTAGATGCCTATACGCCTCTACAGCAGCCTCCTTCCGCCTCCAAGCCCTAGAAGTCGTTCTTTGAAGTTTCGTCCTTGTTCTTCATTGTTTCTCATCCCTTTCTTACTCTTATCGATTTTAGGGAGACAAGTTATCTTCTGTGACATCTAGAGAAGTTTCCTTTGAACCCCTTTTGTTACTTGAATCATTTATAATGTTATTCTTTATGATATTCATTGCATTTCTTTGCATCATGAGCGAGTAGTTCTCTTTGTTGGGTTTTATGGGGTGATACAAGGGGGATTCATGGTTCTATTCACTCAGGTTGTTAGATCTGATTTTCGGCAATTCATTAGAGTTCTCTTGGGACATCTTTTACTTAATGCATGTTGTTTGGATTGATCACCAAGCACCGAGCTCAGAGAATAGGAGCTCTACCAGCCTAAACCTACTTCTCGGAAAGCCTCACGTCATAACCTGCGTAAGTTGAGTTTTGGAGCTTTGTGAACTTATTAAACTAGTTTATCCTACTGGTCGAGATGCGCCGTTGCCTGCGTAAGTTGAGTAACAGAGTATAGAGACTTTAGACTTTCATTCTATGATTTATAGGTTATTAGTTTATTCGTGTTTCGTAGTTGAGAACCTAGACCAAAAACATTATAAACTTGCATATGATCTTTCACTTGATTTGTTGAGAACATTAGATCTGATTTTCGGCAATTCATTACAGTCAATTAGGATTGAAAACCCGCTGTCAACCCTAAACCCGCACCGCTATGGGGCAGGTTAGGGTTCATGTTTTTACTGTCCAAAAAAAAGCAGGCATTGCGGGTTGATCCCCATGGTCTATGGTTTTTGTTGGACAAACTGGCATGGATTGCGGGTTAATCCGTGAGTTAATGTTTTTATATATAGTTATGGTCCTTATGAATTATGGCCTATTAATCTTTAGTGTGAATGTGATATTAATTATATTATAATTCTCTGGGTTTTTAATATGCATATGATGACTTCAAAGATGTTTGTGAAGAAGCTAATGGAGTTTCACACTAATGCCATATCGATATTTAAATCTATGGTTTTACTTTAGAAACTTTGAAGAAGACATTATTTTAATAAGTTGGAGACTTTGATAATATTCATATCAATTTTATATTTGAATCTTTAACAAATTATAACTTGTTGATTTTTTTTATTTTTTTTATTTTTGATATTATTTTATATTTGGTTTCAGATGGATATGAGATGCATTTCTTTTCTTATCGATGAAATTACATTATAAAACATTATTTTTTGTTTGTATTAACTTAATTTTGAATTTTGTGGTCAACACGCAAAACCCGCGGTTATAAGCTTGGTGGATTAGGGTTATCAGTTTAGAACATGCGGGTTATGGTGGGTCGACCCGCCAAAAACTGCAAATTAGCTCAACCCGCAATGGGGCGGGTTAACTCGCATTGAAACCCCTACTCGAGATAATCCGAAAATGCCCAAAGCTTTAATCTCATATTTTACAACTGATTCATTTACTTGTTTTCTTATTTCATTGCATTAATCATTAGAAAACCCCAAAACAAACCCCATTCATTTTTTGTCTTAGTTAGATTTCTTTCTTTGAATTCAATTCGCGTAGCTATTACTCTTTGTGGGATCGATCTTAAAATACTATACCCGATCTGTGCACTTGCAGTATTCGTGTGGTTTTTCAGGTAATAGTTTTGAAGTGAAAAAACCTGCACATCATGTGTCAAACTAATGTTTTTGCACTTCGGGTACTAACCAATATTTTGTCACTGCAGCCTTGTCTATCTTCGGGAACATTCATGCATATCACAAATAAGTATGGAGAAAGAGCACAGCCTTGTCTCAACCCTCTTTTGCTAAAGGAAAAACCCACCAACTCCCCGTTTACTTGTACGGAGAAGGTAGACGTTGTGATGCAGAGCTGAATTCATTTAATAAATATTGCAGGGAAATTCAGAGCTTCAAGAGTGTTTAGTAAGAATGACCATTGCACAGAGTCAAAAGCTTTTGATATGTCAATTTTCATTGCACATCGAGAAGAAATTGAGTCTTTATGATTATCTTTGATTATCTCCGACGCCAACATCACATTCTCCAAAAGCAAGTGTTCCTTAACAAAGGCAGGCTGATTATGTGCAATAAATTTAGGCAGAATACTCTTGAGTCTATTGGCAATGATATTGGAGATTACCTTATACAATGTGTTATAGCATGATATTGGTCGATAATCCTTCATCTCTGAGGCATCTTCTTTTTTCGGTATCAGAGCCAATATGGTGGTATTGAGACCTTTTGGGAGGAACTCTTTAGTGAAGAAAGATTGTATGGCTGTGATAAAGTCTTTTCCAACTATATTCCATGTAGCTTTGAAAAACTCACAGGTGAACCCTTCTGGACCCCGGAGATTTGTCATTTGGCATCGAGTATATAACCTTTTGTATATCTTCCTCGATGACCATCTTGCTTTATAGGACCTGATCATCATCGAACAACGAAATGAAAAAAAATTCCTCAAGTCCTCAACAGACATACCGTGATAATCACTAGGTTGGTAAGTAAGAAACTCTTTGAAAAAATGTTCATCCTCTCTTTTTATCTCGTCGCTAGTTTTCAATACTTCCCCTTCTGGTTCCATAATCTCACAGATTGAATTTCTCATTCTTCGAATTTGAGCCGCCTTCTGAAAATATGAGTTATTTCTATCCCAAACATTCAGCCAATGAAGCATAGATTTTTGCTTTAAAAAAACTTCCTCCAAGTCGGCTAGATGTTGTCATGTTGTATATGCTCGTTGTTCTTCTTCACATATGATCTGCTACATACACTCACTGTTTAACTTGTACTAATACTATTTCCTACCAAGAAAAATAGTGATAGCACAGTACAGTATCAAACCACAACCCTAGTAATTTGTCCCATCTATTACGCAGGGCAGGTTCTGAGAATCCGAGAGCTCTAAACAAAACAAAAAATGGGGACCCCTAGTAATCAAACACAACATAGTTTAAATATATACAAAAACTCAATAACACAAATGATCCCAAAAAAAATCCAAAAACAATTCAAAAACAAAGATTAATCTATTACTTCTTATTAATAAAGGAAAAAAATTGATTCTTATTAATTTTCTAGATATATTTTTTCCATATCATTATCTTTTTTTTTTCTTATACATTTAAATTTTATTATTGTAGAAATATATATATATATAATTTTTTTTAAATGAGGGCCCCATAAAAATGGGGGCCCTAGGCCATTGTTTCACCCTGCTCTGTCCAGATACGACCCTACTATTACGATACATTTCTCACAAAGAAAGTAAAAATGGTTTGTTTTTGCACCATTAGACCTTGCTATTACCTACAGTGGTGGATCCAGAGTTAATTTTTACATGTAGCACAACCCTATAGAATTGAAATTATTTTGTTAATTTTTGTACCTAACATAAAATCACATTAGCTAAAGAATAAAAAAAGTATGGAGCACATGCACCAACCCTCTTAAACCTTAGATCCACCCCTTGTTTTTGGTACAATTTTCTGATTTTACTAATGTAAGACAATATAAGGATTTATAGATTAAAAGAATAAGAGAAGTTGTAACATCCCAACCGCCACTGTCTATGAGGTCTCATACCATTTTTTAGCCTTTAGGCCCATCCTTGTTGACGGCTGGTGCGTTATCTCTATACGCTCGAAAGATTTGTCATTATATCTACAAATCACCACATAATTTCCCCCGTATTTTGGCCTCATTCACAACATACCGGAAATAACTTTCCGATATGTCACCCATAAACGCAATGGAAACTTAACTTTTTTATTTTGAAACTTTGTAAGTAAATAATTTGAAAATATTAAATATATATGATATTATCATTTTTAACTTAAATCCTAATTAATTTGAAGAATGCAAAATATCTCATAATTATTAAAATAATTAAATTTAAATATTTTAAGAATGCAAACGAAGATGCTGATTTAAATCTTTGACTGTAGTGGTTATGATTTTTTATCTTTAGTTAAAATACTTAATACTTATATATTGGATTGATGTTGTTTCAAAAAAAATATATATATATGGTTTTGATGTTTCACTCTATATATATATATATATATATATATATGTGTGTGTTCATGTTTCTAACACATAGTCGTTACCTAATTTTCTAAAAAAATTGGTTTCGCATGTTTTACTTCCGCGTATCCGTTTTCGTTTTTATGTTATGTAGATATCCCAATTAATAGTGAAAATTATTAAATATTGCACATTTGGTTATTATGAAATAGGAAAAAATCTAAAACTAGACTCTTTAGAAATATATAATCCACTAAGAGCAGCTCCATCGGTAGTATGAGGAAGGGTTTTTCAAAATTAAAAACTATTAAAAAAAGATAAAGCAAGAGAGAGGATAGAAACGAGATACTTTCCTAAGACTAGTTACAATGGTTTGTTGTAAACTCTTTTACAATAGTTGATAATTTTTATTGAAGTGCAATGGTTTGTTTTTAGTGAATCAGCAATGAGCTGGCACAAGTTCCTTTGAAACTTATCAACATAGTTGATAAAAGAAAAGAGAGATACTTGTCAGACAAAGAGTGGGCTAAAAATTTTATTTAATTAAAAATATATTGATTTTACACGTGGCGTATATTGATTGGTTGCTGAGATTTTAGATTTGTTTTTTCCCCTTAATCATTTAACATCAATTATCTCACAATAATTCTATATATATATATATATGTGTATACAAAAATTCATCATTTTCATACTCTATAAATAGATACTTGTTTCATTTCATTTGGACACAGAAAAAAAAATCATCTTTTTCTACTAAATTTTTCTATTATTCTACAATAAACTTCTCTTTTGCCTTTAAACCTCGTTTTAGTTAGATGGATCCCAATAATAACCCTCTTAACACTCAAAATTCTTCTAATTACCCTTTTAACTACCCAAATCCCAAAAATTATCCGCTTCAAAATCAGTCTTCCAACCAACCCCAACATATACCAAATTATGGGTATCCACCAAATTTCTTCATGCCATCAACTGTTCCAAACCATCATCCATATTACGGATCGATGATACCGTATTCATCTCAACCACATCCATATTCTTCTACTCCAACGTGTAATGAATTTTTGGAATTTTCTACACAAATGGCTCTTGGTGGAATGAGCGGTGTTCTTGAAGCCACTCCAGATGCAGAAGATTCAACTTCTACGCGCCAGAGAAGCCCAAAATGGACCACTGAGCAAAATTTGGTGCTCTTAAGTGGATGGATTAAATATGGAACAGACAGTGTTGTTGGCAGAAACAAGAAAGATGATTTATATTGGGGTAAGATTTCTGAGTACTGTAATGAACATTGCTCATTTGATCTTCCGCGTGATGGAAACTCGTGCAGAAACCACTACAACTACATGAACAAAACATTAGCCAAATGGGTTGGGGCATACGATAACGCTAAGCGTATGCAAAGAAGCGGGTGGTCGGAGGATGATGTATTGTCAAAAGCGCATGAACTATATTCAAGTGCTGGTAATGGAAATTTTAATTTAATGAAGGAATGGCTCGCTGTCCGTGACCAACCATGTTACGGTAGTCAGGTAGGAGGAAATACTGGCTCTGGAAGTAGTGGATCTAAAAGAACCCATGAGAGTGATGCTAATGACTCCAACTCTGTAGGATCTAGTGCTCGTCAAATGGGGAAAAATGCTGCTAAGAAAAATGCTAAAAAAAGGTAAGAGCGCAGCCTTGGAAGTGGTCAATGAAGAGTGGAATGAATTCAAACAATTCAAAGAACAAGAGTTAGATCGATTGGAACAAATAGCCACAATGCAAAAAGAGGCAAACCAATTGATTAAGGAAAAGACTCAAGCTAAGAAAATGAAGATGTTTATCAAGCTAACTGAAAAAGATCATCTTGACGACAAGAGTAAAGAGCTGTTGTAGAAGTTGAGCCATGATGTATTTAGAAATTAATTATTGTCAAGTGGCTATCTGTATTTTGTCACTTCATGCTTTAATAATGTGTTTGTCAATTTCCCTTTTTTTAATGTGTGTTTATCACTTTCTCCTTTAATAATATGTATTTGTAACTTTCTCCTTTAATAATGTTATGCATTAATAATGTTGTCAAATGTCCATGTCTTTTTTGTCAATGTAATCCGCGAGTTTCGGCTTTGAATAAGAAAATCTTATCCTTATCTGTGACTTTTGGTTTCAACCACTCAATTTGAGTTCAAGCTTCCAACCATTCAATTTGTTGGTTCTGAGCTTATAAATGGGGACTCATTCTTCCATTGATGTACCAATACCACAAATCTCACCTTACTAAAAAATCTCAATGGATCCATCAGAATATCCTTTTGATATCGAAGCTTACAAAAAGCAGTCTGAAATTGAAGAGAGGTATATTCTCAACCGGTTCATGGTGCGTCGAAACAAGATAGAGGAAGATTATCCACCTCGTAGCAAGAGAAAATACTTCAAGAGAGATCATGCAGCGGCAAACCAAAGACTGATTGATGACTACTTTGCCAATCAACCAACATATGATGATGCAATGTTTCATCGGCGATTCCGGATGTGAAAACATATTTTTCTTCGGATCGTTAAGAACCTATCAAGCAATGACAACTACTTCATCCAATGGTTTGAAGCAGCTAAAAAAGAAAGTATATCTCCATTAGCAAGATGTACTACGGCCATGCAAATGTTAACATATGGTGTGGCAGCCGATGCGGTGGATGAATACATCAAAATTGGAGGTACTACAGCTTTGGAGTGCTTGCGAAGATTCTTTAAAGGAATCATACAACTGTATGAGCAAGAGTATCTCAGAGCCCCAACTCAAGATGATCTGTAGAGAATTCTAGGTGTTAGTGAGATGCGAGGGTTTCCGGGGATGATTGGGAGTATTGATTGCATGCACTGGGAATGAAAAAATTATCCTACAGCATGGGAAGGTCAATTTACTCGAGGAGATAAGGGAACCACCACTGTTATTCTTGAAACAGTTGCATCTCATGATTTATGGATCTGGCATACTTTTTTTGGATGTCCGGGCACATTGAATGATATAAACGTTCTAGATCGTTCACCAGTGTGCGATGATATGGAACAGGGAAATACTCCAAGAGTGAACTTCTTCGTGAACCAACGTCCATATAATATAGGATACTATCTAGCTGATGGAATATATCCTTCTTACCCTACTTTCGTCAAATCGATTCGGCTTCCTCAAAGTGAACCAGACAAGCTATTTGCACAACGTCAGGAGGGATGTCGGGAGGACATCGAACGTGCATTTGGAGTGTTGCAGGCTCGATTTAAAATCATTTGTGAACCAGCTCGCCTTTGAGATATAGGCTATTTGGCTATCAATATGAGGTCATGTATCATATTGCATAATATGATTGTTGAGGACGAACGAGAGACATATGCTCAACATTGGACCGATTATGATCAATCTGAGGCAAGTGGGTATAGTACACAACCATCCTTCTCGACTGAGGTGCTACCTGCGTTTGCAAATCATGTACGTGCTAGATCCGAGTTGCGTGATTCAAATGTGTATCACGAATTACAAGCTGATCTAGTCAAACACATATGAGCACAATTCGGAATGTTCCGTGGTGAATGAGATTTTTAAATTTGTGAGTTGAGTTTATTGTACTAATTAAGTTATGTTTGTTTCATTAGTGTTGTGTGTTTATTGTATTGTATTTTAAATTTTCGTCATTGTATGTGCTTTAATAATAACTATCTCTGTTTCTCATTTTTATTATTTGTATTTTTAAAAAAAAACAAAAATTATTTCACAAAATTATTTAACTCTTACTAATTTTATTTTAATTTTAATCGATAATTAATTGTTATAGATAATATGTAATCACAAAAAATAAAAATATAAGTAAAATAGGAAAAAATATGATATAAAATAGTGGGATAGGGTGTTGTAATTTTTTTAAAACAAAACCATTGTAAATGGGTGTTAAATAATGTGTGTTGAATAATGAGGTGAAAGAGAGAAAAGTGGAGGAGAGAAAAGATGATGTGGAGTGTTAAAAAAGAAAAATAGGATGTTGTAAACATTGAACCATTGTAGATAGCCTAATAGTGTTAGGAACGGTTCTACCAGTTGTCTTCTTTTGAATGATCAATTTCTTTTTTAATTAAAATTATTATTATTTTAATTTTTAGAGACTCAAAATAAGAGACCCACCTATGTGAGTGCTCTAATGGGTTTCTACAAAAAAATCACGAAAAGAACTAAATAGTGGTTTCAAGGAAAGTATTACGTTACGTAAATATTCCCACAATTTACAACTTTGAGCTAGGCAATTTGAGCAACAAAAAGGTAGAGCGAAAAAATATTGATCCTATTCTCGATTATAATGAGTCTTTTTCAATCTTTTGATCAATCCAACTATCGTTCACATTGCTGTCATGTGGTTGTTTCCGCCGATTAGATCCTTTGCCACCTATTGTATACGGGCACGGATAGATACTAACAGAACTTGCAACCCGTATAGGAGTTTCCTTGGGCCTCTATTGACCATAGATTATATGTAGACACTAATAGAACTTGAAATATCGAAGTTTCCTTAGACCACTCCAAAGCCAGAGTCGAATTAGTATCTGAAATTCCTAGTATCGCTATAGTTCCTTGGGTTCCACCCGTATTTACTACGCATTTGCCTTGTTATGTTGACTACTAAATCTCAAACCAAGTCGACTTCATGTGAGACACACATTATATACGGACACCGATAATAATGGAACTTGTAATAGAAGTTTCCTTGAACCTCTCTATTTACCACAGATTGGAAAATGTATTTAACCTTAATATAAGAAAAAAAAATTGTCTTTCATAACTATTGTAGAAATTTGAGAAGAAAACAAGAACAATCACACCAAATCTCTCTTCTCTTCTCACGTGAAGAACAAGAACAAGAGAGAGAGGAGATGTTTTTTTTTCTTCTAATTTTTTTTGTTTTTTTTTATTAATTGTTACAACAATTACAAACATATATATCACTACAAGAAAAATACCGCAAAACTGACGGCCAATTCCGTCGGAAATCCATCGGAGTTAGCAAAATCCGTCGGAAATCCGTCGGTTTTTTCTGTCGCTTCTATCTCGTCGGAAATAAAAGCTCCGTCGGTTTTTCCGACGGATTTCCGACGGAATACCGAAATCAGGATTCCGTCCGAACACCGACAGATTTCTGATAAATATAAACCGACGGATCTAAAACCGACGGAATTCCGACAGCCTTAATTCCGACGGATTTCCGACGAACTTCTGATATGTATATACCGACGAAATTCCGACGGATATAAAACCGACGGAATTCCGACAGCCTTAATTCCAATGGATTTCCGACGGACTTCTGATATCTAAATACCGATGGAATTCCGACGGATATAAAACAGACGGAAATCCGATGGATACAAAACCGACGGATTTCCGACGGAATTGTTTAATATTTTTTTAATTATATAATCGAATTTTGAAAAATAAATTTATTAAATTTAAAATTTTGTTTTATAATATAAATTAAAATTAAAGAAATAATAATTATAAAATAATCCAATAATTCAAATAAAAATTCAATAAATATAAAATAATTCAAATAAAAAATAAAAAAAACTAAAACAAACTAAAACTACGATGGCGGGAATCGGGATAAGAATTCCTCCATGCGTTGCTGCAATACCAGGTGATCCGCCTCCAATTTTCGGGTTCTCTCGCGTTCCGCTTCTTGTTGGAGGCGATCCGCTTCTCGTTGGAGGCGATCCGCTTCTCGTTGGAGGCGATTGGCTTCTTGTTCTTCTGCGAACTGTTGCAGCTGCGTCTTCATGGCTTCCATCTCAGCGTCTCGTTGTGCGAGCTGTGCCATAATATCGGGAGAATCACCGTAGAAATGTGAAGTTGCAGAAGAAGATACGTCATCCGGAAGACCAAATACACGACCTTTGGTATTCGGAGTACACTGCGGTAAGAAACGAAAACTTTATTAAAAATTAGAAATTAAAAAAAAATGATTTAAATATATATTTTACTTACCTCATAGACGAATTCGTTAATCTTCTCGAACGGAAGATCGGTCATTGGAGGCGTCCTTCGGTGAGTGGCTGAGAAAGGAGGAAATCTTCTTTCATCTTCTCATAATTGTCAATGATCTCCCGAGCCAGCGGATCTTGGATTTCATGGTTCTTCCTACTGGTATGCGCATCCTTGAGCAATGTTAGAGCGGAAGGTGGGACACCGTCTTGCCGAAACTACAAAAATGAAAATTTAGTAAAATATAAAATTATAAAACTAAAATAACAATATTTTAATTAAATAAGAAACTTACCAGTTGTTTGGCCCGTGTGACCAAACTAACCGCTCCTAGATTGTGCGTCGCCTTGCCTTTTCCTTTGCGATCGCTGTTTCGGCACGCAGAATGAGTTGTGGAGCTTGTCTTGGTCGGTTCTTCACTCCAATAAGTGCATAACCCGCTCCATAGGCCCGGGTTGGAAAGCAACTCCCTTGGGACAGCATTCTTGTGCCACTTCTCCTTCCACTCGTTCAGCTTCCATGAATACATTCTCGCAGCTTTTCTATCGAAGCAGCGTCTAACCGAGGCGGTCATGTGGCTGTCCCAAGGAAATTCTTGCTGCAAATCAAAAATTAAATGAAAATAAACTATATTAAATAAAAGTAAAACTATTTAAAATATGAGGTACTTACCGCAAATTGGCGAAACCACAATTCCTGATCCGCCATCGGCATTTGGTTGTAAGTCGGGTACGGATGCCGAAGCAATCCATTGAGCATCCGGTTAATGGACTTGGAAATCCCATTTCCGGAATCTCCAAACCAACAAAAGAAATTATTGCAAATAATTTGAATTGTAACTAAAGTATTAATAGTAAATAAATATTAAAATTCATAAAATTAACAAAAACTGACCATGTGTCTCTGCCTACGCAATCTGGATGAAGACGAGGCAATCTATCTCGTCCTGGTTGAGCGACAAAGTCCTCGACGCTCATCTGCGTTGGTGCAGTAGGTGAAGGCGTCGGCATAGGCGTCGTCTCCGGGATATGTGTCTCCAGGATATGTGTCTCCGGTATAGGAGAACTCCTCGAACTGGCAGTACCTCTCCGGCGACTACTACGTCCGCCGCCGCCTGAACGGACAAACCTACCGTAATCCCTAGAAAATTAAAAAAAATATCAAACATTATACGAAAAAATTATACATCATGAAAATAATAAAAAAGTATTAAAAAAATATTTTAAATTCATTATTAGTCCAAAACAAATATACTTTTATAAAAGAATGAATAATTTATGGAAATACTTATAAATTACTAAAATCATCATAAATTTATATTTATAAGTATTAATTCCAAAACCATTATAAATTTGTAAATACATGATTATTACATGAAATAATTATACATTATCAAAATAATTAAAAATTTTGAAAAAATTATTTTAAATTCATTATTATACCAAAACAATTATACATTTATAAAATAATGAATAATTGATAGAAGTACTTATAAATTACTAAAATATAAATAAATTTATATTTATAAGTATTAATTCCAAAATAATTTTAAATTTATAAATCCATGATTTATAAAAGATTGAATGATTCATGAAAATAATTATAAATTACTAACATGATTAAAAATTATAAAAAAATAATCATAGTTTTCTAAAAATTATTATTCATACCAAAATTAAGAAAATTTTAAATTTGAAAATAATTAGAAATAATTCAATAAATAAATAAATTATTTATACAAATAATTTCAATACACATAACAAACCTAAATCTAACAATTAGAAACTTAAATTTAACAATTACAACCTAAATCTAACAATTACAAACCTAAATATAACATTACAAACCTAAATCTAACCATTCTAATTTGCTAAACTAATCAATCTAACTATAAACTTAACAATCCATAATATAAACTTAAAAACTTACATGTTTGGGGGATTGTTAGACATTTGGATGATAGATCGACAGTTGTAAGGGAGATTTGGCGATTTTTGGCGATTTTGAGGTTTTGGAAACTTGTCTGCGAAAGTGAGGAGGAAGAAGACGATGGCGATATATATTACGAGATTTCCGACGGATATATCTGTCGGAAATCCATCAATTTTTAAAAAAATTAAATTACGCACGTTCTCGATACGGTTTCGAGAACCGGCGCGTCTTAATTTTCATGACTCCATCAGAAATTTCTGACGGATTTCCGACGGATCCGCGAAAATTTAGGCATCGCGGGAAACCAAAAGATTTTCGCGGTTACATTTTCATTTTCCGTCGGAAATCCATCGGAAATTTCCGACGGATAATATAAATATGCATGTCTTCTAATTGGCCAGTCAAACCTTAAACGGGGACACGTGTTACAACAAAACCGTCGGAAATCCGTCGGAAATTTCCGACGGATTTCCGACGGGTTTGTGGTTTTAGTGAACAGATGTTTTTAGTAATATAAATTCATGATTGCAAACACAAATAACTTATAGAAATTCTTCATTTGACAAATTTCAAAAGTTTATACGATTATTTCGTTTTTGGTAAACTTATATGTTAACTATACGTTTATCTATCAAACAGTTTCGGTCGAACCATGTCGACCAACGAAAACTTTTGAAAATATTTTATATATCACATATTTTAGTTTATTTTGTCAAAGTTTGTTGTTAACATTGTCTTGATGTACAAGAAATTACAATTTATACATGTAACCCCCAAACCCGTCAGAAATCCGTCAGAAAAACTGACAAATTTCCGACGGTTTTAGGGTTACACGTGTCTATAGAAAATAAATTAAAAATAACCCCCAAACCCGTCGGAAAACCGTCGGTTTTTCCGATGGATTTCCGACGGATTTTGGTATTTTTAACGCAAACATGTGTCCGTGTTTAAGGTTTTAAAAATCGCGAATCTGTCAGAAAAAC
Organism: Cardamine occulta; assembly: GCA_028015245.1. Taxonomy (NCBI): domain Eukaryota; kingdom Viridiplantae; phylum Streptophyta; class Magnoliopsida; order Brassicales; family Brassicaceae; genus Cardamine; species Cardamine occulta. Next base: position 20,823,961 of record CM051386.1, read on the forward strand.
CGATGGTTTTCCGACGGGTTTTGGGTTTATATGTGGTTTAATGTTAAAGTGGTTTAATGAGTTTTGTGGGTTTGTTAAGGTGTTTGTTTAGGGAATATATATTCCTGACAAAATCTGATTTTATTAAAACTTGTAAAAATATACAAAGCTGAAGTTGAGCTTATAAAATACTCGGCAGCTGTGGTCTTCGAGGACCTATGGTTTACACCGTAATGTCAAAATTAAATAATATACAAAAAAACAATTATTTACACCTTTCTGTAAAAATACAAAATAATACAAAACACACATATAACTAATCTGCATTAGATGATGATGTTGATCCCTCAGATGGAATTGAGTCTGGATCCTCATAAAATTCACCTTGTTCTTCTTCTGAATCGGAATAAACTAAACCAAATTGTGCGAAATCAACAACAAGATCCAGAGCACAAGAAGGCTCAACTGGATCCATTGGAACAACTTCTGCTGGCTGTAAAGGATCGTGTTCTGCAACTCCATAAATTCTTCCTCTCGGGGTCACTGTAGTAACTGTGCGCCAAGGATCTGTCCGCCGTGTAACGCGAGGGTAACGAATATAGTACACCTAAAAAAAATATTAATTTGTAAGTATTATACAAAAATAATGAATTGAGTATTAATTACACTAATATTTGTACCCTACCTGCTCAGCTTGTGATCCTAGAATGAATGGGTCATACGATTCTAGTCTCCGACTTGAATTAACAGATGTAACACCAAATTGGTCCACATGAAGCCCACGACCGAGTGTTGAATCATACCAATCACACTTGAAAAGAATGCACCTCAAGTCTAACATTCCTGGGTACCGCACTTCCAATATTTCCTGAAGAACGCCGTAGTAAACATCATTACCAGATTTCACTAAAATACCAGAATTTGAAGTTGTCCTTCTCTCGTCATGAACCCTAAACCCATATCCACGACTGCAGTATCTAGGATAAGAAGTTGCAATGTAGTTTGGACCATTAACAAATTCCAATAACCATGTGGGAAATGTCTGTCCGCTTCTTACTCCTTCAGAAACCTACAAAAAGAAGTTACAAATTAGTATTAAAAAAAAATATTTATTAAATGATTTTTCTTTTTTAAACACTTACGTAAAACTGCAACCAAGGCATAAGTTCCTCCTCCTTATGGACTTGAAGCTCGTCTTCTGTCTAATCCATATACTACCTGCGTATTAATGCCATGTAAATCCTGTACGAAAACCACAATTGTTGACAAGTTAAAAAAACATATAAAATAATTAATTATACATTAAATGACACAAAAGAATTTTTGTTTACCTTTCGTATTCCGTAATTTCTTCACAATTGGTTAGGATATACGTATGCAAGTGTTTAAACTCCTCTTGAGATAATTTACGTCTTTTTCCTTTCCCACTGACTCGCCCAACTTGGGAAAATAACTCTGGAACATTGACGGGGTAAATCACTCTCTCACCACGATCATCATGGCAACTAGGACGTCTACTCTTCGTACGAACTTCTGACGGGAAGTAATATTCAGCAAACTGTGAAGCCTCTTCGTTGATGCTCTGGGCGATAATAGATCCCTCTACTCTACTCAAATTCTTAACCTTTTTCTTCAGATGGAACATATACCGCTCAAATGGATACATCCAACAGTATGGAACCGGGCCTCCTAGTTCTGCTTCTCGTGGGAGGTGGATCGGAAGATGTTCCATCACATCAAAGAAAGATGGTGGAAATATCTTCTCAAAATTACAAAGGATCACCAGGATATTGGCCTTTAAATTTTGGATTCCCTCAACAGTAAGTGTTCTTGTGCATAAATCGCGAAAGAAAGCACTTACTCCTGCAATTGCTTGGTGGACGTCTTTATGAAGAAGATGAGCAAAAGCGAATGGAAGAAGCCTTTGCATCACAACGTGACAATCATGACTCTTCATTCCAGTAAACTTTCCTTCTCCATAATCGATGCAGTTACGCAGATTAGATGCGTATCCATCAGTGAATTTAACATCGTCGTGAATCCAATCAAAAATTTCTGTTTTCTTTGATGCTTCTAACCGGTATAATGGAAATGGACATTGACCATTTGGGAGCACTTCAAGAAAACCTCGATCGCAATATGCTGGCAAGTCTAATCTAGATTTCATATTGTCTTTCGTCTTCCCTTGGACGTTTAAGACAGTGTTCATGATGTTCTCAAAGAAGTTCTTCTCAACGTGCATCACATCAAGATTATGCCGCAATAAATGGTTCTTCTAGTAAGGCAAATCCCAAAATATGCTCTTCTTGTGCCAGCTATGAAATTCACCGACACCATAAATAGGTTCATGTCCATTACCCCCACAATAAGGAGTCGTCTCAGCACCAAAATCTCTCAACTGCTCCAATAAAGTCTCACCATCTATCTCAGGCGGTGGACCATCAAAAACTTGCCTACCCTTCGTAAACATTGTTCTCGAACGACGATACGGATGATCACTCGGTAAAAATCTCCTATGACAATCAAACCAACAACTTTTTCTGCCGTGCTTCAGTTGGAATGCATCAGTGTTGTCTTGGCAATACAGACACGATAATCTCCCATGTGTTGTCCATCCAGATAACATACCATATGCTGGAAAATCGCTTATGGTCCACATAAGCACCGCACACATCTTAAAGTTTTGCTGGGTTGAAACATCATACGCTTCCACACCATGCTCCCATAACATTTGTCACTCATAGATCAATGGCTGGAGGAATATATCAAGTGATCTCTTCGGATGCTCTGGGCCGAGAACAAGAATCGAGAGATATAAAAACTCTCTACGCATGCACAGAGATGGAGGCAAATTGTAAGGAGTTACAATTACGGGCCATAACGAATACTTCCTTCCATGCTTCCCAAATGGGTTAAAACCATCTGTACATAACCCGAGGTACACATTCCTTCGCTCATACGCAAAATCCGGATACAATGATTGAAAATGTTTCCAAGCTTCGTCTCGAAGGATGTGTAATATCTCCATCTTGACGATGTTCTGCATGCCATCTCATTGATTCTGCCTGAGAAGTATATAACCTCTTCAACCTCTCTGTTATTGGTAAATACCACATACGTTTATATGGAATTTGAATTCTGCCACTACTTTCCTGATACCGTGGTTTACAACAAAATCTACATCTTTTGCGGTTCTCTCCAATATAGCATACAGTTGTCGATGCAAACATCTATTACCTTATACGGTAACCCAAGACCAGATACTAGTTTTTGTACCTCGTAGTATGATCCGGATAAAAGATTATCTTCTGGCAATAAATCTTTCGCCCAATCTGTTATCGCATCAACGGACTCCTCTGCCAAATTGTAATCTGTCTTAATCGTCATCAATCTACTTGCAGATGATAAAGGCGAATGACCTTCTTTACACCCTTTATATAGTGGCTGCTTTGCAGCATCTAACATATCAAAAAATCTTCTTGCTTCTACATTAGGTTCTTCGAACCTATCTCTTTCTTCACCGCTAAACTCGACATTCTCTCTAAATGCATCATTCACCATCTGCACGCTCCCTACACCTACATCTACTTCCGTGCTACCTCCTACACAATCTGAGACAGTTGGTTCACTAGTACTACCATACTCAACATTTGTTTCTCCATGTAAATACCATATCTTGTAACCCGGCGTAAACCCATTACTATACAAATGATACCAAACTATCTCTATCGCAACATTACTTGAATTCCTACAAATTGAACATGGACATTTTAACTTACCTGATTTTTGAACACGCGGTTGCTTTCCCGCCACTTCCATGAACTCGTATATGCCTCATGCATACTCCTCGTTCAAGTTGTTCGTCTCTGGATCCATCAATGGTTCGTCCATCCATGATCGAAAATATCTAGACATATTTTTCACTTTTGTAATACAATTCGTATTAAGTAAACAAGAAATGAGAAAGAGATATGAAATTAAGATTGTTGTGTAATGGGATGGAGGAAGGGAGAAACATATATATAAACTCATTTCCGTTGAATTTCCGTCGGAAATCTGTCAGTTTACAATGGCACTTTCAACGGCTACATTAATGTTCGTATTATCCGACATATTTCCAGAAGCCGTCGGAAATCCGTCGGAATATAACGGCATGGATATCCATCGGAAATCCGTCGGAATATAAATTTCCGTCGGAAACTTCGTCGGAAAACCGTTGGAATATAACGGCTTCGATTTCCATCGGAAAATTCGTCGAAAATCCATCAGAAATTTCCGACGGAACTATTTCCGTCGGAAATTTCTGACGGATTTCTGACGGATTCCCAGAATTTTCAAATCTCAGGAATCCGTCAGAAATTTCCGATGAAATTATTGTCCGTTGGAAATTCCGTCGGTTTTGCGGTAGATTTCTTGTAGTGTATGGAAGCACAAAACACATGTGCTTAAAATCATAGCCACATAAACATGTGGTCTAAAATTTCCACACTTTCCCACTAACACAAGTGGACCAAGTTAGAGAAAATATCTAGCCTCGGGGATACTGTTCATCTCAGGGTTACTATTCATCCCACGAGATACTGTTCATCTCACGAGATATTGTTCATCCCGAGACACAAACCATCCCAAGATTACTATTCATTCCATGAATCTTCATCTTCGTGTTCCGGCGAGGTCACTATTCATGCTGTAAACTGCGGTTACTATTCATGCTGCTAAATTGCTAAGGATCACTATTGTTGCGGCTAAGCAGTATTCTTGCTGCTAAGCACTATTCCATGATGAAATATGGACCACATCTTCAAGTCTTCATCACTAAGGAATCATCACAAGTCAAGCACACCAAAGTTGACTAGTCTTCTAGCTACAGCAGAGTCAGATCGATCTTGTTCCAAGTCTGCATCCAAATCTTCCTTGGCACTTCTAGATTGATCCCTTCTTCACAAGTCTTGGTCCATCTGCACTCAATCCTCAACAAAATCATTCAAACCACAGTCACAAACAATCATACCTAACCACAATGAGACCTAGGGTTTTGATTCCCTTGGCCTTTACTCTTCCTTGCGGGTTAGGTACTTGTCTTCACCAAGCTTAAGCTGCGCCACTCTGATTCATTCAAGCTCTTTCGCTTCCTGGCTCAGCTTCACTCGGTCTTGTATCCTCAGGCTTCTTGTCTCGATTCTCAGTCTCGACTTTGAGCTCCTCGGATAACAACTTCTACCTCACCTTCCACACACATTGTCATTAGCTTCATTGGTCTCTCTTGGGAGTAATACTCTATCCATTGGACGCCACTTCCAGCTGCTTCTCGGATCACCACTAATTGGTTTTAACTTCGGTTTCCCATAACATCATCCACAGCTTCACGTATGTGTTTCCCGGTCTCCTCTCTAAGGAGCCTTCGTCTCTTAATACGGTAAGCCCGGAATGCCTGGTTCACCTTTCCACAGATTCCTCGGTGCTACGCCTCTCAGTCTGAGTTTCAACACTCCCCCTCAAGATCAAGTTTATCATAAACCTTGATCTTGAACTTTCGAAGACCGTTCGCTCTTGCTCCCATTCATGGTTAGCCTCTTCCAATGTTAGTCGAGCTGCCACTCAACCGGTGTCACCACACAACCGGTCAACCTCAACGTGGTCTTGATCTTGTTGAGCTGCCACATTCCCAACTTGATCTTTGATTGGCTACCGTAGGGTTCGTATGCATCGCCTCCACGTGGTTCACTTGGTGGTCGCCTCCACTAGACGAGCTTCAATGGTCTACTTCAACAACTATTCCCCCATTCAAAAGCCAGACTTGATTGTTTCTAAGAAATATACAAAATACAAAAAGACAAATCCAACGCTGTAACGTGTCAATGGACAATCTTACCACTTACATTTATCGTTCAGTGTCTCTATATAATCATAGTAATGATGAAACCAAGCAAGAAAGCAAGAATTAAGATAAGCACAAAATACTATATATAGAGAGATAGACACAATCATACAATGGGTTATGTTGATATGCCTAAGTCAAACACTTGGCAATGTCTTGTTTTATTGCTCTCATCGCAACTACTCTCCGTAATATCTCAGCAAGGGCAAGTTGTTTACTCGTCCTGCCAAAATTTGAGAGGAAACTTCACCATCGACAGCAGCTATGAAGTCAACCTCAAGTCACTCATCTCCTCCCTCTCGTCTCTCCCGCAGAACGAAAATGGCTTTTACAACGTTTCTCTTGGAGAAACCGATGTTGATAAAGTCAACTCTTTGATGCTGTAGAGGTGACGTCAAACCCATCGACTGCATTAGATGCATTGTTATAGCTGGACAAGAGATAAGAGAACGATGTCCAAACCAGAGGAGAAGCCAACATATGGTACGACCACTGTATGCTCAGGTACTCGAGGCCGTCTCAAACTATTTGTAAACTTTATTTCAAAATATTTATTAATAAACATATTTTATCTAGTAAAATAGATTTTAAAAAATTATACGTTTACTTATATGTATATTTAAAATATATTTATATTATAGTCCACAATGATTTATATATTTATACTTTTTCTTTTAAAAATTGTTTTTTTGAATTGAAACATGTTAAAAGACATCCTGCTCAAATTAATTAATTAATTAAACTTCTCTTGGTTTTTATTCAAAAATCAATTTCATGTCTCAGAATTTTCTTGCCAAGCTCATGTAACAAATTCCCTGAAGTCCACAGGAAAGTTGTTGTAATTACCCGAATGAGAAACAAAAATATTCTGATAAAGACGTTCTTCAATAATATCATCATGTGTGCTAGCAATACCAAGCCAAATACGACAAGTAGTGTGGTCCTGAGGAAAGTGACAATATATATGTAGATTATTAACTTATGTTTAGATTACTAAACAAAACTTATGTTCAGGTACTCAGACCGCACCATCTTGAACACGAGGGAGACATCTCCTGTATATTCTGTAGCGACAGATTTCGATTTCCCCGGTGAAAAAGACGCATGGGAGAACATGCTAACAGAGTTACTAGATGGGTTAATGAGTAGAGCAGCCGCTGGTGGGCAGAGGAAAAAGTTCGCCGTCTCTAAAATGAATGGGTCCTCGCTTCAGACGTTGTACGTTGTCATGCAGTGCACGCCCGAGATTTCGGAACGTGACTGCATTGACTGTCTTACGTGGAATATAGGTCGCATTCCGATTCTTTGTAATGAAAAACTGGGTTGCAGGCAGGCAACAGTCAGCTGCAATTTGCGATACGACACCTTTCGGTTCTAAGAATTTGATATTTTATTAATTTATTGTGATATTAATTTATTCATAAATTAATATTTATTAATTTAAAGAATTTTATTTCAAAAAATATTTATGACAAAATATTTTATCATAAAGATTTTAAAAATGCACAACTTTAAACAATATTAATCACATAATAGTAATATTTTGTAAACTATCAATTTTAAAATTTGATTTTGGAAAAATTGTATTTTGAAAGAAATAATTAAATTTAACTTTACAAAACTCATTTTGATAATACAGTAAAACCTCTATAAATTAATACTCGATAAATTAATAAACAATGTAAAATAATAAAATTTGCTGGTCCCAAGTCGGGCCAATGTAAAAATGAACAAAATTTGATAAGATAATAAGATAATATTTTTTTAGAATCTCTATGTAAATATATGGTCCCATTAATAACATAAATTAATAATCATATAACTTTCACACACACACACATATATATATATATATGTGAAGATGATATACTTTAAGTATTTTTAATGAATTTCTGTTAGAACTCATTACTAACTTTTCTTATATAAGAAAATATTTTGTTGTGTTTTAAATTTTTTTATTGTTATATCGTCTATAAATTTGTCATAAAAATAAGCAAAATTTTATATAAATTTTTAAATTCTAAGTATGCATAATTTTTATTTCAATAGTTGTATAAATTGTTTAAATAAAACAATTAAACTCACTAATCATAAATTTGAATTTATGTTAATCATTATATAAGTGAATTCATCTATAATCTTTGTTATTTATTATCAAAATAATTTGATTTTTCTTTTAAATTTTAAGCTTTCAAATATCAAACTATTAAAATTTATAATATCCAAAATATTAATTTTATTTAGATCAAATTTTGTTAATTTATGTATTTTTAATTTTTAACAAAACTCTCTATAAATTAATAAATATTATTTTATACTATAAATTAATATTTATAAATTTATAAATAAATTAATATCACTATAAATTAATAAAATATCATAGTCCCAACATTATTAATTTATAGAGGTTTTACTTATACAATGCGAATAAATTTAGATGAGTTCACTGAAAATGGTTATAGACTTATAGCGTTTGTAACGATTCAAATTTTGTTTTGAAGTTTGAGAAAACATAACACCAAAAGATGTGATTTAAAACAAAAACATGTAAGAAAATTTAGAAAATATTAAAAAATAGCATATACTTATCTTAGCTATATTGTGTATATTCATATAATTATTAATTTATGATATTATTGGAACCATATATTTACATAGGGATCTCTAAAAAATTATTATCTTATTATCTTATTAAATTTTGCTAATTTTTACATTGGCCCGATTCGGAACCGAAGAATTTTATTATTTTATAATATTTATTAATTTATCGAGTATTAATTTATAGAGGTTTTACTGTATGAATTTAGTGCAATAAGAACTGCAACCATTAATTTCTCACCCCAAAATGAACTCGGAAAAGGTGGATTCGGGAAAGTTTATCAGGTAATCTTACAAATCAAAATGTACTCTATATCTATATACTAAAAGTAATTCCATTTGTTAAAGTTATGAAATTAATATAATTGGAGTTTTTCTAGAGCATTATAAGGTTTAAGGTATTTAAAAATAATTAATTTAGTTCGTTATATAACATATATTAAATTTTTAGTTAATATTTATCATTGGTTATTTTTGTATTATTTTAAAATAATATGCAAACGAAACAATATTTTAATAAGTATAATTCAAAATATGAAAATCCAAAAAAAATATAAAATATAATATAATATTTTAAATTTAATATGATTTTATTTTGTATTTAACAAAAGTTAGATATGCATATATATATATATAATCTTAAAATATGTGTGTATATATATAAACATGTGAAACATGAAATTTTATTTAAAAAAAAAAATTTTCATTCATTGCTAAATCGAACCAAACGGGTCGAACTTTTAGAAGAATATTATGTTTTTTCTTAGTAAATCAATTTTTTTAATAAAACATAGAAAAAATCATTTGGAATTTTGGATATATATTTTAGATCAATAAGGTTTAAATTATTTAAAATAATTTTATATTATTTAGATAACATAAAACTTTTATATGAAATTTTTATTTTTATTAATATTTGTCATTAGTTTATTTGTAGTATTATTTGAAAATAATATGCTATGAAAAAATAATTTAATAAATGTAATTTAAATATGAAAAAGTTAGAAAAACAATTATAGTATATATGTAAATCTAAGAGCATCCACAATGGAGACTCATGATGTGTGTCTTAACATTTTTTTAAGATTAAATTTAATATATATTTAATAGGAAAGTGACACGTATATGTCTTAACGGAAGAGTTATGTCTTGCTGAAGACATAGTTTTATTCTGTTTTTTTAAGAACAATTATTATAAAATAAGGGGAAGACATATCTTTGGCTCTTCATTGTGGATGGTCTAAGAGCACCTCTATCGCAAGATGAATCTCTAACTAATATAAAAATGAAAAAAATGAGGAGAGAGAAATACAAAAACTTATCTTAGAAACTTATGAGAGACTCTCGAAAAAAATATCTATTTATTAATGGTTCAACTCTTTCTTTCATTTAACATTTAATTAAATTATTAAATTATATTAAGAATACTAATATTATATTAAGTAGAAACTCTATTAGAGTGTCTAATGAAGGGAGATGCTCTAAATACTCATAGTTCCGCTAATCATATATATATATATATTGATTATACCATACAACTTCAACATATAGTATTGCTTATACTATTTGCAGCAATTACTCTACTATGAACCATACCATGTCCAGTTGACATCCCTTACTTGATACAATCATAGAGTTTTTTGGTGGATGGATCATAGGGTGTGCTTAATGGAAAAGAAGTAGCAGTGAAAAGGTTGTCCGAAAATGGTAAACAAGGCGAAGTTCAGTTTTAAAATGAGGTGATGTCGATGGCAAACCTTTCGCATCGTAATCTTGTCAGACTTGTGGGATTCTCAGCCGAGGAAAATGGAAGGGCTCTCATATATGAATTCTTACCCAACAAAAGTCTCGACAAATCCATCTTCGGTACTCTCTTGTTTTACTACATATATATATATTCCCATATGTAGAATCTTGGAAAATGGTCTAATGAGTCATTATGCTCGTATATAGATAAGCCTCATAGCACCTCTATCGCAAAATGAATCTAAGAGCACCTCTATCGCAAGATGAATCAAATGGGGGGTCCAACCTGCGACCCACCCCGCAGCGGGTTAGACAAATTTTCAATCCGCATCAACCCACAACCCGCGATCCACCAAATAAAAATAATGAACCTGCACCCATCCTGCTTAAATTTGCGGGTATCCGCGGGTAACCCGCAAAATTTGAAATAATAATAAAAAATTAAATTTTTATAATTTTATTAATAAATATTATTTATTAATAAAATTTTAGTATTAAAAAACATAAATTCTTAATTTTTTTAAAAAAAATTTGGATAAATATATATATATATATATTATATTTAAAAAATTTAACTACTAAATTTTATAAAATAATAATAATATTAATAAAAAAAAATTTAAGTAGGTACCAGCAAGCCCGCATATCAAAATGCTTCGACCCGCACCCGCCCCGCAAAAAAATTCTTTGACCCACATCCATACCCCGCGATTTGAAAAACAAAATTTGACCCGTACCCGCCCCGGCGGGTCTAATGGGGAGGGACCCGCGGGTAAAGACTCAAATTGACAGGCCTAGTTGGAATGGGCTACACGGTACAACATAATAGAAAGTGTCACTTGAGGAATCCTTTATCTTCATCAAGATTGCCATGCTCGAATAATTCACCGAGATCTTAAACCAGCTAATGTATTGCTAGACAAGGACATGACACCAAAAGTTGCTGACCTTGGTTTGGCTAAATTGTTCGATGAGAGCCAAATAAGCCTACTGTTTACCGAAAACCCCATGGGGACGGAGTAAGTGCCAAGGTTTTCTCATGAATTGTGTAAACATGTAGATTAAGGAAAGGAGTTTAGTGATTAATGTTATATGATTTTACAGAGACTATATTGCTCCAGAGTATAGGGAAGGGCAGTTCTCGTTTAAAACAGATATATGTATACAGTTTTGGTTTCTTGGTTCTTGAGATCCTGAGTGGTAAGCGCAGGTGGAAGTCGAAACTTGGGGAGAACGGGGAGGATCTTATAGCCTATGTAAGTATACTCAAACAAAATTATCTCAATGCATGATGTCTCATATAAATCTACATAATATGACATGAGCTTTTCGTAAATTATTTCTTGTTGTAATATAATTTTGTGAAGGCAAAGAGGATGTACAAAGCAAAAAAGCCACTGAAACAAGAGGACTCGAACTTAGAAATACGTGATAAGGAAGATATATTGCATTGCATGAACATTGGTGTGGGATGCGTTGAAAAGAATCCTTCAGACAGACATCGGAGCAGAGATCTGGAAAAGAAAGAAAATCAAGAATACATGTTTGAGGCCATACATATTACAAGATCTATTAAGTGTGATTAAATTAGAAAGTTTGTTTGTGTATGTTTGAATTTACTAATTGTCATGTTTATGTACTCTTACTTTGTTTTACATGGAGATAAGGCAGCCGAAAACATATGCCACAAATGTGTAAGTGAAGAAATCAAAAGGCCAATTTGTTAAGAATAACTTTCTTGTTTTTTTTTTTCAGAAAATAATAACTTTCTTCGTTGTAGAGAGATCAAATGAGTATAGAATTATTTTGGAATCTATAGCATAAGAACATTAATCAATCAAGATCCTTAAACAACATAAATCAGTACCAGTGTCCACAGAAACTTTTAAATTTTGATCATTTGTTATCCTGCGCAAAGTATCTTACTCTGAAGAGATAAGTACTTCATCTAATTATATAACTCATAGATTTCCGCTCAATTATTCAAAGCGATACCCAAAAATTTGCTAATTATATACTTCACAAACAATGTCATTCTAGCATTTTCACACATATTAAATATATATATATATATTTCTAGTATAACATTTATTTATACGATAAATAAGTTTTGTTATCTAAATCAATAAGCCGAAATAGTAGGGGATCAAATTGAGATTTAATTGAAAAATCTCCATTGGAAATACAAAACGAAACTCCTTGTAAAACTTCTTGTGATACGAAATGAATATTTAACTATAAATGTCCGTGTTATAACAAAAAAAAAAACTATAAGTGTCGTGTGACATCCCTTACTTGATAGCAAGAATATGTGTTTCATTTTATTTTTGGATGGACAAGAAGTAGCAGTAAAATGGTCGTCTGAAAACGGCAAACAAGGTGAAGTTCAGTTTAAAACCGAGATCATGTCGATGGCAAACCTTTCGCATTGTAACCTTGTCAGACTTATCGGCTTCTCAGTTGAGAAAATTGAAAGGGCTCTCATATTTGAGTTCCTACCCAACAAAAGTCTTTACAACTTCATCTTGGGTACTCTCTTATTTTATTATTCCCGTGGACCTAGAATCTTGGAGTTTATAAATTTATAGTTTTTTTTGTTTCATTACTTTTTATAAATATAAATTTATAGTTTTTTTTATTTCATTACTGTTTATAAATATTGTTTTTTCTCGTTTAATAAATATTATAGTTATTTTGTTTATTTACCGTTTATATTATATTTAAGGATTTTTTTATTTTATTTTGTACCCTTTTAAAGGAGTATATTTTTTGTAGTTTTCTCTATATTTAATGTGATTTCATCAGTAAATGAGAAAACACATGTGGCAAATATAGTCATACTTCAATCAGAACTTTGTCTCCATTTCTATTTCCTGTGATGACTATTTCCTCTAAAATATGATCATCCATTTGTGTAATCCGCAATATAGTTCTATTGCATAACATTTGTCTTTGACTTATCAATTTTAGGACAGAAACCAGTCATGTTCCGTATTCGTTGAGAACTTTCTGTCTTGTAACCAATCCTTTTTATATAATTACATGCTTTTGATTTGATTATTTTAATCTAACGGATAAGAAATTGAGTAAGAGAACAGAATACTCGCGTAGAGATTTTACCAATCCGTTGATCATGGTTTTAGATTTCTTAGGTGAGGTGTGATATTGAACAAACACATTGTTTTCTTCATCGATTGAGTAATTTATGACCGTTCTTTAAAATTCGAATCACAACATATGTAGAAAAAATCTAAAATTTTATTAACTATATATATTATATAATAATTCAAAATAATTTAAAAATAAGATCAAATAAAGGTGTAAGAAGATTCATATTTTTAAAGTATATTGGTTTAGATTGGATAGAAAGATTTTAGAAATTTGAAATTAGTGTTAGTTTCCATATTATTAAAATCTTTTAATATTTATATTTTATTTTTATTAGATATAAAGATTGTTTGGCTGTAGGAATAAGTGAAAAGGTGTTTGGAAACAAAAATAACTCAAACAATTTTTTTTTTTTTATATTGTACACTTTTAAAGCAGTACTAGATTCGAACCCGCGGTCCACCGCGGATCAATTGTTTTCATATAAATTTTTTTTTTATATAAATAGAAATATGTTTAACTTATTATTTTAACTTGATATGTGTAATTTTAACTTGCTATGTTTTTACTGTTTATAAATACTTTTATTTTGTTCATATAATATATATTTGTAGTTTTTTTGTTTATAATATAAATATACTTAATGTGGTTTCGTCATCTAATTATAGTGTTTCCATGTAGAATATAATTTTTATGTTGTTTGATTAAAACATACGCCAAAATAATCATGTTCTTTATTTTATTGAAACAATTTAGAGTCAATCCTTTAAAACATACGTGAAAATATTTGTGTAAATTATTTTTTGTTAGTTAACAAAATAATAGAATAATAGTATACTTGATAAGTGCTCATTTGTGTTTGAAATTATTTTGGTCATTTATTTAATATGACTCTTATTCATTGTCAAAAAATTTAACCGATATGGGATGTTGAACACACAATTGTTTATTCATCGATTAAGTAGTATATGTTCTTTAAAAAAAAACAAATCACAACATATGTAGAAAAAAATGTAAAATTTTATCTAATTATATGTGTTATATCATCATTCAAAATAATTAAAAAAAAAAGATCAAACAAAGGTGATAAGAGAATCACAATTCATACTCTTAAATCTCAATATTAGATAAGAAAATAATTGTGTTTGATTGTAAGGATTATAGAGAAAGAGAATAGAGAATTAGTTAGGGTTTGTTTAGATACATGGATAACTTATTTGTACTTTAATTTTAATAATATAGAGATATAATAATTCAAAATAATTTTAAAATAAGATCAAATAAAGGTATAAGGAGATTCATATTTTTAAGTATATTGGTTTAAATAAAGATGAAAGGAGATTCATAACCCATATTTAGGATCTAAGTTTTATAGCAACATAATAGGATAACCGACTTTCAAACGTAAACTATACATTGACAAATCCAAGATTTAATAGTAATTATGCAATCCAAATTTCTTAGCCGATGTGAGATATTAAACAAACACATTATTTTCTACATCGATTAAGTAATTTATGTCCATTTTTAAAAATTCGAATCATAACATATGTAGAAAAAATCTAAAATTTTATTAATTATATGTATTATACAATAATTCAAAATAATTTAAAAATAATTTAAATAAATGTGTAAGGAGATTCATATTTTTAAAGTATATTAGTTTAAATTGGGTAGAGAGATTTTAGAAAATTTGAAATTAGTGTTACTTTCCATATTATTTAAATATTTATTTTTATTAGATATAAAGATTGTTTGGATGTAGGAATAAGTGAAAAAGTGTTTGGAAACAATGATAACTCAAATGTACTTCACTTTTAATAGTATAGAGATACTATACTAAACTAGACTAGATTCAAACCCGTGGTACACCGCGGGTCAATTGTTTAAATATAAATGTGTTATTTTTGTTTTTTTACTAAATATTTGTATTTTATTCTGGTAAGTTAATTTACTGTTTTTGTGTTTCTTTATGGTTTATAAATATGTTTTTGTTTAACATATATTTATAGTATTTTGTTTTTTATGGTTTATAATATGCTTCAAACCTATGCTAAATTAATTATATTATTTATTCTCATTGAAATAATTTAGAGCAAATCCTACCAAATTAGATATTAAATTAATCTAAATAAAACAAATTCTTAATTAAATGAAAACCAAAACATGTATCGACATCATCTATCAATACCAGAAAAAATAAAACATATACATAAATTAATCACTTTTGGCGGTCTCTTATAACTCAGGATGTCATACAGTTACATCTTTTTCTTACCATATCATATTACTAATTAAAAAAAAAATCATTACATTGATATATATATATATATATATTATTTTTAGTATATATATTATATGATTAGTTATCAAATATTTGTCTTAAACATGTTCATTTTGGGACGAAAACATATCATGTCCAGTACTCGTCGGAAACTTTCCATCCTATAACCAATCCATGTTATATAATTATCCGTTTTGGATTGATAATTTTAATTTATTTGTATTAAAAATTAATTATTATAAATAGGTAGCTCTAGCATTAAATATAGATATATATTAGTCAATATTATAAAATTAGTTATCTGTCTATTTTGGGATAAAAACTCATCATATTTCTTATTACTCGGAAGTTTTATGTCTCATATCCGATATATTTAATATAACTACATATTTTATATTAATTATTTTAGTCTAACGGGCAAACAATTGAGTAAGAAGTTACAATAACATATCTGTATAGTGATTTTACAAACCCGTTGATCATTATGATGTTTTAAATTATTTTTAATTTAATTTATATCCTTTGTAAATGAAAAAAATTAGTATATCGTTAGTTGCATTTCATAATAACTATCACATATAAATTATCTTTTAAAATGTACTTCTCAAATAACAATATAGAAATTTCTTATTTTTTAAATCTATGTTGAATTGTTAACTTTCTATATTTTTAATATATAAAACTAATTTCAAATTTTTAATTTTTATCTAAACAAACGTATTAATATATATATTTAATATATTAATTATTTAAATCAAAGATCTTGATGACTTAATATTTAAACAAAAATATGTCTATGTAAACCAAATATTTTAGAGATTTAATTGCCTTGTAAAGAAATAATTATTGTTGATGTAATGATTATGAAAAATATAAAAGGAAAAATAAAATATTTTGGTTCCTTAAACATCTTTGTACTATTTTTTAATAAACCTTTTATTTTAAAACATATAATTTGGGTCAATTCCATAGTTTTCTTTCAAATTTTCCTATTTTCTATATATTTTAAATTTTTATAGAGTTTAAATATTATAAATTTTTAAAAACTTTCATAGAGTTTAAATATTATTAATATTTTATAATTTTTATAGTGTTAACTATTATTAATATTTTAAAAAATTTCTAGAGTTTAAATATTTATATATTTTTAAAGTTTAAATTGGTTCAACTAAAATCAGATTAAACCGAATAAAACTTATAAATTTGAATGCATGATAAGTAAAGCTTATTGTTCATTCATATTTGAAATCATTTTGGTCTTTTTAATAATATGTCTTTGAATCATTGCCTAAATGTTTTAGCCTATGTGGAGTGTATACCACAAACTTTTTCTTCATCAATTGAATAATATATGTTTGTTTTAAAAAATTTGAATCACAACATATGCAGAAAAAATCTAAACTTTTTATTAATTATATGTATTATATAATCATTCAAAATAACTTGAAAATAATATCAAACAAAAGTGATAGAAGAATCATAATTCATACTATTAAATTGCAATATTAGATAAGAAAATAATTGTGTTTGGTTGTAAGGATTTGTAATATTTGATAAAGAAATAAATAGTATTTGGATGCAAAGCTGAAAGTATTTCATTTAAGTACTTTTAAAAATCTGTTTGGCAACAGGTCCACAATTAACTCTTTTTTAATAGTATAGAGATATAGATATAATAATTCAAAATAATTTAGAAATAAGATTAAATAAAGGTGTAAGGAGATTCATATTTTTCAAGTATATTGGTTTAAATAAAGGTGTAAGGAGATTTATAACCCACATTTAGGATCTAAGTTCTATAGCAACATAATAGGATAACCGACTTTCAAACGTAAACTATGCATTGACAAATCCGAGATTTGATAGTAATTCAGCAATCCAAATTTCTTAGTCGATGTGCGATATTGTACAAACACATTGTTTTCTACATCGATTGAGTCATTTATGTCCGTTTTTAAAAATTCAAATCACAACATATGTACAAACAAATCTAAAATTTTATTAATTATATGTATTATATAATAATTCAAAATAATTTAAAAATAAGATCAAATAAAGATGTAAGGAGATTCATATTTTTAAACTATATTGGTTTAAATTTGGTAGAGAAATTTTAGAAAATTTGAAATTAGTGTTAGTTTCCATACTATTTAAATCTTTAAATATTTATTTTTATTAGATATAAAGATTGTTTGGATGTAAGAATAAGTGAAAAGGTATTTGGAAACAATGATAACTCAAATGTATTTCACTTTTAATATTATAGAGATATTTTTTGTAGTTTTCTCTATATTTAATGTGATATCAGCAGTAAATGAGAAAATATATGTGGCAAATATAGTCATACTTCGGTCAGAGATTGTCTTTGACTCTTGTTGACAGTCATCACAAAGGCCAAAAGATATTGAAAACTGTATGCGACATATTCTAAATGTAAATAGTACTTAGGCGTTAGATGGTGATATGAGAATCATGAAAATCAGAACTTTGTATCCATTTCTATCTCATGTGATGACTATTTCTTCTAAAATATGATCAGCAGTTTGTGTAATCCGCAATCTAGTTCTATTGCATAACATTTATCTTTGACTTGTCTATTTCAGTACAGAAACTAGTCATGTTCCGTATTCGTTGAGAACTTTCCATCTTGTAACCAATCCTTTTATATAATTACATGCTTTGGATTTGATTAATTTAATCCAACGGGTAAGAAATTGAGTAAGAGAACAGAATACTCGTGTATAGATTTGACTAAACCGTTGATCACGGTTTTAGATTTCTTAGTTGATGTGTGATATTGAACAAACACATTGTTTTCTTCATCGATTGAGTAATTTATGTCCGTTCTTTAAAATTCGAATCACAACATATGTAGAAAAATCTAAAATTTTATTAACTATATATATTATATATTATATAATAATTCAAAATAATTTTAAAATAAGATCAAATAAAGGTGTAAGGAGATTCATATTTTTAAATTATATTGGTTTAAATTGGATAGCAAGAATATAGGAGATTTAAAATTAGTGTTAGTTTCCATATTATTAAAAAAATTTAATATATATATATATATTTTTTTTATTTCCATGGACGTAGAATCTTGGAAATGGTCTAATGTGTCATTATGCATGTGTCATTATGCATGTGTAATTATAAGTGTCCCAGTTTAAAATTGGAAACTATTACATCTTTGGTTATTATGAAATTTAAGATTAAATTAAAAGACATAATTTACCAAGATTGAATGTCAAAATCTTTTCTGTTTTTGAGACATTCTCTATCTAATTCGGTACTCCCTCCTTCTCACAAAGTAGGATGTTTGATTTTTCACACATTTTGAGATCAAGTTTTAAAAAAACAAATATACCCTCATTATATATTATTATTTCAAAATATTTTATTTTGTTGTATTTAATTAGTAAGAATAAAATCCCTAAACAACAAAAACTTTTACCTTGAAAACTCAAAATTTGTATGTTTGTGAAAGAAAAAGAAAAAAATTCTAAAACATCTTAATTTGTGGAGGAGGGGGTATAATGTTGTAACTCTTTTTACGTATATTTATCTAATAAAGCTAACAATTAACTATCATCAAGAACAGTTTAAAAAGAAAACCGTAAGTTTCAATCAGTCAATTTGTCTACTAAGGAGACACACTAGTTATTGATGGATGGAGAATTCGTAGTCTTTATATAAATAAATAAAAATCCAATTTTAACCATGAAGAAGAAATATTCGATTGAAATGATCAAATTGATTACAAAAGTTGCTACTCTGCAACCAATAAGAGAAGAAACAATAACAAACAACGAATCCAATAATTACATTGAAACTGCAGCAACACGAGTTGTTTTTGCCTGAATAACACCTTTACCTGAAGACGACGAATCAACAACAGTTATTCTTTTGCGTCCAACTCCAACACCATTCTTCTTTAATGGATCAAACTCTTCTTTCTCAAAGTTCACACCAAGTGGACTCCTATCACGTTCTTGTTTCTTTGCTCTCATACTCACTCGATCCGTAGATTCAGCTGAATTTGGTTCCCACGAAGAAGACGATGTATATCCTAGTCGCTGCACCACGCAACTACTTCCCGTGTAACTATTACTCCCTGAAGATTCTTGCTCTTCCATGTCCTCTAACGAAGAACCACCTCTTTTAACAGTCACATACTTCTCAAAACTTGGCTCCATTAAATCCGCTTTCTTCGCTGCTGCCGATGCGAAACTGATCTCGGTTTTTTGGTGTTGTGGTTTCGTAGAAGAGTTAAGATCTGCAACTGCTTCAACAATAGAGCAAGTCTTCAAAATAGATGAACTTAACCCATTGACATTGGTGACATTAACACTTTTCTGGTGAAAATTCTGAATGTCTTCTAATAGCAATGCTGTGTAAGATGGTATTGTTGATCCTGCTGTTGCATTGTTACTGCTAATGTTGTTGATATCGATATTGTTAGAGAGCAATGCTTCAGGACTGAAATCGAAATCACGAGATTTCCTCAAGGATCTGCTTCTGCTCATAATTTGTGGCTTCACCAATTCAGTTCCAGATGATACCACTATCTTACTCTCTTCCACTGCCTCTTGCTGCTCTTTCATGGCACGACTCGGGCTTGCGGTTCTGCGGATTGGAGCGGCTTTCGTATTCAACTTCTGAAATCACACAAACATTTATAAACATTCACTATAAGTTATAGACTATAACAATACCAAATTCTTGATTCATCTCCTAATTCAATTCATTCCAACAATACCAAATACTTAAATTGGATTACCTGATTTGTGAAATTTCCAGATTCTTTAATCAATCCTTGACCTTCACTGTCTCTGTTCATAATCTTCTTGTTGCAATGGACATTACCAGATCCCAATTTCTCGCCTTGAGAGAGTGGAAACGCTACAGAGTTTGTATCAATCTCTCCCAATGGATTCCTCCTGTAAGGAGAATGTTCCGTTTTCCGGCTAAGCTTTGACGGAGAAGGCTGAGTCGCAGTTCTTGCCGGTGACTGTGACCTCGGAGACGCAATTTTTCCGACGTTTCTTTTTACAGCAATCCGTTTAATAGATGCATCTCCATTGTTGCTTAAAGCCTTATCCGTCGCAGGAACAGTTACAAATTTCGCTGGTCTATTGTTACTCGAATTTACAGAACTGCCACTGCCACTGCCGGCGCAGGAATTAGGGTTTATCTCCGATCTTCTTCCCGGAGATCTACTAACTCTTCTACTACCACCACCGTTACCACTTCCTCTCTCTCTACTTCCCGATCGATTACTCTTTGAATCGTCTCTTTCTCTGCTCGGAGTTCGTCTTCTCCGATCTCGTGGGGAATCTCCACCACGATGACGTTGCCGATGAATCCGCCGCTCAGCTTCTTCTTCTCCGCCGTCTTCAGCATCAGCTTCTTCCGCGTCACCGTTTTGGTCAAAATCGAAGCTCCTCTTAGATCCAGAGTATCTCCTTGTCTTCGCGGCGGCTGAGTTGCTCCGGCTTAATCTTCCACATTGAATCAATATAGCATCTACATCGACTGGGTTATGATTCGAACCAATTGATTTCTCATCGGAAGCTGTTGAATCTTCCGGATCTGTTGTGGTCTTCGATTTCTCATGGCTCATTCGGTGTTTTATCACGAAAACTTCTTTCCTTGGTTTTCCATTCTCTTGTAGCTCTGATTCTTCATTTTTTGGTTTTGATTCTTCTACTTCGAGCTTTTCTTGTGCTTCTTTCGTTTCTTGTTTTAGAGGTTTATCAATGGCGGATTTGTTCGGATCTGGTAATTTTAGAGAACAAGATCCGTTAATGGGAGGAGAAGAAGAAGAAGATGAAGACTTCTTCTTGCTGAGACAGCAACCCATTTGCTGATGAAATCGAAGTAGACGCAAGAAAGAGAAGAGAGATTTTGAAGGAATGAGAGAGAGTGAGGAAATTCAAAAGTTCAAATTCTGAAGACAGAAACTTTTTAAAATGCTTATTAATTAGGAACAGATACAGGTCCCTTTAGTTTATTAGTATCCTGATATGGCTACTTTACTTTTCATATTAAGATATAGGTTCTTTTAAATTGTTGGTTAAATTTAAAACTTTGAGGAGTTTTGGGGGTGAATTGAAATTAACTTTATTAAAAGAAAAAGAGAAGTGACGTTTCAAAATTTTCAACAGTTGGCAAAAGAGAGCCGTTAGACGTGGAAGAGAGAGAGAACAATCGATAAAAATGTATATTTTACCAATTTGGTCCTCTGAACCTTTTTTTTTGGTTCGTTTTTTCAAAAACAAATTCATTTTCTTAAGTTTTAAAATAACCTTTAGTTTAAATTTCCAACGGCTAAATGCATGTTAGGTGTTTATTAATTTTCACCATTTTATGCAATCTAGGATGCAATATCTTAGTTTTAGTGACTGAATGTTTCAGATTCCCAATCGATTACATCACATTTTTATATTATTTTAAAATAAAAATCATGTTCTCTTATGTTTAAAAATAATATAAACGTCATTTTTAACAAAAAAAATGTAATATTATCAATTTGACGACAGTCAATACTTGAGGGGTTTTATATGAACTGATCTTTTCTTCAGGGGTTTTTGTTAGTGGATCTTTACTTGAGGAATTTTTCATTAACAACTTAAAGGATTTAAAATAGACTAGATTCAAACCTGCGGTACACCGCGGGTTAATTGTTTTCATATAAAATTATAGTATTTTTTAGTTTTTTTACTGCTTATAAATATTTGTACTTTAAACTTATTAATTCAACTTTCTATGTGTAATTTTAACTTGCTAATTTTTTAAAATGTTTATAAATACTTTTATTTTGTTCGTTTAATAAATTTTTGTTCGTTTACCATGGGTTCATCATCGAATCATAAAGAAATAGAAATTTATGTTGTTTGATTAAAACATACGCCAAAACAATCGTGTTATTTTGAAATCTAGACAATTTAAAGCAAATCCTTGAAAACATACGTGAAAATATTTGCATAATTTTGGTTCGTTAGTTAACAAAATAATAGAATAATAATTTTTATGTATTTTATAATTTTATATATTTATTTTTCTTTGTGTCATATTTCGAACTAGACCTGCAGTTGATATGGTAAATCTGATGGCATTGCACTAATATGTAGTAGATTCAATGTTAAAATATGTTATTTATAAATTCTCAACAATCCAGGAAAATAAACCAACAAAATTCACATTGACCCGTGATCAATTATTACTTACTGAACTAAAAGAATTAAAAAAGAACGTTTAGTGGGAGGGAACCCCCTGAATGTCCAATCAACGAGAACTGATCAGTTAGACATATCCTTTTAAATATCAACCTATTGATCAATGCATAGATCGAGCGACTAGACTTCTAATTTTGATCCAAAAATTAAAAATATTGTGATTTACTTTAATTTAAAATAATTTAATTTAATTTAGAATTTCAAAAAAGGGAAATAGAGAGTGTATAATAACTGTTTCTAAACAAACATATTAATATATATTTAACATATTAGTTATTTGAATAAAATATTCAGATGACTTAATATTTTTTTGAAAATATGTCTATGTAAATTAATAAGAAAGTTTAAATATTTATAATATTTGATACATTTTAAGTTTAAATATTTATAATTTTTTAAAGTTTAGATATTTATAATATTTTAAAACTTTTAAAAGGTTTAAATTTGTTCAACTGAAGAACCAAATTAAACCGAATAAAATATTTAAAATTGGATGCTTGATAAGTCAAACTTCATGCTCATTTGTATTTGGAATCATAAAACATTTAAAATTGGATGCTTGATAAGTCAAGTTTCATGCTCATTTGTATTTGGAATCATTTTGGTCATTTTTATAATATGACTTTGAACCATTATCCAATTTTTTAGCATATATGGCATATTGAACATACATTTTTTTTTCATCAATTGGGTAGTATATGTTCGTTTTAAAAAAACATTAAATCACAACATATGCAAAAAATTTAAAATTTTATTAATTATATGTGTTTTATAATCATTCAAAATTATTTCAAAATAAGATCAAACAAAAGTGATATGAGAATCATAATTCGTACTATTGAACCACAATATAAGATAATAAAATAATTATATTTGCTTGTAAGGATTGTAGAAAATTAATTAGGGGTTATTTGGATACATGGACTAGATTCAAACTCGCGGTACACTGCGGTTCAATTGTTTAATATAAATCTGTTATTTTTGTTTTTTTACTAAATATTTATATTTTATTCTGGTAAGTTAATTTACTATTTTTGTGTTTCTTTATGGTTTATAAATTTTTTTTGTTTAACATATATTTATAGTATTTTGTTTTTTACGGTTTATAATATGCTTCAAACCTATGCCAAATCAATTATGCTATTTATTTTTATTGAAATAATTTAGAACAAATTCTACCGAATTAGATATTAAATTAATCTAAATTAAAAAAATCCTAATTAAATAAAAATTAAAACATATATCGACATCATCTATCAATACCAAAAAAACAAAACATATACGGAGATTAATCGCTTTTAGCGGTATCTTATAACTCATGATGTAGCCTCATAAGGATACCACCGTCGGAAAGAAAAGACAGCAGGTCCAGCAAGACATTGAAGAAGTAGTCCCCGCCACACACCTCCGGCTGGATGTTCGACCCGAGAAGCTCCAAAAACACCGAAGAACACCAAGTCTTCACGCTTTAAGACTAATCCGATGGAATCCCAAGCACATCTTCATCTTCAAATGCTGATTATAACCATCCAACCATAACAGTTCTAAATAGATGCACGACACAAATCATCGACATTGACGAGGCTTCCGTCGACACAACCTGAAGCACGATAATCGGTCGATTCCCAGGATCCAATCAGCCCCAATTACTTCAATTCCACCCAAAGGCACCAAAGGAAACATATGTCTGCAACTTCAAATCGATCTTAATAAATTAAACGAGTAAGCTTGAAGAACGAAATAAGCCCCTTATTAAAAGAAGGATCGAAGAATTACACGATTAGATCAAAGGGAAAAGGGTAGTAATCAAGAACAAAGAACATCGAAAACCCAGAAAACAAGCTAGCCAAAAACTAAATGGAAGCCATCCAACGGAAGCCAGCCACCATCGCTGAAAGAGTCAATAAGTGCTGGAAACAAAGCCGACCAAACGTGTGAACAACACCACCGATGTCAGAAAGAAAGCCAGCCACACGCCACCATGGAGACGAAATGGTGCCGGACGGGAAGCCGGACAACTCTGCTACGAAAGCTTGACGCTTAGGAAGCCGTTGTTGCTAGAAATTTTTCTCACCGCTTTTTCTCTCTGAAAAATCTAGAGAGCGAAGAGAGAGAAAGCATGAGTGAAATCCGGAGCCCACTCTGCTGGCCGAAAATCTTCTCTGATTTTCTCGTTGTCTCTTGCGGCTAGGCCTAATTTCAATATCGTTGAGTATGTTACATTTGTGTTATTATTATTCAAATTAGTTTTACTTTAAATGGTATATTAATTAAAAATAAATATTTATATGAATTTAATTTTGAAATTAATTACTTAAAAAATAATTAAAGTATGATCTATAATATTATATTAGTGATGATGTGGACAGCTTAAGAGGAGGGAAAACTCTTCTATTATATATGATGAATTTTCTCTTTATAGTTTGAACATATTAATTTTTATAAAATATAAGATATTTTTTATTGTGAGTATGGAGAATCAACTTAATTCATTTTTTTTTATAAATTCTCAATATTTTACATATTATTGTACGAAAAGTTTTACAATAAATAATTACTATTCTAGGTAAATTTGTTACAAAAGAATTAAATTGTATGATAAATGATTCTATACTAATTTCACAGTAAATGTCATCTGGAAAATAAACTATTAGAAATAAGATTTAGTTTATAAATACTTATGTATTATAAATAAATAAAAACCTTTTGTTGTGATTAATATTTATATTTCTACATTTGGTCTACAATTGTACGGAAAGCCGGCCAATTCATGTCTGAACTTTTTCAATGTGTTCAATTCATACATGAACTATACTCCAGTGCGGAAACATATCCAAACTATTTAAAATTTTGAATTCGATACCTGAACTATTGATTTTGTGCTATCGTATACACATGCACTAACACTGTTAAATTTCCATTAATGATTGCTGACGTGGCATCCATGTATTAAACGACAAATTCACATAATTAAGGTTTTAATCTGTTGATTTATATGATAAAAAATGACGTCATTTTGGCTGAAACTGAAAATTAAATAAAAGCCACAAACGACGTCATTTTGTACACCGATTCACCTTGTACACCAAATCGCATTGTACACTGATTCGTCTCGTACACCGACTCACCTCGTACACTGCTTCATGTCGTACACCAATTGGCCTCATATACCGGTGTACATTATTTTGGTTTGGTTAGGTTAATCAAACACGAATGGATACCCATTTCTGAGTGTTAATGAGACTCGCTGAGAGAGTGAGAGTCTTTCAATAGTACTTTGTATGCCGAGTCATTTCGTACACCGAATCGCATTGTACACCAAGTCGCATTGTACACCGGCTCTCTTTGTACACCAACTCGTCTCGTACACCGACTCACCTCGTACACTGATTCATGTCGTTCACCAATTCGCCTCATAGACTGATGTACATTTTTTTTGTTTGGTGAATTGATATGCTCAAATTTACCCTTGAATTACTCTCTCAAATTAAGAGATCACTATAGTACTTAGAAATCGAATCCACAAGGACTCATGTTCACACAATAGATTATCAGTTGTGAATTAAGTTAAACAAGAGAAATGTAATTAAAAAAAACAACAAAGCAATTAAATCGGATTGTAAAAAATTGGAAAAAGAGTCAGGCTTAGGAAAATTCTCAGGTAATTCAGAATTGCTGGTTAAATAAATTATCATGATTGTTATTAAGATCAACTCTCGAACTTGAAACACAATGGTTAAATCAATCAACTCTCGCTGCAGAGATTATCTATGTCTGAATTTAGAATTCTAAATCTTTTTGCTAAATTCTTCAATTAAAACAAACATTAATTCCAGGTTCGATTGTTCACAAAATCCGTAAACCAAATCTCTTTACGAATAGTTATTTTGCTCATCTAAGATAGTTCATGCAATCAATTACACTCTCGTGTCAAATAATCAACCTAAGATCAGATTCTAGGTCATGAATCTAGAATCAGCAATAAACATAATCTAGATGAAGAACTCTATTGATACAATCCTAAATAACCATCAACCTAGCAATTCATCTTCTACCTTTGAAAACCCTAAACCTAACAAACAAACTACTCAGACATGATCAATGCAACAAAAATCATAATTTGAATAGATTGCATAAAATAAATCAAGAGAAGAAATAAGAGTTTAGAAATCTTCTCCAAAAATCTCTGAAAGGTGGCTGTAGCGTAGAATAAAGCATAGGATAAAGTGTAGGTCTAAACAATGACCTAAAAATCCTATTTATTACTAAAAACATGAAAATGACTAAATTACAAATAAGGAAAGCTCTGAGGCAGTTTTGCAAATCCGAAATTGTGTCTGCGACTCGTGACTCCAAAATTAGTGTTTCTGCTACTGTGTACGGAAATAGCAAGCACGTCTCTTGCAGTTTCTAAGAAAAAGTTTAGTTTTCTTAAAGTTAGCTAACTATAATATTTATTAGATTTATTTTTATCTATTATACAAGCATATATATAAAAAAAATTAATTCAAAAAACCAAAAAACAAAATGGTTTTACGGTTTTAAACCAAACCGAACCAAAACCAAAATAATTTCTATAATAGTAATCGAACGAATTTTTAAGCAAAATCGAAACCGAACCGAATCACTAATTTACGGTTTGGTTTGGTTTTTTCGGTTACGGTTATTTTGCCTACCCTTATTCATGAGTAATATGTGGGGGAAAATATTCAATATCCGAATTTAGGAGTATACTTCGAGTAATAATTTTTGATACCGTTTTCTATTAAGAAAAAAAAATAACATAATATTATTTACACGTGTCAAAATCTCATCGAATAAGCGACACATGTGATCTTGTGAATTATAATTTTGACATGTGTCGGCTTCTCGTGAGTGCAACCCAAGTTTATATAATAAGATATACTAGATAGTAACCCGCTCTGTGTAGAGCAAGAAAATATCTACTTCATACTTTGTTAGTTTATATTGTTATAGATTATTATATTGAGTCCAATTTCGAAACGGAGCGCCACCAATGTCTGAACCAACTAAGGTTGCTGTTGATGACAAGATCGAAATGATATCAAAGGAACTGAGGGTGAAATTGCTTTTTCGGGAAATCAAGTCAATGATGCCTTTGTTGAAAGAACATGTGAGGAATGTTATCACCGGAATGTCTACACTAGATGAAGCCGTTGATGTTCTCCAGCAAGAATGCAACAAGCAGTTTCACGAAAAGTTCCCTACAAAGCGGGATAATCCGGGAAAGTTCACTTTGTCATGTACTATCGGAGATTATTGCTTCAAAACTTGCTTGATTGACTTAGGGGCTAGTATTAACATGATGCCACTCTCCGCATCACACAAACTTGGGTTGATAACTATGAAACCAACTGGAATCTTGCTCATCATAGTCGATAGATCAACTCGGAGACCAGTGGGACGTCTCGTTAACATTCCAATCTTAGTGGGAGGATGTTACATACTTACGAATTTCATTGTTCTGGATCTCGACGATAACGGACAAGAACTCATCCTTGGACGTCCGTTTCTCGCGACTGCTGGGGTTTCAATCACCGTGTCCAGGGGAAGAATAACACTTCAACTTGAGAAAATGGTCATGAGGTTCTACATAAAGAACATCGATATGCAGCCTACCTTGGATGGTCAAACATTTGTGGTAGATGACTCTAACACTATCGATGTTGTTCAGTAAATGGACATGACTCCTGGAACTCTCCCCAATGACATGGACTTTCATTGTAAAGATGAAGTTGATGAAGATGATAGTTTAGCTTGTGTCTTGGAAGCTATCACCACTTCCGAACCCACAACTGATGCGGAGTATCAACCATGCACCAGATGAGGAAAACAAATGAGGAATATATTTTATTAATTTTATATACTAGATAAATCTTTAGAAATTAACCAGAAAAAATAAAATAAATCTATATATTGTAACATTTATCTCAATTTTGAATACAGTATATAAAGAGAAGAAATATCATTCTTCTTTATCATGTTTTTGAAGGTCCACAACTCAAACATCAACAAATATAATTAACTGCAAATTAAAGTATCTTTCTTGTTTTTCCATTTTATGTGATTTTAGTAATAAAAACCAGTCTTCTAAAATATGGCATGTACAGCCGTATATACGGCGTATATACCCTGTACAGTTGGTTACCGTACTGTATTTATGGTATGCAGTTAATTTATACGGTGAAGACAATACAGCCGTATATACAATGTTTATACGTCGTATAAACAGTACCGTATATACAGTTTCTGTTTATTTTTATTTTTTGAAAAACCTTTTAACAAAACTGCTATTAACGTTTTCTCTTACCTACGGACTTGCCTACGGAATCTGAACCTGGTGAGGACGAATTAGTTAGAAGAGATGATATGAATGAAGCTAACTAGAGAACTACATGAAGAAGATTTCATATCCGATGAAGAAGAAGAAATTCCTAATATTGATTTTGCGTTCTATGACTCTCATATATTCTAGGAAGACTCATTCACCAACTTTAATTATAAATTGTTAGGTAAACGATCTTTCGTATCATGTCTGACAAAGCGAACAATAGAGGAGCCTTTGACAATAAGATGCACAAGAGATGATTTCCCCACACCTTATTTGATATCGATAGATGAAAAAAAAGAAACAAAATGTTGACTATGAACAAGAGCAAGCATATGAGGTAGTAGATTTTTAAGAAAAAGACTTCCACAAGTCTATAACTCCTAATCCAATCAATCATGAAAAAGAAACAAAATGTACTGAATTTATGTTATTAACAATAATTTTAATATTGTATAATTTTTAATTATATATATATATGTATGTATATGTATTCGCTTCCAATATATACCCGCTTCCTGATGTTTTTTTTTTAAATAAGTCACACTAATTTGGCAATCTTCATATATATAGTAACATGACAACAAAAATGCTCACAAATCTATCTTTGGCATCCTAACCACTGTCGTGCTGATAGCTAAGCTAGAGAGAACAAATTATCTACTTGGGTTTAGGCTATGCATTTACATAATCTAATTTAAAGAAAAGTCGATATCCTAAAGCTAAGAGGACAATTTGGCTGTCCTCTTCTACCAGCTTTTACAACAGTACAATACAGATATCGATGCTAGATCTTCAGAACGTGCTCATCTCTACTCTAACTGATTTTTGAAGATCAAAGATAATCATACCTCTCGTCCCACATAACGTTCTACCAATTTTATTAGGCAAACTTTACTTAATTTTCTTAGTTTTGGACTCCACAACTATGGTTTTTTATTTATAAAAGATTTATGTTTGTAGACTTGGATATAACAATATTTTTTCAATATTTAATAAATGCATTCTTGGGTGGGAGAAAAAAACAAGAACTGAGAATCCAAATCCTTCTGCTTTAGAAAAAATAATATGGAAGAACACATATATGATACTTAGAACCAAAGCCATCTTCTATACAAGTTTTTACGTTAACTCGTCGTTGAAGTACTAGAGCTCTGGCTTCAATCGACCTTCAGATAAAAAGAAGATATTTTAAAGACAAAAATATAATAAACGACAGAGAGATGAGAGAAGTAAGTTTGTGTAGCTTTAGTTACCATTAGGTGAGAAACTGGACATGGTCGATGGATTTGAGACGAAACCCATTTGGTAAAGGTTTTTAGTTCACTCTCTCTAGTATTGTCTGCAAGATGAGATAAGAAAGAGATGTATAAGTGAACTTATGGAGGTGTCAAACCATTGAACATGACGTCCTGTTTCTTCTAAGCTACTGAGGCAATGGGTTGTATTGTGGATTTGTGGTGGCAGAAAGGTTCGGTATGGTCCCTTGAAAACCGGTAAAAGGATTCAGCCCGAGAGTAGGAGTGTTTCTGTCTCTTGATTGCAGAAGCTGCAAATATAAAATGGCAGGTTTAGTACTTATGCATCATAAAACTTGCAGACTATTTAATTTTCATGTGAAGCTTTGGGGGATTTCGAGGTCTTACATCTTTGGCAAGAATCCTGTCTATATCAACGTTGATTTCTGGATTCACCGTTGCAAGTTTCATAGACAAAAACTGAAAGAAAATAAAAAGCAGTTTTTTCAAGAATGAAAACCTCTTTCACGCCAAACTGTGAGCAAATTAACTTGAGCGTTTCAAGAATCTCGCATTATTGGGATATATGAAGACTTTCAGCAAAAGTTTCTCAAAAAACCAGCCTCTAAGTCGAACAATACCTTGCTGCATCCTGGAACAAGTTCTTGAAGCAATCTCATCCAGAAGCAGTAATTGGCGGAAAACAAAGATCGGATTGGATATATCAGTTAAAAGAGTCCGTACCCTTTTCTGTAAGACTGTGAAGTAGAATGTGTTTTTTTTTTCTTCCCCCCAAGGAAGGATGCATTTATTAAATAATCAAATCAGAAAAACATTATTGTTATATCCAAGTTTAAGAAAAAAACCACAGTTGTCAAGTCCAAACCAAAACTAAGAAAATAAAGTAAAAATAACAACATTATTATGCATCGACCATAAAAAAAAAAGTTTATGAAATAGAAATTAAACTTTGGAAATAACAAACAGGATAACCAATGGAGTCAGCATCGAAAGCAAGATGATATGATTTGGTTTCGGGATCATGTACCCCTAGTGTTCCACCTAACACACGAGAGCAAAACAACAACTTTTTCTTCTCCTTCTTCTTATTCCCATCGAGAAGTGTTAATGGCGCGAGCGCCGCAGCATATGGGAAGTTACCAAGCCAATGAGAAGTTGCCTCCAGATCTATGGAAAACATTTGGTGCCATGTCTGGTTGGCTGAATTGAACGACCAAATCACTTGGTTGGGCCTCTTCATCTCGGAAACGCACAAGCGGTTGTCGAGGTTGCACATGACCATCATGTCAGCATGTACATTGGCAAAGGGAGCTTTAGAGATGACTTGAAAGGCTTCAGTGTGAAGATCAAAGGATAGAATTTTGGTTTCTTTGCACTCGGTGAACCAATGAAGCGACCCATCTACATAGACAGGATCGGGGCCACCAACAACCCTATAAGGAGCAGCTGGAGTGACATACCTCCAAGCATTGATGCTAAACTCGAAAACTTCGCATGTAGTAGCGTTTTCTAGGCTTATTTCTGAAGAGTTATATAACCAAACCGGCTTGTATGTGCCCGTGAATTTGTCTTTACCGAAACCAAGCTTAGAGTGTGAGTGTTTAAGTTGGTAGTAGCTGTCTCCTAAGGAGAGAATGATTTTTTGTAAATGACAGAGAGGAAGAGGTCGATACCATCTAGTGGTGGGATTGACCACAAAACCGGATATTTTGTGATAGTAGAGACAAACTAGACCGTCAAAGCTACCATGGGAAACTAAGTATGGTGTCTTCTCCCAATCCCAATCAGTAGGGATCTTAACCGCTGATGACGAACCCAACTCCAATGTTAATAAGAAATTAGAACGAGATACCCGTATGTTTATGTATTTTTAATATAAAGATTTTTTAATCTTTTAAAAACTACTGAAATTATCTAAATTTTATTTTATTTTTAATTTCCTAATTGTTTTTCAAAAATACTCATCCCGAAATTTATCTTTTCTAAATTAGTGAGAGTTTAAAAACTGAATTTAGCTAACCAAATTTCCCCATCCCATCTTGCTACCCAAAATTTTGGTTCAGTATTTTATCGGGAATAATTTGGATAATGATTTTCATTAGCTGAATTACCCGTTCATGTCCTGTATCTAATATTTTATGTCCGATATTCCAAATGGACAGGGCTAAACAATTATAATTGATATTTTAGCTTATGACATAATTTGATTGTAAAAGTTAAGTAGTTTTACATATATTTTTTTCAAACTATTCAAAACATTTGAACGGTTTGATTAGGAAATCAAATTTATTTATCTATAACAAATTTTCCTTTTTTATTAACAACAGTGATAAGCAAGTTTTACGATTTTTAAATTATTTATCTAACAATTAAGCAACAATATTAATTAAATATTTTTAAAATAGTAAGATATGCAAAACAGATACAAAAATGGTGTTAGATTTTGTTATATATGTATATATATATTTTTTTTTTTTCTTATATGCATTTTTAGATTTGATATTTCAAGACTTGTATTGTTTTATTATATAAAAAATTTAAATTATTTAAATTATTAAATTTATGGTATAATTATTATAAAATATACTATAATGTATTATTTTATTATTTTAAATAATTATGTTTCATCTAGTTTTTTACTACAAATGAATTTAACAGTTTATATAATATGGGTGATATATATCTGTTTAAAATAATAATAAATCATAAAACAATGATATATATTAATTAAATACATTTTAATCTTAATCAAGTAAAATACTCATATAAATATTATTTACCTTTAAAACTGTTGATAAAGTTTAAAAAATAATAAGGTTTTAAAATTTTACAAAGCTTAAATATTAATAATATTTAAACTTAAAATATTTGTAATTTAATAAATTCGTATACCTTATATATTAATAATATTTTAATTTTTTATAAGGTTTGAATATTTATAATATTTTAAACTTTTTAAAATATAAATATATTTCAAAAATTATTATATTCGGTCGAAAAATTTTCATCCTACATACATTATTAGTAAACATGAAATATACTCTACCCTTACCCAACCCTAAATTACCCAAATATTTCAGGTAAGGATAGACAAAATTATCTCTTTGGGTAACAAAAAATTATTATTACAGTAAGGGTATGGATCGGATATTACCCAGGATATCCAAATTACCCATAAAGGTAAGGGAATATTAGGAAATATGTCATAACTCTTGTTTTTCGTAAAATAATGCCACAACGCACAAATCCTTAAAAAATACCATTTTTGTGGCAGCTTCATAGAGAAAAGACGTTTATACCCTTACTCTCTTGTTTACGAAATTGTCCACATAATGAATTGTCAAAATTGTCTATGAAATAGATCACAAACAAAAATTGTGGCATTTTATTGTATATATTATTGTCTACTAATTGTATAGTCTTTCATGGACAAAATCGATGAAATAGTGAACAAATTTATAGTTAGACATGTTATAGACAAGTCAGATTCATGATATATTACAGAATTAGATAGGTTTATGGACAAGATACACACTATACCTTGTCTACGAAATGAATCGTCAAATTTTTCCACGAAATGAATCACCAAAATAAATAATATTTTATTGTATAATATTATTGTCTACTAATTGTATAGCCTTTCATGGACAAAAGCGATGAAATAGTGAACCAATTTCTAGTTAGACATGTTATGGACAACTCATACTCATGATATATTACAGAATTGGACAGGTTTGTGGACAAATCGATCTTATGGACAAGATACAACTATATCATCTTCGAGATCTGATACGTCATCATCGAGATCTGAGATATTATCGTCGAGATCTGGAACATCGTCGTCGTCGAGATGCACCATCGTCATCATCATCATTGTTGTAAAGAAGAAAGAGAAGAAAAAGAGAAGAAAGGAGAGAAAGAAAAAAATCATAAGAGAATAAAAAAAGATAGAGATGGAGATGGAGCAAAAATTATTACAGAAGACAAGAGAGGAAGAAGAGATTAAAGAGAGATGAAGATGGAGAAACAAGAAGAAAGGAAGAGAGAGAGAGAAAAAAAGATAGATATGCCTTTTTATCAAGTAAATGGCATGCTTCGAGTGTATTTTTGAAAATGGCATAATTTTCAAAGAATCAGAACATGTGGCATATTTTCTAATATTCTTTAAAGGTAATTACGATTTTACGATTATGTAAAGTTATACATTTGGTAGTTAAAATTTTAGATGGTTTGCATGGAAATGGTATTTTGCTTTGTTCTCTTATTTTTCTATTATCTTCACAAACACTTAAAGTGAAAAAAAACTTGAATGGATATATAAATTTTATATGTAGGATTGGCTTATTAATTAAAAATATTTTTTCGATGGAAATTTGAATTGAAAATTAGAATTACTTTTTGGATTGGTATGTGATAAAGATTTTTGGTTTTTTGAAGTAGAATATGACTTAATAATCAAAGTGGTACTTGGCTAATTATCAATAAATCTTATCCAAATTATCTATTCGTATATGTATTTTAGTCATATGAATTACTCATTTGGGTAATAAAATTTACTACCCGTTATCCGTACTACCTGACCTTTTTTTCTTCAAGAATATATTTTGGATAATAATTTTTGATACCCTTACCCGTGATTACCCGATCCGTTACCCTTAATTCCCAGGCTTACTAAGCGGTGGCAAAAATCATGGAAACCGTACAAATGATAGACTCCATGAAATTGGTTGGAGTCTATTAGTAACAAATAAGTATTATTTGATTAAATAAAGATGTTCGCTATCATTATGATCACTCATTCTCTTCAGTTACCTAAGATTAAAAGAAAAACTAAGATTGCTACGAGATCTTTGCACCAAAGGGATAAGCAGAGGTGTCTACATTAATGATTTACTAAGTTTAGTTTTTGAGTGGGAACAAATAAATACGTTAATACTTGCTAGGTTACGTGAGAGTGAGATTATTTATCTTCATCATTCAAGCAAAGAGGTGAAGAAAGCAAATAACAAAAGCGACCAAGAAACTCAAAATTTCATATTGACCAAAAAAAAAAAATGCTTAATCTGTCTTTTGGGTAAAAACAATTTCCCAGTCGATATTACTACTATGCATTAAGTCTTTGCTATGATGCACAAGTAAAAATGAGGGAATTAGAAACATTTCCCCAAAGTCTTGTTGAATATTTTCTTTCTTTATATGCTCTTTTCACTTTTTGTTTCTTTTTTTTAACTTTTCATAAAGTTAGACCATAACAATAGATGCTTGCTGAATCACTCACCGTCGTTAGGTTTGAATTGAAGAGCTTTCTCAAGGCCTTTAGAAGCAGCATCGACGTTATTGAGAGCCATGTATGCCTAACATTACCAACAAATGCAGATAAGAAACAGAAACCCATACATTTTGTTATACCATGGTGTAGGTTACTAGTAAACTTTCAAGTACCTGGCCTTGTTGAAACAATGCTTTAACATTGCTATCTTCATCACGCATAGCACATTCAGTGTCCAACAACGCTCCCTTTGCATCTCCGAATTTGAGTTTGCAGGCCTGCCACGATACCATCAGATTAATTCATTACAAGAGAAGCCAAAGCAATTGAATTGGACTAGTGAAAACATTGACAATGTAAACAGAGATGCAATCAATAATTCACATGAGAAATGATTAAATTGTTTTTACATATGTCCCACAAGCATAATCTCAGAGAGTATTATCTTGGAATCCTGCATATGTCAAGGTCAACCTACCCTACTTTTTCCCAAGAAAATAATCAAACCAACATAAATGACAGGTCTACAGTATAGCCCACTTCGATATTTTGTTCCAATCGCCTACCATTCTATAAAGGATCATGCTGAATAAACTATTCCACTAATAACATAAGAAATTAACAAGGGATGTAGCTTAAACAAAGGTACAAAAGATGAACTTACAGCATTATTAGTGAAAATCTGCGACTTAGTCTTGCGCAAAGCAGTACTCATCTCTGCAAAGCCACAAGTAGAGAGATTTAGTGGAAAACATTAGTATCAATATTCCATGAAAATCAGTAAATGGAAACATATATAAAGAGAAAAAGTGATTAATCAGAGTCACCATCATCAACGCCCTCTTTCTCCCAGCAAATATCCAGATAGCGTAAAGCCTTGAGGTACTTTTTAAGAGCCATTTTATAGTCCCTATTCTGTAACATTCAGGTTCAGATAAATTAAAATCTGTAGCATATAATATAAATATATACATAATCCAATTCAAGACTTTGGACAGAGCACCTTAAAGTGCTTCTTCCCACGAGCCTTGACAAAATCAACAGTCTGCATCCACCAAAACAACTCAGCTGGGCTTTCATTTAGATCAATAGGCCAGTCAGGGTACACATAACCATCCTTGAAAAAGTTACATATCCCATCATCTTCACCCTCAGGAATTTCTCCACAGTCATGAATTACAACATCCTGACAAGGACAAGCCTGTTCCTCCGTAGTAACATGCTCAATCGAACGAACTACACCCATTCCTTTAGTTACCCTTCCAAACACAACATGTTTCCCATCTAAGTGAAAAATCCGAGTTGTTTTGATGAAAAACTGAGAGCCATTAGTGTTGGGACCAGTGTTCGCCATAGAAACATCCCTTTCCTCTCATGTTTCAGCTCAAAGTTCTCATCTTCAAACTTCAAACCATAGACGGATTCACCACCAGTACCATCGTTAGCTGATATGTCCCCACCTTGTATCATAAACCTCTTAATCACACGATGAAAACGACTCCCCTGAAAACAAATATACCAATACCATAACTCATCAGAGTCCTATAGTACAATATCATCCTAAAGTTTTGATCTTTCCTTTACAACTACCAACTACAGTAAACTATTTGCAATACAGAACAATCTCAAAAGCAAAGGTACACTCATAAGCGTTCTATAGTACAATTGCATCATAAAGTTTTCATCTTTCTTTAACAACTACCAACTACAGTAAACTAAATTGCAAAATTTAACAAACACAGAAGCTATTAGACATTACTAAGTTAAGAACTTGGAAATATAAAAACAAAGAATGACCCTTAAATCACAGAAACACCAAAGACAAAGACAGAACCTTGTAATGGAGAGGGACACCCGTATTAGGACCTAAACCCTTCTCTCCGGTACAAAGTAATCGGAAATTCTCAGCATTTTAGGGACAACGTCATTGTAAAGCTCAATAACAATCCTTCCTTCAAGATCGCCTTCAATGCTAATGTCCATGAAACACTTTGACCGACCCATCTTCTTCTTCTGGTACAAGTCAGCAGTACTATCGATTGGGTTCTGAACCTTCAAATAGTAATAAGCAAAATCAAAAGTCGGCAATTCCAAGTTTAACACAAGAAAATAGAAACAAACGAAATACCTTCTTGTGGATCTGCAGATTGTTGTTGTTCTTGAACAAGTCAGCAGATGAAACCGTGTTATTCTTAGCATGTGAATCGTTCTTCACAACATATCTAAGACGATGTACCCATTTTTTCGTATGCGCTTCTCTCTGGATACGGTATAGGCGTGCGTTGAAAACGCTGAGAGGATCGTATTCCACCCTTTCTTTCTCTTCATTGATAATTCGTTCAAGATTCGTCACGGCCTTCGAAGAAGCTTCCTCGTGAGGAATTCATATCGTTTCGTACACTCCACACTCGAGAAGCGCCGACCAAAATGCAAACTTGCTGAGAGCATTTCGAAGAGCTTCATCATCCTTCGCCGTCCACATCGGAAAGAAGAGAAAAATAGATGAAGCGAGACTTGTTGAGGAATCGTAAAGGAGAAAATTCGGGTTGGAAAGGAAAGATTGATAATAAAAATTATGGAAGTTCAAATTAGGGGTTTGAGTCAGAGACGTTGGGGAAATTAGGGATTATAATAGAGACAGAGCGGTTTTTTTTTTTTTTCTCATATGTCTTTGTGGGACCTAGCTAGATTATGAGTGTTTTTTTTTTCTTTTTTTTTTTTTTGAGATTTTTTACAAACTATCCTATTTATAATTTGAAAAATAATTTTTTAATTTACATGTCATTTATATTTTAATTAAATATAAACTAATTTCTAAATAATTACAATTATTATTATAAAAAATAAAAAATTCAGATAAAAGATATTTTATTGATTTTATATACTAGATAAATTTTTAGAAATTAACCAGAAAAAAATAAAATATATCATTTTGAATACAAGATAAGAAATATCATTCTGAATACAAGATAAGAAATATCATTAATTCTGAATACAAGATAAGAAATATCATTCTTCTTTATCACGTTCTTTAACGTCAACAACTCAAACATCAACAAATATAACTAAACTGCAAATTAAAGTATCTTTCTTGTTTTTCTGTTTTATGTGATTTTAATAATAAAAAAACACATAAATAAGTTCAAGAACACTTTGCCTTTTTATGTTAAGATATCTTAAGATATTTTTAGAGATTTTTCTAAATAAAATCTTTGTTTCTTATGTAAAATAAAATATGTTTTAATCTATAAAATATATAATCAAATTTATTTATTTTTAAATATATTTTTTATAGAAATTATTATTCAGTTTTTAAAGGTTATTTTAGTTGAACAATATAAGTTTATTTTTAAAAAAATAAAGGAAATAAGTATAAGGTATTTTCCCTATTACAAAACTTAAGTCGAGTTATTTCCCCCGAACTTTCTCAAATATATATATAAATACTAAATTAGGACCTGCCCGATGGACGGGTTTTTAAATTTTAAAATAAATTAAATTTAAGAAAATTTATTAAACAAATATTTTTTGTTAGTGATATATCTTAAATTATTTTTGGGAAAGAAGTATAAAACATTTTTTTGTTAGAAAAAAAGTTATTCACAAAAGTTTATTTTTCTACATAAAATAATTTATTTAACTTTCTATATTAAAATTTATTGTTAACATATTCAAATATATATCATGTCCATTAGCTTTTGGTTTCATCTTGTTGTTTACTTTTCCGACCAATGTGTTAGATAAACTTGGACAAAATATCTTAAATCCGAATAAACAAAACGAATCTAACCCAAAAAGAGGTACCAATCCGACAAAAGTCGAATGGATCATAGACTTCTATATCCGAAGGACCAAACCCAAACCAAAAACTGAATGGATATCCAAAGTATTTAAAATAAAATTATATACCCAAAAAACTTAATTATATTTAGACTTGATATAATCCAATTACCCTACAATCATAAACCCAAAAATATTAATTATTTTAATACCAAAATAACTAAAATACCCAAAATTAACCAAAAATATCTTGGAGTTCTTAGTTATATTTGTAAGAATTTAACCAATTTTATTCATTTTTTATAGTTCGATTATACTCATTCCATTTATGTTCAACTAATTAAAAGCGT
Organism: Cardamine occulta; assembly: GCA_028015245.1. Classification (NCBI taxonomy): domain Eukaryota; kingdom Viridiplantae; phylum Streptophyta; class Magnoliopsida; order Brassicales; family Brassicaceae; genus Cardamine; species Cardamine occulta. The sequence goes on from CM051386.1 coordinate 20,863,802, forward strand.
GTAATAAGTAATTATTGGAGTTTAAATAATATAAAAATTAAAATATCTAAATTTGAAATGGAAAGTTTAAATTTTATTGAAATAATAAAATTTAACCTATATTGGAAAAGCGGAAAGTAAAAGTTACAGACATTATTATTTATTTATTTTGGATCTTTTTTTTCTATTAAGGAAAATGAAAATAACACAATATTGTTTTTACATTCCTAACAGGTTTTTTAAAATCTAGAAGAAAATAGAGAAAATGAGAAAAAAAACAGAAGATGAGGAAGTTGAAGAGGACAAGGAAGATGTTTTGAAAATAGCAAGGGATTTTGACGTATGTGTGAATCCATTTGTTGAATACATATGAAGCTCAATTATAGGGGTGGGCATAATTCCTGTCCCGTTTCGTCCCATCCCGTCCCGTCCCATCCCGTCCCGTCCCATTCTTGCTAGGAAATTCCTGTCCCATTTAGAAGGATATTCCCATATGGAACAAATTTTTGATTTCTATTTGGGAACGGGACGGGAATGAGAATTCCCAAAATCTCATTCGGGAAAAATTATATATAATACATAATAATATTATATATCAAATCACACAAGGTACCATAAATTTTAGTAATTTAATGTAAATATTTTCATATTTCATATTTTGTATGATTAAAAATATGTTATTTCTAACTAGTTACTATTCTCGTTTATTTAATTGGTATGCACATAATTCGGTAAACAATCAAACGAGGAATGATGCGAGAGAAAATGAAGATTACTTACTTAGTTTATTAGGATTTTACATTTATGCAATTTATTTTGGTTTTATTTTTATTTTGATGATTTATTACTGAAGTTTATGTTGGGTTGTTTCTGAATTTTAAGTTTTTTCTATTATTAAACAAACTTATTTGTGATAATTTATTATTTTATTATTTTTAATTTTTAATTTGTTCGTCATGTTTATTTTTGAGAATTCTCATTCCCGTCCCGGCCCGTCCCGCTCTCATCCCATATTTTATAAGGGACATAAATGGGACTAGTTTTTTTATTCCAAAATTCTCGTCCCATTCCCATTCCCGTCAAATCCCGTCCCAAATTCCCGTTTGAGTCAACTATGTGATTTTGGCGAGATAATGATTTTGGTAGATGGAATGAAATATAGATCCTAAAGAGGGTCAAACTCTATCAAGCGTCAGACTCTATCTTCCTCTTCCGGTTTTTTCTCATGGTCTATTGTATGTTGCTCTCTCTCGAGTTAAATCTAGAGGTGGTTTGAAGATTTTAATAACAGACAAAAAAGGTAAACCTAACGCATTGATTTGATTTGGATTTGCCTCAATGCCTCACTCCATTACTATGTAACCAAGAAATTTCCCTGAAGGTACACCAAAGGTACACTTCACTTAATTAAGTTTCATGCCATACTCGTTTAATATTTTGATATTTTGAAGCATTGATCGAGGTGTTGAATATGCTCGGACTCTTTGAGAGGATTAACCAACATGTCGTCAATGTAGACTTCCATAATTTTCCAAATTATTTATCGAACATCCTGTTGACGAGGCGCTGATAAGTTGTTCTGACATTCTTCAATCCAAAAGGCATCACAATATAACAATATATTCATTTGTCCGTAATGAATAAAATTTTCTCTTGATCATCTGGATTCATCCAGATTTGATTATACCCGGAGAAAACATCCATGAAGCTCAAAAGGTCATAACCCCACTGTTGATTTGACCAAGCAGTCAATGTGTGGTAAAGGGAAACTATCATTCGGACAAGTTTTGTTGATATCAATGAAATCAACGCAAACCCTCCACTTTCCATTCTTCTTTTTTACTACCACATGATTGGTGAGCCAATCTGGATATATAACTTCGCGAATCAAACCGGCTTTAAGAAGCATATCCACCTCGTCGTTTACAGCTTTAGCTCGGTCAGGACCAAACTTTTTTCTTTTTTGCTTTATTGGCCTGAGCTTTTGTCAACATGAAGCTGATATGTTCCGTTTTTGACACATTCTAACCATGCTTTTTAGAGTCTTTTAGAGTCTTTTATTTATTTACATTTACTTTTTAGAGTCTTTTAGTCTTCTATCGAGTCTTTACAGGTTTTAGATTGCTTTGGAATGAAAACGCGGATTTGGAGATGAAGGATCATGCTGAAACTTCAGAAGTTTGCCATCGGATGAAAGACTTCCCGTGAACCGATTTTGATGACTTTTGGAATCATGATAGACATGGGAGTAGCTTTCATATGGAAGTGGTTTGAAGTCAATCCAACAGTGCAATCAAAAGTTATGCCAATTTTTGTAAAGGCAGTCCAGTCTGACAAGCAGGTGCAGACTTCAGACTAGATCGACTGTTCCACCACCAGATCGATCGATCAATTATATGAAGAATTGCCTTGAGATACCAGATTAACCGTGCCATATCCAGATCGACTGATCCAGTCCAGATCGACCATTCTAGCTTCAGATCGACCATTCCAGGCTTAACCAACAAAAACGCAGAAAAAAGAAAATTTCGACCCAAAACGTGTTTTAACTTATTTATTCAGTTTTTAGCCATTGTTTAGTCTACGCTTTATTTTTCATTCAGACTTCTGGCTTTTGGGAACTTGTAAGCTTTGGGAGACGAATCTCTGACTCTACATATCTTGAGAAGATTTTTGAACCTTTTTTTTGGATTTCTATTGAATTGATCATGAATTTTTCTTCATCTCCTTGTTGTTACTCTGTTTCTATGGCTGGCTAGTTTTCAAGTTAGATTTAGGGTTTTCAAAGGGATTAATGAATCATTGAATCATATATAGATAGGGAATTATCTTAGGGTTCTTCATCTATTGTTGATCTTATTGCTCGAATTAAATTGATCACTTATTTCTTGATCTTAGGTTGTTTAACGCATCAAAAGTGTTTATTTAAATGCCTGAAAGAACATAGATGGGCGGATTGTCCTTAGCCAACGAAAGCTGATATTAAGGCAATCCATGAACATATTGAACCTACTCGTTAATGCTTGTTTACAATTCTAAGTTCAAATGACAGTTTAGACACTTAGGTTGCTAGATAAAGTAATTGATACCAGGACAGTGGATTAGTTAAACATTCATATTTGAGTTCTAGATGGTTTTTATTTATCCCTAAATAATTATCTGGTTCATGATCTCTGAATTCCTGCGAATCACCCTTAACCTAGTGTTTCTTTAAATTGATTTTTACACTGTTTATTTGCTGTTTTCGTTTAAGTTACAACCAAAACTCATATTATTATTTTAGCTTAATTTCATTCTAAAAGAATCATAGTGTAACCTTGGTCCTTATGGATTCGATCCCTAGATTGCTACAACATTTGTTGTGCACTTGTAGTAGTTTATATAGGATTAAAACTTTGTGTATCAAGTTTTTGGTGCCGTTGCCGGGGACCAATTGTGTTACATTCAGTTCTAAGATTGAAGTTTAGTCTAAGATTTATTTTCTAATTTTATTTCTAACCTCTTTTCTGTTTTTTTCTGATTATGGCCATGGATTACAATTATTGGTCATAAGAAGCAGATGTCACATTTGAAGAATGCATTCAGGATGAGCAATATGTGGAGCCACAATTTGATGAGAGTGTGCTTACACGCGAACAAAGAGTAAAGTTGGATGATTTTTGCCTTAAAAATCCAACATACCTTGAAGAAAGGGAGCTCATATCCATGGAGATAATGGAAGCTCATGAACTTAAAGAGGTAATATATTAGGTTCCACCAACCTAACTAGAAGGTACATGCGATTCAACCTTTGAAATTCATAATTTTGAGGATATTCATGTGCCTTGCATTGAAGAAGTAACTTTTAATTTACATATTCCCTTGTTCATTGATGAATGCTATGATTTAATACGTGAGTCTCAAAGACTAGATACTCTAAGGGTAGAAAACCTTGCTAGGGATTACAATGAAATATGTTTTGATATTGAATATCTATATGCTTTGAACGAACATGATCTCGAATTTAAGTTTTCAACGCCTAAAGAATCTAGATCTCTTCTTGAAGAATCTTACCTATGGTTGACATAGATTCTAGAAATGACGATTTTGTGTTTTACATGATTGATGGTGATGCAGTTGACTATTTTGTGATGAACTCGTTTACTTATGAAGTTGACTTTATCTTTCCATAAATGCATTTGATCCTCCTGAGTATTCAATCATCAAAGAATATTTCAAGATATATGCTACATTTGTAGTGAACATCATTGATGAATGTTTTGTCTATTTACCATGGGCGATTGTGCATGATTTTGCACATATTGTTTATTGCATTAATAGGAGAAGGACCAAATGGCCATTGGTCTAGCATTTTAATTCTTATGATTAACATTTTTCATATATCGGTCAAGCTATAGACCTTAAACAAGCGCTTGTGGGAGGAACTCATCTGTAAGTTTTCTTTTATTTTTCTTTTTTTTGAGTTTGTTTTACCTTTCTCTTGATTTATTTTCACACCGAGGCAGTGTGAAGTAAGTCTGGGGGAGGGTATTCGTTGTGTACTAACGTTATTTTCTTTGTTTTGTTTCTTTTGAGTCATTTTGATGTTTTTCTTGAGTGAGTCCAAGTTGTCTTATTGAGTCAAAACTTTGTTGAAACTATGAGATTTTCTTGGAACTACCCACTTTGATTTGTTACTTGAAGAACCATTGCTACATCAGTTGATTGCAGATTTTACTAAGTAGAACTCTGTGGGTGGATTAATCTAACCGATAAATTTTATATCTCTAAGGGGTTTGAAAGATCTAGCATTGACTCCGCACCGAATGAACCTTAACTTCTCAGCTTGGGGTTTGCTATACATCGAGCCTGATTCCTCTTCCAGCTCTGTCCAGATAAGTTTTTCGTGATGTCTCTTTGATCCAGTCTGAGTCCCGTTAAAAGGACGATGAAGGCAAGCCTCATGCAAGTGTCTCCTCACAAGGAACACGAAAGTGAGTTCACACACGCGCCTCCTCACAAGGAACACGATAGTGATTAGCACACCGTTCTTGAACTATTTTTATTATGGGAAGAGAAAATAAGAGAGGTTTCACAATGATAGTATGCATGATAAAAAGCTTAGAAGGGAAATAGTCTATAAAGTTCTTTCATCGATACTCTCTTGCTGAGACCGCACGCCTAATTTATCAACAATGGAGATTTCAGATTTCTCTAAGGGGCTTGAGCTGTATTAGGGATGATAGCTAAGCTTGTGGTTATTATACTAACACAATATCTAATCTTAGCTCTGTGATATATGGATTCAAGAGTGCTGATTGATGTGATGTTCTAAAGTTTGGTGAGTTTCTGTTTTCAAACATCGACTCTATTCTTTGTAGTTTGCTTGAGGACAAGCAAAAGACTAAGTCTGGGGGAATTGATATGTTCCATTTTTGACACATTCTAACCATTATTTTTAGAGTCTTTTAGAGTTTTTTATTTATTTACATTGCCTTTTTAGAGTCTTTTAGTCCTCTATCGAGTCTTTACAGGTTTTAGGTTGCTTTGGGATGAAAACGCGATTTGGAAATGAATGATCATGCTGAAACTTCAGAAGTTTTCTATCAGATAAAAGAATTCCCATAAACTGATTTTAATGACTTTTGGAAACATGATAGACATGGGAGTTACTTTCATTTAGAAGTGGTTTGAAGTCAATCCAACGGTGCGATCAAAAGTTATGAAAATTTTTGTAAAGGGGAGCAGATGAAACAGGTGCAGACTTCAGACCAGATCGATTGTTCCACCACCATATCGATCAATCCATTACATGAAGAATTACCATGAGATACCATATCGACCGTGCCACATCCATATTGACCGATCCAGTCCAGATCGACCATTACAGCTTCAGATCAACCATTCCAGCCTTAACCGATAAAAACGCAGAAAAAAGAAATTTCGACCCAAAACGTATTTTAACCTATTTATTCAGTTTTCAGCCATTGTTTAGGCTACGCTTTATTTTTCATTCAGACTTCTGGCTTTTGGGAACTTGTAAGCTTTGGGAGACGAATCTCTGACTCTACATCTCTTGAGAAGATTTTGGAACCTTTTTTTTATTTCTATTGAATTGATCATGAGTTTTTCTTCATCTCCTTGTTGTTTTTCTATTTCTATGGCTGAGTAGTTTTCTAGTTAGGTTTAGATTTTTTAAAGAGATTTATGAATCATTGAATCAAATATAGATAGGAAATTATCTTAGGGTTCTTCATCTATTGTTGATCTTATTCCTAGAATTAAATTGCAGTAGTTTATATAGGGTTAAAACTCTGTGTATCAGCAGCTCATGAGAGATGATGGGAGGATCAATTCCCAGCATTTCTTCGATGGACTAAGCAAAAAAACTTTTGTTTCTCGATAAGAACTCTACTAGCTCTTCCTGCAATTCTGCTTTTAACCCCAAACCAATTTTCACTATGCGCTCTGGGTGTTCTCGATCGATAGAGACTTCGGTAGTTACCAATGCGAAATGCTGCCCACTAGCAAATATTAAACTCTTCGATGACTCGGGGCTAGTTAATTTATATTAAATTTTTAGCATATGACTCGTAAGGTAGCATGATCTAGACATTTATTGATCTCCTGACCTTTAACAGTTTCTACTCCATTAGGAGTTAGGAACTTGACACACTGGTGGTATGTCAAAGATACTGCTTTCATTTGGTAGATCCAAGGGGTACCCAAAATGATGTTGTACGCAGCTGGTCGATCAAAGACTGTGAATTCAATGATCATTGACACTCCTGCTGTGAGCACATGTAACTTAATTGTGCTAAGTGACATTGATGTTTCGCTTGTGAAAGCAATGAGCGGTGTTGGTGGCCCAACTATGTCCGCGTTGTTGATCCATATCCTTTGTAAAGTACTTAGGAAGATGAGATCGACTGAACTCCCAATATCAGTTAAGGCTTTGGAAACTTTGAAGTTTGCAATATCAAGAGTTATCACCAACGTATCATCATGTGATTTTGTGAGGTGTTGAGTATCAAACTCTTCAAAGGTTATCGACATATGTGTCTTGATTCACTTTTGCTCCCTACTCAGTTCCATCACAGTGGCTTGCTTATGCTTTTTGATAGCGTGAACCGTATCTTGACATAGCTTTGAGCCTCTAATGATTACATCAATTCTTCCTTTTGACGGCTTCGTTGGAGTGTACTCGAAAGTTTTTGGTTTCTTCGCCAATGGCTCTGAACTTTGCTCTTCACACTATTTATTATATTGTTCAATGAACTCTTCAATCTTGAAATTGGCGAGATCTCCGGTAGACCATAGCTCGATCAAGTGCTTCTTAAGTACACTGTATTCTTTGGTGCTATGTTCATTAACTCGGTGGATGTCACAATAAGCGTTTTCATCGTGAACCCAAGTGTTCGAAGAAAGATATCCCAACTTTCCTTTTCCAAGAGAAGATTGTCCAACACTGTTGTTATATGGGAAACCCCAAAACATTTGGTATCCTTAATGGTCTTCGGCTCGAATATTTTAGTTGTAAGCACAACTTCGGGCTTAGTGGTTCGATACTTCTTTTCAAAAGTAACCTTCTCCTCTTTGGCCTCAATCCAATTGTTTGCTCGAAACAAAGCATCATGAATGGTAGTTGGCTTGTTGACTGTGAGCTCCAATCGAAACCTCGATTTGTACCATAAACAATTTTGTTAAGCTCCTAGCAAGGTGGTTTGGGAAATTCCTGGGATCTTGGACATAATATCCTTGAACTTAGCAATATGCTTTCTCAAAGATTTCTAAGGTGACAGATTCCACAGATCGCTATATGTTTTACCTTTTTCCATGAATACAGAGTATTGCATGATAAAGGCCTATGATAACTGATCAAAGTTATCTATCGTTGCAGACTAAAGTTGAGTAAACCACAAGAGGGCTTGACCAGAGAGATTCTTTGAGATTAACTTGCAATAGCCTGCATCTTCTTCATGTGATTCGAGCTCAATTCGCCTAACTACAATCCGAAAAGCAGCCAGATACCTCTTAGGATCGATAGTTCCATCATAGGTCGGTAGGTTGACTCTTCATGCATCCATAATCCAAAAGTTAGTGATCCACGAAGTAAATAGCAAATGACAAGTTTCCTCAATCATTTTGTCTACTTCGGGAGCCAAACTATTTGCCTAGTGGAACTTCGGCTTCCTTTCGTTTAACTGGCGATGAACTTGGTTAAAATCTGACATGATTGCTTGACCCTAAGTATATCTTAACTCAGTTGGGAGATCATTGTTGTTGTTCACCACTTATATCGCAGCTACATGATTACCTCCGCCGCCCACTAAATCACTTGTTAGATTTACAACTCCACCTGGATTGCTTTCGGCATGTGTCATCGTCGTTTGGTTGATCGGTGTTGAAAAGTTTTCACTTTGAGAATGATTCATAGGGGTTTGAGGATTGAAACTCCTTGTGGTCCCAAAAAGCACGCGGGAACTACAACTCCCAGAAGAAGTCCCAGCAGAAATTGAATCCAAACAAAAAGAAATGATTGCATAACTGTTATTTAAATTTACCTAACTGTCTTTCAATGAGGCAAATTCCTTCTCAATGATACTGAGCTTTGTGGACAGATCAGTCGGTTCTGTGAGATTGTGGCAAGAGATGTCTGGATAGTTGTGATGGTGTCAGTGTTGTCAGCGATATTGCCACCGGTTCCGCCATACATGATGAATTTCTTGAGGAGAACTATTCTGAAATGGTAAATTTATAGATTGAAAGTCTGAGTCTCCCCACAGACGGTGCTAAAATGTGGATACAGGATCTCACACCCAATAATATATTGAATAATTTGTAAAGTAAAATAAAAATTTCTTAAGAATTGACTGAAAATAGAAATACATTTGCTAAGAAAAAGTATGAATTTGTTTATTATAATTTCGAGTAAAAAATTGATTGACCCCCTCACAAGACTATGTGGGTCTATATTTATACATAAATTAAGGATTAAATGCTTATAATAAATACTAATTAATCCTATAATTATCTTTTAATTTGTCAGTGACTTTAATGTTATAATGTCTTGACCTTTGAATAATTTTCTTCTTCAGCTTGCAGATTCACCTCGCTTTGCGGATACTCTTGGCTTCGCTTGCTCATTCTCTCCACGAGGCTTCACCGCTGATCAGACCCCAGTTCGCTTCATTGAGCTCTCGAACGGTTCGGGATCCGGTATCAACAGAACCTATGATGAAAATATATTGCATATTGATATTTCACTTGAATTGTTGAGAACCATGAAAACCCTGAGATAATCCCTAAATTCACAATGCCTTAGTCTATTATTTTACAATCGATTTATTTACTTGAATTCTTTAGTTCATTGCATCAATCATTCAAAAACCCCAAAACAAATCTCTTTCATATTTTGTCTTAGTTAGATTTCTTTCTTTGAATTCAATTCGCGTAGCTATTACTCTATGTGGGATCGATACCTTAAGTACTCCAATTGATTTGATGTACACTTGCAGTTTTAACGTTGGGCACTTGTAATCCCCAACGTTAAGCACTTCCTGTAACTCTTCCTCAGTCAAAGATAAACTGAAAACTTTCATTTGGTAGAGCCACAACATGAACTCTTGAATACAACCTCCATTCGTGCGGAATATCAAGGATCTTGTCCGCCATCTTTTGGTTCTCATGATTGAGAAGCCTTCCCATAAGAATGCATGTAATCCTTTCATGCAAAGATAATTTCAGATTACTGTTCAAAAGCAAAGGTTTTTCATCATAAATGGACATCTCTTTCGAGGCCTTGTCTAACGCAAACTCCATAGTTTTTCTTACATGCAAGCAGAATGACGAAACCGAGCAACATACGAGTCCAAAGGTGCGCCGCCGTTGTGGTGAAGATGAAATATGATAAATCTTCAACTTTATGCGATGGTTTCAAGCAATCTTTTAAAACTTAACCGGAAAGATATTCTAAACCGGTAAATTTGGTTAAATAAAACTATAATTGGAATTTGATAAAAAAAAATTATTTTTATTCGGGTTGAATCGATTCAATTAAAAAATTACCTATATAATAACCTTATAATTTGATAAATCTCAAGATCCTTGTGTTTTTGAAAAATAAAAAAAACAGAGGTAACCACCAGATTTTGGGAGTCTAATTGCTAATGATTGTTTCTAAGTTAGGAGCTTAGAATTGAGAAAACTAATAATATACCACTTGTTAATAGATAACCTTTGACCATTTTTTTCAACGTGGATCTAACAAAAAAAAAATCCAACAAAATATTTGAATTTTTTTAAATAGTATACATTCAAAACAAATTATTAATATGAAGTATTTGGTGTTTCTTTCATCAATGGATGGAGGAAAACAAAATATTGAAGTAATAAACAACGATAACATTTATGACAACTCTATCTCTCTCCTCCAAATTCTATAATTTCATTGTCCTTTTCAGCGAATCCAAGAGATAAAAAAGAAAATGAATAGAAATCAATCAACGGTCAAGATCTCAAGACTAAAATCCAAAGGTCAAAAAGAAATGACTCTGGTACTGACACCACCTCTCATAATTCTCGTTAGTAGGACCCTCTTTCTTCTTCCTCTTTCTTCTCCACTGTGTTAGAACCGGGTCGAATCCGTGTTGGGTTCGGGTCGGGTCGGGTCACTTATAAGAAGAGCAAAACCACTTACTCGCTTTCACCCCCACGCACTCTTCTTTCTCTTTCTGACACATATCTTTTTCTCTCTCTTCTGTTTTGAAAGCCAAAGTCTCTCTCTTGGACAGTGATTGAACTGCTTCAAAAGATTTATTACCACGAGAAACCAAGTTCGAGAAGAAGAAGAACAGATTAGTCTTTGTCTTAAACTTCTTTCTTTCATTTCTTCTCCTAAAAGATCTCACAAGAAAGTTCTTTTTTTTTGGGGTTCTTGGTTTGTGGAGTGTGTTCAAATGTGTAGTTGTAGTGTTGCTCTTGATTTGATGATGAGAAAGAACAGATTCTGGTTTTGAGAAATGAGGTTTTGTGTGTATAAGGGTTTGATTCAAAGGTTTCACTGAGTTCTATGGTGAGAGTGAATGGTGTGAATTTGGGGTTGAACAAAGGAGATGGAGAAAGATGAGTTTGTACTTCCGGAGTTAAAGAGTTATAGCTGCTGTAGTAGCTGGAAGTGAGAGAGAGGAGAAAACATTTTAGATTGTACGGAAAAATTAGGGTTTTCAAAGTTTGTAAGAAGTTCAAAAAATTAGAAGACATGAAGCTGTCAACATCTGGATTAGGTCAACAGAGTCATGAAGGTGTTCTGTTTTTTTTTCTCTTTTAGTCTCTGATTTGATATCTGAACAAGTTTCTTAGTTTAGTGTTATGTTGTTTTCTAACACAGGAGAGAAGTGTCTGAATTCTGAGCTATGGCATGCTTGTGCTGGACCATTGGTCTCTCTTCCATCTTCTGGTAGCCGAGTTGTTTACTTCCCACAAGGTCACAGTGAACAGGTTCATACTTAGCTTTTTTGTTTTTGTGTGTGTTTAAAGTATGGAGCTTTGTTTATTTTTATTATTTTAGTAGTTTATATTTGGGCATTTCCATTTAAATTGAAGTGTACTTGTAGGTAGCTGCTACAACTAATAAGGAAGTTGATGGTCACATACCAAATTACCCAAGCCTACCACCACAATTGATATGCCAGCTCCATAATATTACAATGCATGTGCGTAGTTAGTTCCCTGTCCTTTTCCAACTTCAATTTTACTTCTTTTAAAGTAGTTTTGTGATGATTTGCTTTGTAAGTATGGGTTTTTGGTTTGTACTTTTCAGGCAGATGTTGAAACTGACGAAGTCTATGCTCAAATGACACTTCAACCTTTGACACCGGTACATAGATACACATTATGAGTTTTTTCGTTTACTTGAGTCTGTTAACTAAGTAACTTAAAGCTTAGGAATTGGTGTTGTGTATAGGATGAGCAGAAGGAAACATTTGTTCCGATAGAGTTGGGGATACCGAGCAAGCAACCTAGTAATTATTTTTGTAAGACTCTCACTGCTAGTGATACTAGTACTCATGGAGGGTTTTCTGTTCCTAGACGCGCTGCCGAGAAAGTTTTTCCTCCATTGGTATAACATTTTTTTTTCATTAGCTTAGTTGCTAAACATTGTTATTTTGAATATATGTACTCCTTTTGATATCTTGCTTATTCCCTGTTGCAGGATTACACACTGCAGCCACCAGCTCAAGAACTGATTGCAAGGGATCTCCATGATGTTGAATGGAAGTTTCGGCATATCTTTCGGGGTAAGTTTCATCTTTTCTTGGTATGAGGGGATCCCTATAATATCATGTATATATATATATATATTCTATCTAGGTTGGTTTAGAATACCTGTTAAGTATGTCCTGAAGTAGCATTCTACTTTTAGTTTCAGTATTCTTGTTTGGTGAAGTTGGAGAAACTACAACTAGTGTGTGTTCTTGTCCTTGTGTATCGTAAATTGGAATTATTACTTGTTCATATTAAGCCAATTGCTTAGTTTGCTTGGAATAGCAATTACTTAAATGGTTCTGGTGTGATTATGCAGGACAGCCTAAAAGACATCTCCTAACTACTGGGTGGAGTGTTTTTGTCAGTGCTAAGCGACTAGTAGCTGGAGATTCTGTCATTTTCATCAGGTTTGTTTCATTCGCTGTAAATTCACTTTGTGGGGTTGTGATTATATCTTTAACCTTATTACTTGTCAGGAATGAAAAGAATCAACTCTTTTTGGGAATTCGACGTGCCACTCGGCCACAAACTATTGTACCATCATCTGTCTTATCCAGTGATAGCATGCATATTGGACTCCTTGCTGCTGCTGCACATGCTTCTGCAACTAATAGTTGTTTTACTGTTTTCTTTCATCCAAGGTTGATAAATCTCTTCTAGACATGCATCGTCTTTTTCTCTCAGTGTTTTTGATAATATATTTTACTAATATACTCTTCATGTTCAGGGCTAGCCCATCTGAGTTTGTGATACAACTTTCCAAGTACATTAAAGCCGTTTTTCACACGCGCATTTCAGTTGGGATGCGCTTTCGCATGCTCTTCGAGACAGAAGAGTCTAGTGTTCGCAGGTGATGATGATGCTACGTATCTTTGAAACTGAGAAAATTATATTATTATGTTACACATATCACTTTAACATGTATTCTGACAGAGGCATGGAACACTTTCCAGGTACATGGGTACTATAACTGGTATCGGTGATCTTGATTCTGTTCGTTGGCCAAACTCTCATTGGCGATCTGTGAAGGTAACATTATCAAGCCCATGATTTCATGAAGTATGCATTTCACTGGAACTCCATTAATATTGAAGATCCGGGCACTATTGGTGTAGGTTGGTTGGGATGAATCGACGGCAGGTGAGAGACAGCCAAGGGTTTCTTTATGGGAGATTGAGCCTCTTACTACCTTTCCCATGTATCCATCTCTGTTTCCTCTCAGGCTAAAACGTCCTTGGCATGCTGGCACATCATCATTGCATGGTACTCACCATTTGGCTCTTCTCCTTACTGTTATTAACTACTGTAGCAAGTTCACAAATCATTGGCTATAGAAATCTGTTACTGTCACTCAGTTTTGCTATTGGTCTTACTGTTCTTATTTACAGAGAACTTTAGTTACTCTTCGTAGCTTTTGACTTGTTTCATTGTGATGTTACAGATGGAAGAGGAGATTTAGGAAGTGGTCTAACATGGCTAAGAGGAGGAGGTGGAGAGCAACAAGGTTTGCTTCCTCTAAATTATCCATCTGTTGGTTTGTTTCCATGGATGCAACAAAGGATGGATCTTACTCAACTAGGGACTGATAATAATCAGCAATACCAAGCAATGTTAGCTGCTGGATTACAGAACATCGGCGGTGGAGATCCGTTAAGACAGCAGTTTGTGCAGCTGCAAGAGCCTCACCACCAATATCTTCAACAATCAGCTTCCCAAAATTCTGATTTGATGCTTCAGCAGCAGCAACAAGCATCACGCCATCTCATGCATGCTCAAACCCAAATTATGAGTGAGAATCTTCCCCAGCAGAATATGAGACAAGAAGTTACTAACCAACCAGCTGTGCAGCAGCAGCTACCGCAAGCAGACCAAAATGCGTATCTTAACGCTTTCAAAATGCAAATTGGCCATCTTCAACAGTGGCAGCAGTCAGATATGCCTTCGCCTTCGTTCATGAAACCAGACTTTACTGACTCAAGCAACAAGTATGCAACAACAGCTAGTCCAATGCATCAAACCTCTGCCTCGCCGGGTTCGGGAGATGGCAACAATCTTTTGAATTTCTCTATAACTGGTCAGTCTGTACTGCCTGAGCAGTTAACATCAGAGGGTTGGTCTCCAAAAGTATCCAACACTTTTACAGAACCGTTGTCACTTCCACAAGCCTATGCTGGGAAAAGTCTTGCTCTAGAACCCGGAAATCCCAACTTAAATCTGCAGAATCCTTCTCTTTTTGGTGGTGATCATGACTCTGGACTTTTCCTCCCAAGTACGGTTCCACGCTTTGGTTCTTCATCAGGAGATGCTGAAGCTTCACCTATGTCACTAACAGATTCAGGATTTCAGAATTCGTTATATGGCTGCATGCAAGACACAACTCATGAGTTATTGCATGGAGCTGAACAGATTAACCCGTCCACCCAAACTAAGAACTTTGTAAAGGTGCTGGTTGGTTCTGGGCTCAGGGACTTGTTTGTGGCTCTGTTGTCTCTATAAGTACTCATTTGCTTATCAAATCCAAAAATGCAGGTTTATAAATCTGGTTCGGTTGGGCGTTCACTAGACATCTCCCGATTCAGCAGCTATCATGAGCTGCGAGAAGAGTTAGGGAAGATGTTTGCTATCGAAGGGTTGTTGGAAGACCCCCTTAGATCAGGCTGGCAGCTTGTATTCGTTGACAAGGAAAATGATATTCTTCTCCTTGGCGATGACCCGTGGGAGTAAGTAAAATCTACTCTTCTTCGATTTGTATACTTCTGGGACATACTATATCTTGACAAGCTTGTGGTATACAGGTCATTTGTGAATAACGTTTGGTACATAAAGATACTATCGCCGGAAGATGTGCAACAAATGGGAGATCATGGCGAAGGGAGTGGTGGGTCTTTCCCGCAAAACCCGAACCATCTCTAAAAGCTACTTTGGTGTCTGTGAACGAACGCCTTTGTTTCGTTTGAAGTTAGTTCTACTGGTCATTTTATATGCCATCTCTCTTTGTTTTGACGTTTTAGAAAGAAACATAATCATATTTGTGAGTATGTATGTGTCCTGAAAACTTTAGGGCTATCTTTAGCTTTGTACTACTAGACAACACTCTCTTGTCATAAACAAGAACCTTTTATTAAGTCTCTCATGTAATTCAATTTTTCTAGCATTATTAGCCAACGTTACAAATTGTGATCCTAGCTATAGCACTATGCGGTTCGAATATGAGAGTCAAGTCCCAACAATCATTATCATCCTTTTTTCACTTTGAAAACTATTAAGCTAATTAATAAAAAGAACAATGAAGAACAAAGTTATATAATAATAGATACGAATAGAAAGTTCAGATTACTTAATTTGAAACATGAGAAATACAATAGTAGTTTTTCTTCACTTAAGTGTAAATTTAGAAGGTATACCAATACAAACCAGACAATACAATCTATACTCTAATAGAAAAGTTCAAAACCCACATATATCACAATTCATAGGGTAACCCCATAGATAATTTGTATTCATCTTCTCTCTTTCTTTTTGATCCAAAGAGTACTTACACATCAGACTTCTTAACCTTGAGCAGAGCATCATTCATGGCATTTCTCAATCTCTTATCATCTTTTGCATGATAGAAACATTTACGTTTCTTCGAGTCCTCTATGAGTTTTGCCCAAATCGAACCACTACGAGCCAGAGTTGTCTCATTTCCAATCACCCATAAACATTGCTTTGCTCGAGTGAGTGCCACGTTAGCTCTTTGACGTTTAGAGAGAATCCCACTTTGCCGTTACCGTTACTTCTAACGGTAGAGATGATGATAACATCTTCTTCTCCTCCTTGAAACCCATCTACTGACCGAACATTCAAAGTGAAAAGCTGACATGATAAGGAACCGTACTTATCTTTCATTCTCTCCTGGATTGCTCTCACTTGTCCATTGTATGGTGAAATAACTCCAACACTTATCTTCATCTTTCTTTCACTTGAAACTATTCCAAAACCAAGTAAATAAGAATAATGAAACAGACTAATATATACTAACCAATCAATAAAGATTAATTAATACCTTTGAAAAGATTAGATATGATTTGAGAAATAACAGCAACTTCAACCATGTTCTTGGGACTATGTCCATCACCAAACTCTTCTTTTCCACGTCCCACATTGATAAACGAGAAAGAACCAAACATGGTTCCTTGAAGAAACCTCTTTTGATATTTGCTTTCTTGAACAATCGCAGCATCTTTGATTCTTCCATCATAAAACTCCTTATTAGGGAAAAGACTAATCCAAGGATGCATTCGATATTGAACATCAAGCATATGCTTGTTGTGACCGAGTAAAACCAAGCTTTCGAACAAGCTTCTTCCAAAATTCGCCTTCTCGCATTCATCGTTATGAACCAATGCAGGTAACTGAAACTCATCTCCTAGTAGAACAGCATAGCGCAGTCCCGGAAGTTGAAATGCAGCAACTGATTCACATTCCTTAAGCTGAGCCGCCTCGTCAACCACAAGAAACTCTACATTTCCTGTCCTTTCCCCATTCATTTCTGCAGCACCTGAGGCTGTACAGAAGATTATATGCGCGTTTCGTAGACAAAATCTCCTAATATTTTCACTTAAGCCATTAAACTCTTTCTTTACAAACTCTCCAAATGTAAGAATGTTTTCAGCTTCTTCCTTGTTTTTGTTTTCAGCTTCTTCGTTCTCTTTGTTTTCAACTTCTTCCTTCTTTTTGCTTTCAGCTTCTTCATTCTTTATGTTTTCAGCTTCTTCCTTCATCTTTTCAGCTTCTTCCTTCTTCTTCTTCTTTTTCAATTCACGTTTATATTGCTTGTACTCGGCCTCTGTGTTCTCAAGAAAATGTATCAGTGACTCTAATCTCCGCTTCCATCCAGAAGATGATGATAACAGTTTCTGAAACCTATCGACGCGATGATCAAGAAACACATTGCGAAGATCATCATCATTTTCAATCCCCATTCTGTTGTGGTTACCAGCTAAAACAATATTCCCCAATCCATAATTGGCGTGTTTTGAAGTTCCCTTTGATAAAAACAATAGCCTTGATGTTACTTCTACAACAGCTGTATTTGTAGGAGCACACACAACTGTTTTGCACTTTAGTTGGAGAAGGACAAAGAGAAGAGTCGCAACCGTCTTTCTTTTGCCTGTTTCTGGAGGTCCCCATATCAACTTCACACTATTCTTATGTTTACAGTTTCTTGTCTCAAGGCAGCTCAAGACTGCAGATTTTTGGGAAGAGTTCAAGTTCGTTGAACGGATCATATCCAAAACATTTGGTCCCCATTTTCTTGAAGAAACAGTTTGCTCTATACCCTGTAACACAAGAAACCCACAATTGACAAACAAAAACATTATAGTTGATGCATTTTCTGAAGGGATTACATTGTACGGTTTTGAAATGAAATAAAGAGAGTCAAGACTATTTCTTATATACATACCGCAGTACTTGGCTGAAGAACACTCTTGATGAGATCAAAGTTGGGAGCTTCATGGTGCAAAGCATTCCATATACGACTGTTTGTAGTTGAATTCATGAGGAGAACACCGAAACCAAGTGAAGTTTTCTCTTCATTGGATATTAATCTTGACAAAAAAACAGAGATATTTGGATTAATCTTTCTTTTTTCTTCTGAGATTTTGGGATGACCATCGACAGAAACGTAGGCAAGAAGCAATGGGTTCAAGTCATGGAAACTTCTTGGTCTTGTCTTTGTGAGAGCTATGAGATCTCCACAATGTGGTTGGTATAACTTTGCATCATTCTCTTCATCCATTAATTTGAGAATGTGTAGCAAATTGTTGCAACTTCCACTTGATTCCTTTGTCAAGGAACTTATTTGAAAGAGAGGAGATTTCGATAAAGATTTGAACCTTGAGCACAACACGGTTCGAGTTTCTTCAAGTAGGTGAGGAAGAAAACACTTAAAGTATTCATCAGTGGAACTAAACCTGTCTGGTATTGTCTTTATCTGTTACAAAAACTAATATTTAGGGAAAATCCCATAAAAAACGTCAAACTATTAACATTTTTCTAACTAAAACCTTCAACTTTTTCTGTTTCCATATTAAACCTCCAAGTCAATAATTTTGCTAGAATAAACCTTCAAGTCAATAAAACTGACCACAAATGGAGAGTTGACTAAAACTCAACGAAAACATTATTTAACACTGTTAACTTCTGTTAATTATTTGCTAATTCTATTTATTTTTTTATAATTTTTATTTACCATTTTTAATTTACATATAATAAAATAGATTTTATCTTTTAAAAAAAGTATTTTATCTTTAAAAACTGGTAAATAAAAATAAAAATAAAAAGTATTTTATTCTTAAAAAAGTATTTTATTTACCATTTTTATTTACATATAAGAAAATACTTTTATTTACCATTTTTATTTACATATAAGAATATACTTTTTATCCTTTTAAAAAAGTATTTTATCCTTAAATAAGTATTTTATTTATCATTTTTATTTACATATAAGAAAATACTTTTTATTTTTATTTTTTTTACCAGTTTTAAGGATAAAATACTTTGTAAAAAGGTAAAATCTATTTTCTTATATGTAAATAAAAAATGGTAAATAAAAATTATAAAAAATAAATAGAGTTAGTAAATAATTAACAGATGTTAACGGTGTTAAATAATTTGTTTGTTGACTTTTAGTCAACTCTCCATTGTGCTCAGTTTTATTAACTTGAAGGTTTATTCTAGCAAAATTATTAACTTGGAGGTTTAATATGAAAAATGTTAATAGTTTAAGGTTTTTTATGGGATTTTCCCTAATATTTATAAGTACCAAAAGATTGCATACAAAAGAAAATGAAAAAAAACAAAAAACCTTTTCCTTGTAGAGATCTTTGTTGAGAATATCTTTGATAGACCAAGAAAATATTCTATCAAGTAGACTTGTTTTCTCGTTTCTTTCCATTGTTTAGCTTTCCGGTTATTCACTTTTTTTTCCTGCGATATAATAAAGAAGAATGCAAAAAAATTGGTCAGTAAGGTTGTAAGAACAACAATGAAAAGCCGAGTTATGTTCATAAAGATGTGATTTTTCTTACAAGGGAAACAAATAGAGTGATAAGTAGGAAGCGCAGCTTCAAGAAAAATGGTGTAGAGAGTCAACAAAAGTAAAGAGAGACTACAACGACAAGTATAGAGAATCTATAAGTAATTTTACTTGGTTTACTTAAGGAAGAAGAAGGCGAAAGGTCTAGAATTTGAAGAGTTTTTTCTTCTAATTTCACAATTTTACATAAAATGTCCTTTTTCTAAAATCATTTGTAAAATAAAGCTAAAAGGTAGATTTTTAGTTGTTTTTTTCTTTTTTTGTGTGCAAAGTTGTTTCCTTTTCAAAAAAAAAAAATACGTACTATTTTATTTTTGAAAATTCTGAGGCAAGATCGTAGTCTCTTAAAAATAAAATCGATTATTTTCCATAAATTTTCCTAAATCCACCTTTCTTCCCTAATTAGAAGATGGATGCTGTTAAATATTCACCGCTTGAGCTACCTCATCCAAAATTATATTTATTAATTAAAAACATTAATTATCTTAAGACTAAAATACCCAAAATAACCGAATAACCTCATATTCTTAGTTATATTTGTGAAATATTAACCAAAAATTATTCAAATTTGACCAATTTTTTAGTTTTCCTCTAATATTTTTGATATCCGAACCCGATCCGTACCTGGACAGAACCAAATCAGAAAATTATAAATATCCAAATGAGTATTTAATCTCTTAACCAGAAAATCCAAAAATCCAAAAATCCAAAAAACCTGAACTGATTTCCAAACATCCAGGCCTATCACAAAGTAAATCAAACTAGAACGAAGAGTTGAAATGTATATATATTATCTGAAACAATAATTTGATACAATTTTTGCAATATATACTTATATAGACTTCGAAACCCATGAAGAAAGTTGCATTATATACATATACTAGGGAAAGTTCCGCGCATTATGCGGAGTTGATATATATTTATGTGTTTGAAGTATATGTTTGTTGACAAAAGGAGTCGTGTAGTTGATGTTGTTTTTTTTACTTAGAGGTCTTGTGATTTTTAGTTGGGGATGATTTATGGGTTTCTTTTTTGTTATAAGGTGAAATTTATTAAGAATAACTTATGCGTATCATTTTATGATTCATGCTTCTGATTTATGATAGAGTCATTTATAATAAAACTACGTGAGTACCCACGCAATGCGTGGGTTTTTGTTTTGTCAAAATGTATCTCGAACATGAGCTTAACATTTTTGAAACACACATATTGCTCTAGATAATTATATATGCCGTGGATTACCATTCAAACTCATGTGGCATGTGAACCTTATTAGAAAATAAATTGGTAGTCTATGTTTAATTAAATCAACTGCATTTACAACCATATGATTTTCGGATATAGAAGAATCAAATCATTTCTATTTACCTACTAAATAGATAATTTGAGATTAATTTAGTTTATTACTTACTAAAAAGAAACGAAAAAATTAAGAAAAATTTGGAATCATGAAAGAGAAGAAAAAGATGCATGATTTATTATTTTTAATGATATATTTTTATCTATAAAAATAAATTGATATGTCATTAAAAGAAATGTTTAATATACTGGGTTTTCTTTCTCATACATATTTTAATTTTATATATTTACTTAATATATAAAATTTTGAGATATAATCATTTGAATTATTCTTCTACTATAATATAAAAAAACTTTAGACAAAAACACTAACAAATTTATCAAAAATAGACAAAAACAAATTAATATATTTTTTTGATTATATTGATCTTATATATAATATAAAATAAATCATAATTTAATTGACCACACAGATATATAATATAAAAATAAATCATAAACTGATATACATTGTAACTATTTAAATATAATTAACAAACATAATACTGATAAATATGATTAAACATGCAAAAAGATGATGAAAATATAAGAGAAGTTAAAGTCTCGAATTATGTAATATTTATACTTTATGGTTTTTAAAAACGTTTAATTTAAACTATTTAATCTTTAATGATTTTAAGGTAATTCAATCGAATTAATTGATTTGTCAAAAATTAATAGTTTGATGAGGTGGTTGAAATTGGTGATGTGGCTGCAGATTAAAAGAGGGAAAGAAACCTGATATGTCGACGCTGGAGAGACTCCTTTCAACCATTATATATAGGATATGTACTCTATATTATCCATTTTGTTTTTTTTGCTATTTATATATTAGTGTACAATAGATGTTGGTTTTATTTTTTTTCTAATTTATTGTATCATATTTAATTGCTTTTAATTTTTAGTTTTATTGTTTTTAATTATTGGTCTTAATTCTCTTTGATTACTAGTATTATTTGTGCTAACCAATTTTGTTGTTGTTGTTATATATTGTCCCATACATTTTTAATAAAATTTTATGGCCACTAATTGTGTTATTTTGGTTCTAACTTTAGTTAAATTGTATGGATTTATTTGTAGTTTTTAATATAAGTTTTTTTAATAAATTGGCTATATATATTATAGCATATTAGAGAGACTTTTGGGTGATTTAATTTATTGGAAAGTAACATAATTTTGTTTCTCAATAAATAGATAATGATTCATATATTTGTATTTAATATGTTTTAACTGAGACTAACCATTTATTATTTTAGTAAGCAAAAGTGAGTAAAGTCAAGATTATATTTGTTATAGAAGAGTAATTGAATTTTAAGATTATTTATATCATTGCCAGACAAAACAAAATGCAAGAGGATGAAAAATGAGTTTAGAGAAAAAATGAGAGGTAACAGAGCTTCAGGATATGATTTGAGTTGGAAACAAATAAAAATGCTTTGTTATGATCTTTCTCAAAGGGTTATATATTGTGCTCGGTTAAATAGATTTGCGGCATAAGGATTGATTTAACATACATTGATTGGATTAAAGGTTGTGGGTTTTTTTGGTTTAAATTCTCGGTTTTCTGGAAAAAAAAATTTAGTAGTTTCTAATACTACTATTGATTGGATGAAAGATTTTGAATATTTTTTGGGGGGTTTTTTGTTGTCTATTTCTTTTGATGGATTTTAAGGGGTTTATGATAATTTTTCCTTTTTCCTTTTGTTTATTCTTAAGACATTTGTTAGGGTTTTGGTTGGAAGGAATATATTAAGTTTTCATTTAATTTAATTATGTTTTGTGAAAGATAGTTTTTTTTTTAACGATTTTTAGAGGTTTATGATATTAATTTAATGGAGGGGTTTTGGGTATATTTGTTGGATTTTATTAATTTCTATTATTTGGATGGATTTTTGTAAGAGACTTATGATAATTTTCATTTTTATTGTGTTTTTTGGGAGACCTTTTTTTAGTTTTTTTTTGTTAGAAATAATATAATAAGATTTCATTTATTTTCATTACGTTTGTTTAGAAATAGTTTTTAGAGTTTTGGGTTAGAAGAAAATTAGAAAATTAGGAAAGAGAAAATAGTTAGTAGGTAACACGTAGTCAGAGCTCCACTAATTGGTAACCCTAAGATATTATATAAGATTTATGGTTATTTATATCATGGCCAGACAAAAAAAGCAAGAGGATGAAAAAATAAGTTTAGAGAAAAATGAGATGTATCAGAGCTCCATGATATGATTTGAGTTGGAAAAAAATGAAAATACTTTGTTATGATCTTTCTCAATAGATTATATACTGTGTTCGGTTAAATAGATTTGTGGCACAAGAATTGATTAAGCATACATTGATTGGATTAAACGTTGTAGGTTTTTTTGGGTTGATATTCTCGGTTTTTTGGAAGAAATTTTTTTAGGGGTTTCTAATACTACTATTGATTGAAAGAAGGATTTTAAATATTTGTTGGTTTTTTATTGTTTATTTCTTTTGACGGATTTTTAAGGGGTTTGTGATAATTTTTTCTTTTTTTCTGGAGAAATTTTTGGGGTTTTGGTTGGAAAGAATATATTAAGTTTTCATTTAATTTAATTATGATTTGTGGAACGATTTTGATAGTTTTTTTTTGTTCGAATTTTCTGTTTTTTGGAATGATTTTTAGGAGTTTATGATTGATTGGATAGAGGGTTTTGGATATATTTGTTGGATTTTATTAATGTCTATTATTTGGATGGATTTTTCTAAGAGGTTTATGATAATTTTTATTTTTATTATGTTTTTTGGGAGACATTTTTTAGAATTTTTGTTAGAAATAATATAATAAGATTTTATTTGATTTAATTATGTTTGTTGAGAGATAGTTTTTGGAGTTTTCGGTTAGAAAAAAATTAGAAATTAGGAAAGAGAAAAATTAGTTAGTAGGTGATCGTGTAAGAGCTCAGAGCTCCACTAATTGGTAACTCTATTATATTATATAAGATGTATATATTTGACAGCTAAAATTGCATTATATTTACTTTTCTTATTAAAAATTATTTGATAACGTATCCCATTCAATCTTGCTCAATCTCATTCTATTGCATTAAATAGTTATGGCTGTACATAATATCTCACTATTAGTAGTACCATGTTTAGAACAATATTGTAAATTTTTGATTAAATTAGTTATATTTATGTATAAATAAGAAAACAAGTAGAATTCCTCATAATTTATAAAGTTACACTTCTAGAAATATTTACTTTTAAATTATTTCATTTATTTATATCTAATTAACCATTACAAATAAAATAAAGAGAAAATTCTATAAAATTACACCAACTATTTATCTATTTCTATGAAAATACATAAACTTTTGGATACCCAAAAAAATACATGAATTAATAATGTCTTCCATTATTATAGACAAACTTTTGAATTGTATACATTTAACATGAAATAATATCCGTTAATGTTTTCAAATTAAATGTTTTTAAGAAAATAAGAAAAACAAAAATAATTATTTTAAAAGTCCAGTAAACTATTTTTTTTTTTTTGAAAAAATTAAAAAAAATTTTGATTTTTATTCATAAATAAAAATCTAAATCCCGATAAAAATCCTAATATTCTTTAAAAGTTGTCAAAATTCTAAAAGAAAAATAAAATATATGTTTTTAGATTCACAGAAAAATTCAGTAATATAGTTACTATTTTCTGAAAAATAGTATTGTGAAAGTAAAAATATTTTAACTATATAATTATATGGTAATGATATGATTTACCATGGTATTTAGATGATAGTATTGTGTGAAAATGTAAGAACACAATGTAGTTAATTGTGTTATGCATAATTTTGACGTGAAAGATATAGTATACATAAATATTTGATTTTAGCTTTTAGAGATTTTAAAGAATATTAAGATTTTTATTTGATTTTTAGATGATTTTTTATGAATCCAAAATTTAAAATTTTATTTTAGAATATTGCAAAGTTAATTTAGATTAATTTAGATTATTGTTTTACAAACTTTTAGTTTTTGTTTTACAATTTTATTTGTTTTCAGAATTTTAATATGTTTTTATTAAAACAAAATTAATGGATATTACTTTCTATCCACTTGTGGGTGTTAAATACATAGAATTTAAAATTTTGTGTATAATATCAGAAGATCTAATTTTTTGGGTATAAAAAATTGATGTATTTTTATGAAAATAAATAAATAGTTGGTGTATTTTATGGAGTAATAAGATTCCATGCACCATTATCGAAGCAAACAACAATTGCATGCTAAGCTTCCATGCACCATTATGGAAACAAGCAACAATTGCATGCTAAGCTTCCATGCGCCATTATAGAAACAAGCAACAATTGCAATAATTTCTACGTCGGTGAAGCTGTTGCCATGCCCATCTCTGGCCCATGTCCTAGTATCCAAAAAGCCCCTGTCGGCTTTCTCCACTCCATCCTTCCACACTATCGTATCTCAAAGGATGTACTCTCGGGTTTACTCTTGAAGCTTCCAATTCATCACCATCTCATGTCTTCAGATGTGGCATAACCTTCAGACAAGACTGGATTTCACAACCGAGTTAATAGACCATCCATTTACACTGCGTATTCCTCTTGTCTTGAGGTTAAAACATTTCCGACATCTATGTTTGTTGAGGGCCAGTGGCGGACTCAGCCAGTTTTTTTATTGGGTGCAAAATATCAAAAGTATGGTTTTGAACCCATGACTTCATTCTATTAGTAAATGCAAACTTGACAATTGTGCCACTTTAGTTGATTAACCTAGCGTAAAAAACTAGATTTTTATAGTTTATGTGGTGTCAGCTAACCTCACATCCTTACATGTGGGTCCGCCCCTGTTGAGGGTTGTTCCGATGACATTTCCATTTAAGTCTCCTTTGGTGAGCTTCAAAGTTTCAGCATCTTCAACTCCACATTATTGATGTTGTGTCTCGCTGGACCAACTTTCTTCGTCGGTGAAGCTCTGGGCTACCTGACGTTTCATCCGTTTGATCTGCTCTCTTGGTTTGTGTATATGGGCCTTGTTCCTACTCTCTTCTTAATGGGCTGGGCGAGCTCATTAAGAGTAAGTTGTTTAAGCCCAACATGTTCTAAGCTTGTAGAAATCTGCACCATTGTTTTATTGGAACTGTGTTATTGGAACATTGTCTGTTTGCCTCCTCCAACGTCACCAATATTCTTCTCACTTATTCTATCATCCTCCATTTTGGAGAGAACTTTTTCACCAATTATCTTCTTTATGGAGAACATCCTTAAATGTTCGGCCTGGATGGCATCACGGGCTAAAAATCTTCGTTCACTTGTTCTTGATGACTGAAGAACTAACCATTTTGAAGGTGCTTCTGATTCTTTGTATGTAACCTATCTTTTAATTTTCAAGCTTTGTTTCTTGTTTATGCTTCAAGTCCAAAATCCTTGGTATCAGTTACACAGTTTTTTTTTAATTGTAACAGTGTCCTAAGTTTAATATTAGTATGTTGACGAAAACAATATATATACAATTGAAAACTAAACCATCATGTCTTTTATGAAGTGACACAATTTTCTATGCTGAGTAAGCCTCTATACATATCCATTTTATTAATATTTCTTTAGTTTATTTCTTTGTTCAATACCTTTGCTGCAAACAAATTATTTTTTTCTAATTAAAAAAAGGCAATCTCAAATATTTCTCACCAATAAATATAGACCTGCATCAATCATTTAATGTAAGATGGTCATCATCTTAGCCAAACAAAATGAAGCATAACCTGAATTCAAATAGATAAAACAACATAAGTATCCATAAATACTAGATGGAATTTTAGAACACTGTATATAAACAATTAAAATGGAATTTTTAGGGTTTCTAGTCAACCAGGACTTTCTAGAAAATATTTTCCATACGTTTAAACGCTCTGCCTCGATGGCATTACAAGATAAAACCTTCGTTCACTTGCCACTGATGACTAATGAGTAAAGAACTAACCCTCTGAAAGAAGATTCCGATTATTTTCTTTTAATTTAGCCTTCTATCTTTTAAATTTCATGCTTTGTTTCTGGTCGATGCTTCAAGTCCAGAATCCATTGCATGAAGTGGTTTTCTTGTGTTGTAACCACTTTCTAAGTTTAATATGTTGACAATTATATATATATATTGAAAACTCAACCACCATTTCTTTTATAAAGTTCAAAATTTTATATGCCTAGTAAGTCTTTATACAAATCCATTTTATCAACAAATCTTTAGTATATTTAGTTGTTCAACAACTTTGCTGCAAACAATTTTTTTTTCATTAAGTAAACGGTAAACTATTATATGTCCCACCAAATACCAATAAATCTAGGCTTGCATCAATCATTTAATGTAAGATGGTCATCATCTTATCCAAATAAAATGAAACATAACTTGAATTCAAATAGATAAAACAACATAAATATCCATAAATACTACATAGATTTATAAGAAAATGACACCAAATTATTTTTGGAATTGAGTTGCAAAAATAATATGAAAACAAAACAACATAAATACTACATAGATTTATAAGAAAATGATATTTAGTCAAGAAAATGACACCAAATTATTTTTGGAATTGAGGTGCAAAAAACAATATGAAAACAAAAGACATTTGATAAAAACTATGGTTGGTTCTGGTTTTGAAGTGCCGGAAGTTTCTCACGAATAGCACGGGTGCTTCCTAAAGCCATAGATGGTCCAACTGAGGTTGATGAACCAGCATTTCCATGACGCCCATCAATATCTGAAAGTAAAGAGTTATGTGTAGGGAGGATATTATTGGGATATGGTGGCACTCTATCTGGTCCTATGATGGAAGCGAGCTCACTCCTTGCTCTCTTAATTTGTTCATCCAAAAATTTGACATCATTTTGGTATTTTAATAACCTCCCATAATAACCAGATATGGGGTCACGTACACGAGCCTCTGCCTTGTAACACTAAGTGATTACAGCATTTTCACGTTGGAAAGGTTGAAGATTACTCAAGATCTTGAAGACATTGTCTCCTCCAAAGACTGTATGAAGACATTCAAATATTCCAGTCTTGGTCGATGGGAAATGTGGCTTCAATATGCAACCGAGAGTACATTCCCGTTTCATAACCTTGCATGCAGAACAACTGGTGCATGGGATTCATTCTTCTTCTTGTTGTTTATCGCTTAACTGAAAAAAAAAATAAGATGTGATAAGAGAATCATCCTCATAAGTTTCTTATATGCTTATTTGATATTTTATTAACAATATGAAAGTAATATATATTGGATCTTAGATATAAACAAGCTTAAACAGTTGAACTATAAATCAAAGCCTAGACCATAAAAAACTCAACTCTTGAAACTGATAGCATAGCACTTTATCGGTCATGATGAATAAAATGTATATAGGATGCAAATTTGTTCACATAAGGAACACTGATTTTACCTCGAGAATCTTGAAAGTCTTTACACCGCAAAAGAAACGAAACCAATATGTCTGATGAATTAAAATGAGAAAAGTACTTTGAGTTTTATAGCCATGACTTGAAACATGATTCAAACTCTTAAGGTACTTATTTAGGTAAAAAGATAATGCATCCAGTAATTATCGAAAGTTTGATCTCTTAATGAATGCTAAATTTTACTGTGGTACATCACTGTTTTGGCAAGATAACAACCCGTTTGGGCAGGCATTCAAACTCTTATTTCACTTATTTAGGTAAGAGGATAATGAGTCAAATATTTCATTGTCTAAACTTTGACTTCTTCTATATGCTATTGTTTTTTAATTTGACTGCAGTACATCATTTTTTGGCAAGATAATAACACGTTTTTGCATGAATTAACTATGTTACTTTTTTATACATAACTTGTTCTTATATTTAATTTTCTTTCTCAAACGTTTGGTAACTTGTCGCATTCAATCTTGCTGAATTTCATTCTATTGCATAAAATGTTATAGTACATACTTAATAACTCCATTAGTAGAAGCATGTTAAGACAACAAAATCAGAATTTTTTTATTAGAATGTACGCACAAATCAAGAAATATAAATGTGGTAGAAAAAGGAAAAGGAGTAATAGCTCAAGGAAATAGTAAAAGAAAATATTGCACTTGACACCTTTTACGTATAAGCAGTTTTCTAATATATGTCATGCATGTACAAGACCATATGGTGACAAACTGTATTATATTTTAACTATATAATGTTATTATACAGTCGAAAAAGAAAAAAAAAGTTTTTTTTTTAAATGTTGTTAACGTTTTGAAAAGAAAAAATTAACAAAACCAAATAGTTTTTTCTGTAATAACAATTAACCCTAAAATAAAAATAAAATGATTGTATCATTAGTTTTTCATTAGTTCAATACTTATAAACTGATTAGGAAACTAAAATTTTCTTTTATTCCGAATAGGAGAATTTTACCCATTTAATATTTATGTAATATTTCATAGTATTCATCATGATCAATATTTTATATTTGTATCTTGACTAATTTTTATGATTACATGATTTTTTACAAAAAAAAAATATCCATCACATATAACGACTCTATATACATCTATATTTTATATGGTATGGTGTAGTATGTCTAGCGTATTTTAGAACACTGTGTAGAAGCAATATCAGAAAATGGAATTTAGGATTTTTAGTCAACAAGGATTGTCTAGAAACATTT
Source organism: Cardamine occulta (assembly GCA_028015245.1). Classification (NCBI taxonomy): domain Eukaryota; kingdom Viridiplantae; phylum Streptophyta; class Magnoliopsida; order Brassicales; family Brassicaceae; genus Cardamine; species Cardamine occulta. The sequence goes on from CM051386.1 coordinate 20,893,096, forward strand.
TTTATAGAATAATTAGAAAAAAAAAAAAATTACCAAACTAAAAGATTTAAATCTCTTATATATAAAAAAGGGATTTTGGGGCCTCTCCATGTGTCCACCTAAGCTTTTTCAGAGTCTTCCTCAAACTACCACGTCAGCCACTCTTAAAAAAAAACAACACCTTTTCTAATAAAATCATACTACCCGAAACAGATTTTCAAACACTATCAGACCCACTAAAAAGAAACACACTGCAGCCCATTAACAAAAAAAAACTATAGCCCACCAAACAACCCATTAACAAACATTAATAAGAAGGAAAAAAAACATGAAGCGTCTCCTCTTCCACAATGCCTGCAACTCCTTCTCTTAATCGTCGCCTGCATCACCTTCTCCTTCTCTTAATCGACCACTACGGTTTCTCAATTCAATGGTCTTAATACCTTCTTCATTCGGACTCATGGCCTACCTTATAAAATTTGGGTTTACTAATCCCACAAAAACAACAAACAAAACCTAGACACCCTCCCAAACTAATCAAATCATGGCTCCTTCAGCTACATCCACCCAATCAGCGAGTACCAAGACTTTCGATGACCTTGACGGTGATTTCTGCAAAGATGAAGTGTTAGTCAGGTTAATCCATTTTTGGGAAGCACAAAATCACACTAGAGGCAATGCTCTCCTCGGCATAGAACTTCTATTCATTGATACAAAGGTATTCAAACTTCCCACCCCCTAACACTTACAAGTTCCAACCTCAATATCATTCTAATTATTATATACTTTCTAACTAAATCCTTTATTCCCAGCAGTCAACAACGATCCAAGGATTTATATCTGCAATATGATTCATAGCGTCTTCACGTAAAAATAATTAGGCACGCTTCTAATGAATCATATGTGGAATGAGAAGAGGTGGGAGCGATGGCGAGATCAATACAATTACCAAGACACGAACTTTGCACCAAGGTTTTTCTAAACTCTACATCTCTCTCTGATTGACGTCAATGAATTCCCATGGTATTCTCATATTCTGTTTGTAGAGTTTACTCCGTCACATAGACATTTTCTTTTAGAATAAAATTCCTGAAGAAGAAGGTGTACCTTTTCCTATGTATTGAAACACTTTGTTAACCGTGATATGTATTGGTTTTACTAAGTTTGATAAGGGTTTGTGATCATTGTTTTGCAGAGATTTAGAAAAAGTGAATGTTGCTCGAGATATTCAAAGACAAGCAACAAAAAAGCCAAGAAGCAGGCACCATATCGAAAAGCTTGATGTAAGAAACTTGGAAACATAAGCTTTTGTTCATGAATATTTATATTTTGCTATTTCCAAGTAAAAAATGGTATCATTTTTCAGTCTTTGGAACTTTTCAGGGAGCAAGAGGTTGATTTTCTCATTGCTACTGATGTGGCCGCCCAAGTAAGTATAAGAAGCAAATAACTTATAAATATATATATGATCCTCTTCGTAGCTTTGCTATTCCACATCTTTAACACTCTCTGGTTTGATCATTCCAGTGACTTGACATTTTTGGTGTCCAAACAGTGATTAATGATGCATGTCCTTGGGAAATAGACATGTACAACCGATATATTTCATGTATGATAATTAAATTGAAAGGCTATCAGCTCTTCTCTTTAACTGACGTGAGGACAACTTTTTACCTTTGATTTTGCAGTTTTGCTCAGCGAGTTGGAAGAACAGCTAGGACTGGAAGGAATATGATGTATGTTTGTGACTGATACTGACTGAACCCTTTTGCCCATTTATCATCGCTCTGGTTGAACTTTTGAATTGAATTTGTTTATTTGGTGACAAGGCAAAGAAGGTGACTCCGGTAAATATTTCTATTACAAAATCCATTTATATACTCATCAAAACATTACCCATATGTTGAGATTGCATATCAAGTGGTAGTAAGCTGTTGAAGTGTCTGAACATACACAAGCAGTTTCGCATTCACTCTACATGTGTGAAGTCGAGTTTCTTTGTTCTCCCAAAAATGACTTGCAAGGCTTCAAAACGCAGATATAAGTGAATTAGTAGAGTAACCACCGAAAGTTGACATGAACCCAATCCTGGGAAGTGAATAAGAAAGGAAAAAACAGAGCGAATTTGTTGAGAATTGAGTCCTCCATTAAAAACTGCAATAAGAAAAGAAGAATCTTTAGAAGAAGATGAAGATGAAGAAGAAAAGGAAGAAGAAATGTCGTGGGCAGGGCCGTAGCATAAAATTAGCGGGCCGCAAGCTAGAGAACAAAAAGAGCCGGTTTCGAACATGGGCCTCGGTGTAAAAAGATGAAAACTCGCAGCTTCAGGTTTCGAACTTGGGTCTCGGTGTAAAAAAAAAAAAAATTCTTACTTACCACTAGGATAAAGAAATTTTTCTGTAAATGAGGGCCGAAAATACTTTTAAATATTATGAGGGCCGCAGCCACTGCTTCTCTTGCTTGTGCCATGCTACGGCTCTGGTCGTGGGAGGAGGAGTCAACGACGTGAAGTCAAAGAAGAGTTATTGGGCTGGAGTTAAGCCCACTTAAGGATTGGGTTTTGTAATAATATTAGTGTTGGGTCATTAGGTTGATTGAGTCCCAAATAAAGTTTTAAGTGTTGTATTGGTAAAAGTCAAAGACTACTAAGAGTAGTTGTAGTTAGAGATTGCTTGTGTAAGTAAGTCTTAAGTAGTAGATGTTCGATTTTAAAGAGTTATATACCAGAGGTTCGATTTATTAGAAGTTTCAGAATGCTAGAGATAATAGAGTCGTATGCGGTGGTCTATTATGTTGCAATGATTGTACATGCATAACCGTTCGCCATACATCCGAGTGCAGCGGACATAGCATATTTATTTTATTTGTAAATTATTATTAAGTTTCCGTGAAAGTATTTTATAAATGAAATTAATACTTCAAAAAATAGTTTTATATTTTTCAAAGGAAGATGGTATTTTTTTAATTTGTAAACAGAAACATAGTATTTTCTCATTCTGAAACTCGCAGTTACGATGGAAGATGGTTTTGGTTATTAGTTGGGAACTGCGAACTGCTTTGACTTTTAGTTTGATACATTGACTTTCTAAACGGCACCGTTTCATATTTATTCTTCCCAATGAAAGTCGAAGTTGAAATATTTCAAAGATCTCAGTTTCTTCATCAGAAAAAAGCTCGCATCAATGGCGATCACCGATTTTCTCCCTAAAGAGTACGGATATGTCGTCATCATCGTCGTCTTCTACTGCTTCCTCAACCTCTGGATGGGTTTCCAAGTCGGCGGAGCTCGCAAAAGGTTTCCAAAACCTTCTATTCCACTTTTTTACTTCTGATTGAGAAATCAAGCAATTCTTCAATATTATTCATCATCTTAGATTGCTTTTAGTAGATCGAGTTCTTAACCTTATCATGATTGAATTTTTGTGAATGTGATTTAATTGTAGGTACAAAGTTCCATATCCAACACTATACGCAATCGAATCAGAAAACAAAGATGCTAAGCTTTTCAATTGTGTTCAGGTTTTTCAGATTCTATCTTTTGAATTTTGTTTTCACTTGTCATTTTTTTCTTAGATGTGAGGTTTTATAATTGAAAACTAATTTTGGTGTTGTAGAGAGGTCACCAGAACTCTCTAGAGATGATGCCAATGTATTTCATACTTATGATACTTGGTGGGATGAAGCATCCTTGTATCTGTACAGGTCTTGGCTTGCTTTACAATGTTAGCCGATTCTTTTACTTTAAAGGCTATGCTACTGGTGATCCTTTGAAGCGACTCACTATTGGGTTTGTTCTTAGTCTTTCTTTTATGTTTTGACAAGTTTATTGGAGTTTACAATCCCTCTCAAGACTCTCAACATGCTTAACGTGTAATGAAGTAATGGGTTTCCAGAATGTGTAACATTGAACTCAAAAGTCCCAACTTTGAACATCATTATAGTAGAAACAAAGCTGCAAAATTGGTATTGAAGTCAAACATAAGATGGGTTCCCATTGAATCTAAAATGTAGTATAAACATAAGTAAAGGATAACAAAACTGTAAAATCTGGCATGTATAGATGTGGGAATCATAGGTCTATTTGTCTATCTTATGTGTTCATTGACTTGGTTTCTTTGTACCTTACTGAAATTTTGGCCTTGCTGTATTTTACGATGCTACTGTTGAAGAAAATACTTTCACTCTAATGTCTCGCTTCTTTTGGCTATGTTCTTCCAATTTGGGGACTTGGTTTTTTCATCTTTGTTCATCAACTAACCCTCTTAAACAAACAGTGAATCTTAAACACTTCAAGTTCATAAAGGTTAAATAATTAAACATGCATTTAGTTGAAAAAATACTACTAGAATAACATTTGTCCTTATTGGTATGACAAATTATATATTAGAAGGTTAAAAACTTGTGGAATTAGAACAGGACAATGTATATTCCATACCTCTCTAAATTATCTTTTGCTTGTTGACAAACTTGCTTCCTATGTTATGTAGGAAATATGGATTCTTAGCTATGCTAGGTCTAGCCGTCTGCACTATCTCGTTTGCCGTTACACTGCTTCGTGGTTGAGCCAAGCCTGTAGTTGTGAGGTTAATGCTTCATTAACTTTGTTTCCCATACATTTGGGTTCTTGCTTGGTTTGTGGTTAAACAGTGTGAGCTTTAGTAAACTAGTGTGTTTACTTTCTCCACATAATGGTTAACCAAACATTTAAGAGTTTATTAGTCTCCTTGCTAAATATGCAAACACAACTCCTACTCAAGAATTTCACATTTGTTGTATGTGATGACGTGTTGTATTTGTAAACATTAGTCCTAATACCATTGGTCCAACCTTTTTAGAGGGTTATAAAATTATCTTCTAAAACAAAACAAAGTGAACGTAAAAAGATAGAAAAAAAAAAGAAGATGGATCAGAAAATAGGCTTGGATGTCTCAAAAGAGAAATCAATCGCTCAGTTTGTTCAGCTTCGATCATCTGGGGAAATAATCGTCACCTCCCAAATTTTTTCCTATTAAAACATAAACACTAATCGAGAGAAAAACGAAGAAAAACAAAAGAAAAAAAACAAAACACAAAACTTGGATTCACAAATACGATTTGTGTTTACAGTGTAACGATTTGGTTTATATAGGAACGTCGGTGGCTGTAGCAAAGCAAAATTCTGCATTCTCCGAGCAGGGTTTATAGAGTGGGCTTTTATTTGGCCCAATTTAATTTTTTAGTTTACTAACAAAATAATTAAATATGGGCCTCAACCAACAATGTGCTTTTCATTTTCATAGACGAGGATAGAGAATTAATTACGTAATACCACTGGTCCATGTAACATAGTGTAACAAACGTGTATATGTTATTAAGAAAAAAAAACAATATATGAGAAAGTGTGAAATATAATATTCTCGGGTGAAACGAGATATAATAGAGGTATAATTGCAAATTGTAAACACATCGATGTATGTTTTGATTACTCTTTAACACTCATTTGTAGACAGACTCGTGTGCAGGTAAATATGTAAAATCAGTTCATGAACTATATTTTAGCTCTGACATTTGTATTTTTATATACAACAAGTAAAGAAACGAATCTGTATGGTCCACTTTTTTTATCCTTTACTTCATTTTGCTCTCTGCTTTTGGATTTTCCTTTCGATCTTCCGCTGCCTATATAGTATGTAGTAATGGCCTTGTCTTTTACTTTTGGCATTCTATTGGCCTTGTCTTTTACTTTTGGTATTATTAAGAGGGTGATTGGTAAGTTACTTTAGCGTAAAAAATGATCTGAGCCCACTAAATTAGACGTAATTTTTTCCACTCATCTCATGTGGAGTAAATGTTTGTGAAGAAAGAAAAAACCCTTTGATTACAAAAAAAAGATAATTACTCTAATATGGTGTAATTACTATAAAAAAATTGTTAGTCATGCCCTAAGTTTAGACATTCATATATAATTAGTCAAAAAATAATTAAAAGACATCTGGATATCAGACTTCATATTTCCATAAATGTTATGTATTGTAAATATTTTGAAACTTTTTTTTTCATCTGAATTTTCATTAAAACCTTGATGAAACACACACAAGGACAAAGAAACACAGCTCTGAGACCAAGCCGAAAGAAGACAAGATTTCCTCGGATACATAGCACTAAAAGTAAAGTTAGAGGGTTAAAAAAAACCAAAACATAAATAAGGATCATTGAGAAAAACTCAAACCTATACTAAACACCAAAACCAAGCTATAACCAGAGACAAAGCCATAGACCAAAACTACATACAATCTTCACCCTCGGAGACCCTTTGAAACGACGTCAAACCCCTACACCGACCTAACCAATCTGAAAATGTTTTTGGTTACATTGTTTTTGGTTTAAATCGTTCTAAATACACAAACAAATTAAAGAAGGAGAAAGCTAAATTAATTAGTTGGAGAACAAAACATGGCCTTGCTAAAACGAAAGGTATATATGTCGACCCACATACATTAACATATCCACGAAGACAAGTCATATCTTCAAACCTAAGTTCTCCTATAAAAGTAGACAAAGTTGCCATTACGAAAAGCACCCAAAATTGATTTCAATCAAGGTGCATAACGCAATGGAAGTAACATCTGGATCGTTAGGCAATGGGATCCCGGAAGCAATGGGAGAAAACCGCGGGAACATAAAACGTTGCCTCGAGAAATACATTGAGATGGGCAGAAGAGTGATGAAACCGAACCAGTTGATGGATGAATTGGAGATTGTTATTAATGATGTAACACAACGAAGGCTAGTCATGGAAGGCGATCTTGGCAAGATCTTGTGCTTCACTCAGGTCTTACCATACTTTTTTTTTTTTTTCAATCTTTGTTTTCATTTTAGTGGGAAAAACCATATGAATCTAACATTTCGAGAAGCTTTCTACATACATAAAGGGTCGTAGATTATAATTATACTAAAGATCGTATATTTTCTCTGAAGAACATTTTTCTGTCAAATGGCAACTTGAAACTTTTTATTGAATACTAAATAATGAAGATTTAAGGACTTTTAATTTAAAACTAGTTGGCAATAGATGGTGTTAGTTTCTAGGGATGGATACGGATCAAATATCCTAAAATTTTACCATACCTAGATCCGGATCCGCCATTTCCCATGAGGCCATGAGTATTTGGATTCGAACTAGATTTGTTAAAAAAAAAAAACTAAATATATTAAAAGTAGTATATATACTAAAATAAATTGTAAAACAAATATAAAATAAAATAAAATATAAAATATCATTTAAAATTTAAAATTTTTAATTTTTAATTTTTTTTAAACATCTAATTTATCATGTGCATTCTAAAAAATATACCATTTTAAAAATATTGTTAATGTTTGGTGATAGTTTGAACAATTAATCTATTTATATATAAATGCTATTCATATATTTTAGTAGAATTATATTTAAAAAGTGAATTCGGATATCCTGATCTTTTAATCAAAGTATATATGGACTGGATAATTGGATCCGAATACCGTATATTTTTGAAACGGATTGGATTTTAGATCCGGGATTTTTTGTCAAACCCTAATAATAGAGATATGTATGAAAAACATGAGATCTCTAATGTTCACTAGTTTGAAATATAAATAACATGTGGTGACCTAAATTTAGCATTATAATCAAACTGCAGGAGGCAGTGGTAATTCCTCCAAACGTGGTGTTTACGGTAAGAGAAAACCCGGGAAATTGGCAATACGTGAAGGTTAACTCTTCCAATCTCTCAGTAGAAGCTCTAACGAGCACGCAATATCTCAAACTCAAAGAGCTTATCTTTGACGAGAACTGGTCTCTCTTTTTCTTTACCAAATACTTTCAGTTTCTTGATCTCATTATTATATCTAACTACAAGTTTGTAAACAGGGCAAAGGATGAAAATGTGTTGGAGGTTGATTTTGGAGCGTTGGATTTCACTCTTCCTCGGCTTTCGTTATCGTCTTCAATAGGAAACGGCCTGAGGTTTGTGTCCTCGAAGCTCGGAGACCGTGTAAACGATAAACCGCAGTCGCTAGTTGACTACTTGTTGTCACTTGAGCATCAAGGAGAGGTTAGTTTTAAGTTTTTTTTTTTTTGATAATACATTTTTTGTATAAATATTGTTTTATTTTTGTGTTTGTGTTTTACATATGAAGAAAAAATTACAAAATCAATTTTAGTTGCAAAATAAAATTGCTACATTTTGGGGAAAAAAAAGGAAATGCCATAAATTTTAGGTTTATATAACGTTTTCAAAATTATGAAGGATTATTAATATCTTTACGACTTCCTAAAGTGTGTGGTATTCTTGAAATTTTAGGATTGTAATGGTAATTTCAGAATACAAGTATGTATGTGGCTTTTTTAGAATTTCCCAAACAATTTTGATTTTCTAATAAATTACTTTCCTTAAAAATTTATTTTATTTGTTTGAATAATTTTGTAAGAAAAAGTTATAGATTCATTTCGATTAACCCAGAAAAAATGCACACTAGATGTAATTAATGCAAGCACAAATAAGCACGCATGTTTGATTTTGTCAATGTTTATATAATTTCAGAAGCTTATGATAAATGAGACACTAAACACGGCTAAAAAGCTTGAGATGAGTTTGATTTTGGCGGATGTTTTCCTATCGGAGCTACCTAAGGACACACCTTTCCAAGCCTTTGAACTCAGGTTGAACCTTTAACTCCTCTTTTAGTAACATTGCACATTGATGGTTTGTTAACCGGTTTAATCTTGAGTTAAACCGAAAACAGGTTTAAAGAATGGGGTTTTGAGAAAGGATGGGGAGAAAACGCAAGGAGAGTAAAGGAGACAATGAGAATCTTGTCGGAGATTCTTCAAGTCCCTGATTCTGTCAACATTGATAGATTCTTCGCGAGGATTCCTCGAATCTTCAACGTTGTCATCTTTTCGGTTCGCGGCTACTTTGGTCAAACCGATGTTTTTGGTTTGCCGGATACTGGTGGTCAAGTCGTTTACATTCTTGACCAAGTCAAGGCCCTTGAGAAGGAATTGCTTCACAGAATCAACTCTCAAGGCCTCAATTTCAAACCTCAGATTCTAGTTGTAAGTTCTCTTTGAGTTACTTCTCTTTCCTTGTTTTTTTTTACCTAAGTTCGGACCGAAATCGTAATCTTTGTGGGTTTTGAGTCAACCTTTATGATCAAGACTCAAATTAAATAAAAAAAAAAGAAAAAGGAGAAACCAAGTGTTTCTTGATCTAGTCACTCAACAAAACAAAAAAAGAGTTACTTCTCTTTCCTTGTTTTTTTTACCGAAGTTCGGACAGAAATCGTAGTTTTTGTGGGTTTTGAGTCAACTTTTATACTATTTTTCTCAAAACCCACAAAGACTACGATTTCTGTCCGAACTTCGGTAAAAAAATCAAGGAAAGAGAAGTAACTCTTTTTTTGTTTTGTTGAGTGACTAGATCAAGAAACACTTGGTTTCTCCTTTTTTCTATTTAATTTGAGTCTTGATCATAAACCTCAATTTCCTCTATTTTAGTAGTCATGTTTTAATATTCAGGTTGAAATTTTGATTTTAGGTAACAAGATTAATCCCAGACACTAAATGCAACCAAGAATTCGAACCCATTATCGGTACCAAACATTCTAATATTCTTCGAATTCCATTCGTAACCGAAAATGGGATTGTACGACGTTGGGTTTCCCGGTTTGATATCTACCCTTACCTAGAAAGGTTCACTAAGGTAAACATATATATATAAGAATGGTAGAACAATATTTTTCCAATCTTCTATGTGTTTTTTTTTTGTCTAGAAAAATAATTTTGTAATTGTAAATAACATGAGTAGGATGCAACAACAAAAATCTTGGATATTTTGGAGGGAAAACCTGACCTAATTATCGGAAATTATACGGATGGAAACTTGGTGGCATCACTCATGGCCAATAAGCTTGGAATTACTCAGGTTCCTTACCTTTTTAATTTGTTAAGTTTAATTAGACCACTAGTTACTCATTTTTATGTCAACAAAAATTAACTGAAATGACAAAAATATATATAAATGCAGGCAACTATTGCACATGCCTTGGAGAAGACTAAATATGAAGACTCCGACCTCAAATGGAAAGAGTTTGATCTTAAATATCATTTCTCATCTCAGTTTACAGCAGACTTAATCTCTATGAACTCTGCTGATTTCATTATAGCCAGCACTTATCAAGAGATCGCTGGAAAGTAATTAACTAATTTTATTAAGAAAATACATATTATTTCATTTTGAGGAAAATCGATCCAGCTTAAAACATAATTCTTTTTTTTGGGTTCAAATTCATCAGCAAAGAGAAGGCGGGACAATACGAAAGCCACACGAGTTTCACACTCCCGGGGCTATACAGAGTTGTCTCTGGCATCAATGTATTTGATCCGAGGTTCAACATTGTAGCTCCTGGCGCGGATGAGTCTACGTACTTCCCTTTTACTAGCCAAGATGGCAACTTCATCAAGTTTTATCCTTACATTGACGAACTCTTGTATAGCCAAAATGAAAATGATGAACACATGTACGTCTCTTTCCCTTTATTTTTACCTTTCTTAGTCATTCACATATCCAAAATACTAAACGATTTCAAGAAGTGGTTAATGGTTAATTTCTTCATTTGCGTTTACATATAAAACATAAATTCTTTTTGCAAATTGTGAAAGCACATAATTTTTATATAAATTTCTCTTAGTGTTTGCGCTTTAGAATTAAAAGAATAGTTTTATTTTCAAATGGTACATATTGTGTGGTTTAAATTTAGAAAAAATTATCATATTCTAATATGTAAAGGCAAACAAACAATCGAGATTTGAGAACTTATTTATGGTTTCATATATCAACTGTCTTAAGAAACTAAGTAACTATTACAATGAATGAGAACATTGTTAGGATAATATGCTATAGAATGGTTTCAATGTTTATTTAAAAAAAATACAAACGGCTATTTTTTTCTTATGAACAATAGTGGTTATTTGGTGGACAAGAAGAAACCAATCATCTTCTCAATGGCAAGGTTTGATGTTGTAAAAAACTTAACCGGATTAACCGAGTGGTACGCTAAGAACAAGAGGCTACGGGACTTAGTAAACCTCGTGATTGTTGGAGGATTCTTCGACCCTTCCAAGTCTAAAGATAGGGAAGAGACCTCGGAGATCAAGAAGATGCATTCTCTGATTGAGAAATACCAACTAAAGGGTCAATTTAGATGGATCACAGCTAAAACCGTTCAAACCAGAAACGGAGATTTTTACCGATGTATTGCTGATACAAGAGGAGCTTTTGTGCAGCCTGCACATTATGAAGCCTTTGGTCTTACTGTCATTGAAGCCATGAGTTGTGGTTTGGTCACATTTGCTACGAAGCATGGTGGTCCGGCTGAGATTATTGTGGATGGTGTCTCTGGATTCCACATTGATCCAAGCAATGACGAAGAATCGAGCAATAAGATTGCAGATTTTTTTGTGAAATGCAAGATGGATCCTAATTACTGGAACATGTTTTCGAATGAAGGGCTGCAACGCATAAATGAATGGTATAAACTAGTAGAAATATCTATTTTAGGTTAATGATAGGGTAATTCAAGTATCTAAACCTAATATCCAAATAGTTTAGATATTTAAAATTACTACATACAAAAGTATGAACTCTCATTAGATGATTTAAGGGCCGGATTTGGATTCGGATTAGGATATTTCGGATAATTTTAGGAAATTATAAAAACGTTTTAGATCATTTTTAAATAGATAGTTAGGATAAATCAGGTACATTACTCAAAGTATTGTAATAGTCCCGTACAAAACTTTGAGTAATGGATACAAGTAGAGTTCAAGCTTAATGCATGTCAAAGATCTAAAGAGAGTTTTAAATTCTGTAATTTTTATATATTTGCAGCTATACATGGAAGATATATGCAAACAAAGTGATAAACATGGGGAATACATATAGCTACTGGAGATATTTGAACAAAGATCAGAAACTGGCAAAGCAAAGATATATTCAATCATTCTACAATCTTCAATACCGAAATTTGGTAAAATTATTTAGTCTTTTTTTTCACTTGTGTGAATCCAAGATTAATGTTTTTTCTTTTAACATATTTTGGTTTGGAACAGGTGAAAACTATACCAATGCTGAGTGATATTCCTCAGCCTCCTCCACCTCCTCCAAAGCCTTTGATTAAACCATCACCATCTAAAGGGTAAATTAAACTTATTCAGAACATAAATGTTTTATTTTACTATATTTTTGTTTTAACTTTGTTATTTTCTTTATATTTTACAGCAAACGAACACAGTCACGATTGAGTTTCAAGATGTTTGGTGCTTAATTAAGCTCTCTTGAAACAAGTAATGCTAATATCAGACTTACAGAAATATTCAAACCATGTTTGATGTTTCACTTCTTATATCTATGCGAATTGTAGTTTCATATATATATATGTACAACTGTTTAAGTTGTGTAATTACACAGTAAAATAAAGGGGAAAACACACAAACGTATTTGGTTATGTATGCTTAGTGATTAACATGTTACAGTGGGAAGATTTGTTACCTTGAAGCTCAAGCAAGCTAGGGTTTAAGGAACCAAACACTAGGATTAACCGAGAAAATATTTAACATTTAGTTCTACCAAAAGTAATACTTATGAAGCACTCTAGATCAACATGAAATGTCAGAGGAGCACCATAACAAAATATTACTTAGTAGAACAAAAAAAAACAACCGTGATTTGAAGATTTAAGCATCTTTCTTCAGGTTTTGGTCAAACAATCGAATCCCAAAAGGATGATCGATAAAACTTAGTTTGCTTGGCTATCTGGCACGAAATCTAGCCCAGGGATCTCACCGTCGAATTCATCAGGTTGTGATTGAGAAGCTGTCAGTTTCGCCTTTTTGTAACTTTTCGAGCTTCTCAGGATATCTTGCAGGCTCCCCAAAAACCTGTTTCACAAGATGGACAAAGAAGTTTATGACCATAGTTTTGTGTAGCCAAGGTTGAAAATAATATACTTAACCGGTCACTTACCTATGTGTTCCTCCAGAGAGATTGTTTCCTGTTGCAAGATTAAGAGTTGAAATTAGTATGCTTGGTTGAGAGAGCATGTGATTTTTAGTTATATTTGGATTGATAAAGTACCTTGCTTCCTAGACATCGAAGTCACATCACTATCATCGTCTGCTGAAGAATCGGATGGTGAATTAGTGGAGACATCTGAAGTTTTCTTAGATTCATCGTCTGAAGAATTTGACTTGTCAGCATCCTTGAAGAAATTCATCTTACTCTTGTTCACTGTGATCGAGTTAGAGCTTTTTTTCACAGCTTCCTTCTTGTTATTGACATTCATCTTACTCTTGTTCACTGTGACCGAGCTTTTCTTCACAGCTTCCTTTTTGTTGTTGACAGAGGCTTTCACAGACGCATGGGCCTGAACAACCTTTGGTCCACTGCGATCATTCTTAACCCCTGTCTGCAAAATACTAGTACCTGAACTAGCTGGTTGAACTCTACTTTTTCTCTCTTTCGGTTTCACTTTACCATCAATGGAACCGCCAAGATTTTTCTCCTTTTTAGATTTAGCTCCACCAGTCATTTGAACTTGCTTGCTACCACCACCAACAGTATCATCCTTCTGGGTAGAACCAAAATTGTCTCCCATATCAGCGTTCTCTTTTAGAATTTGCTTGGAAGGGTTATTATCCTCAGTATAATCAGCGACCTGAATACTCTTTTCCAAATGTGAAGCATCACTCTCAATATCCTTCTTAGCTGGCGTGAATAATGCATCGGTGTCCTTTGGGTTGTTGGTGGGAGGAGCCTCCTTCTGAGCAGCATTGTTTACCTCAACTGACAATGCTTGGGGCTCTACAGTGTTCGAAGAGTGACTCTTCTTTGATCTCTTGATTGATTTCTTCCCACTTTCGTCCAGATCTGTCTTAGTTTCGTTCTTTTGCTGCAAAGAATCTAGTACTTGGGCATCCACAACATTCAAAGACTGTTTCTTATTAGAACTCTTGCTTGATTTCTTCCCACTTTTGTCCAGACTTTGCTGCAAAGAATCTAATACGTTTCTAATAACATTATCAGGCCCTTCTCCATCTACAACTTTGATAGGTTCAACATTCTGTACACCAGAATCTACCAGAGTATCTTCTTTAGCTGTGGTCTTGGCTTTTCTTGGACTTTTCTTCTTAGTAGACTTCACAGATTTAGCCTGATCAGCATCTATTTCAACATTTTCCTTAGAAACCTCATGTTCACGGGATTTGTTTTCATCAGTAGATTTCCCAATGTTGTCCAGCGTTTTGGATTCCTGGACCAAGGTATGTGGGGTGCTCACCAAATCAACAACTTGTAGATTATTCACAGCTTGTATTTTATCTGCACTGGTAAGTGTGGCCTCTGTACGTCCCACCTTATCGACAAATTTGTCACCTATCTCATCTTCTACAAAAATAAATCAGCGATTACAAGTTTACAGAAACTCCCTGTGACATATGATTGTAGAAAAGAACTCTATTGAACCAAGAACCGAATTTACCATTTTGCATTGCGTCTATAAGAGTATCAGCAAATTTTTCACCTATTGAGCAAGGAAAAGATTCAGAGGTAGCATTAACACGACCAATGCTTCCTGATACCTTCTCCTCGTCATTCACAATTTCTCTTGAAGGTGTTGTAGCAGCAGCAGTAGACTGATTGATGTGATCTTTCGAGGACTTCTTTCGCCTTTTCTTCTCTGTAGCTGGACCAGTTGTCAAACCACTGCCAGCCAAATTATTGGTCTGGATAGTATCTACAGAACTTGGTAAAGCTTTTCCACTTCCCACATCTTCGTTAGTCTTCTCACCCATCTCATTTTCTACACAAGCAATTATATTATGTGATTTGACATAAACTTCCAATGAAATCTTAGAGAATAGCAAAACTCAACCAAGAATCAGTAATAGCATTATGAGTTAATAATATAAACTCCCTGAGTACTGAGTGTAAAAGACAGCTAAATTTAGTAAGCAACTGAATTTACCTTTGCCAAGATTTTCTTTTCTTGAAATTGAACAAGATTCAGAAGCAACATCAACACAATCTACGTTTCCAGGTACTCCGTTTATCTCTTTCACAATTTCTCTTGAAGGTGTAGAAAAAGTAGCAGCAGAAGCAGCAGCAGATTGATTGATGTGATCTTTTGAGCTCTTCTTTCGCTTTCTCTTCTTCTCCGTAGCTGTACCAGTTGTCAAACCACTGCTAGACTCCAACTGTTTTTCCACGTAAGTCACCAATTCAGCAGTTTGAAGATTATCAGCAGCACTTGGAGCCAACCTGCTTCCCTCATCTCTTGAAGTAATCTGCCCGTCTACAAGTTCAGAAGCAGGTTGAAGATCATTCTCTTGGTCATTCTTGACTAGTTCAGCATTTTTTTCTCCCTTTCCAATATCTATTAAAAATCAGAATTTTTGGTAAGCATACCATAACTCCCCCATAATAAGCTAAATACAAGATCCCAAAATTCAACCATAGTTTAGAAATAAAATTTACCTTCTACTATTGCTCCCGTAAGATCATCTGGCTTTTCTAGAACTCCGTTAACAGTTTCACTGTCTGGCACATCCTTCACCTTATCTACAATCTCCGAATTAACTACGAGAATCTTCCCTTCCAATTGCCTGTCTACATCAGATGTTTTACCTATTCCCATTGCTCCCGTAACAATATCATCTACTTGTTCTCTCAGTGAAACTACACAAGATCCAGAAGCAACAGAAGATTTATTAACACCAATCATCAATTTCTTTCGACTTGTTTTCCCATCCGAACTTATAATTTTCCTCTTCCTTGTTTTCTTCTTAGCTACATCGGTTTTCAAACCTTCTTCAAGAGTCAAATCCTTCGTATGCATACCAATTGAAATCTCTTTCTTTCCCTCAACCAACTCAAGTTTTGAACAATTTTGATCAGCAGCCACTATAGTCAACACCTCATCACCTTTCTCAACTCTTACAGCATCAACATACATAAACCAGCTTCTATGAATACCATAAAAAGCTTGCCACACACTCATAGAATCTGAGAAATGAAAAAACTGCCTTCGACGTTTAACCTGATTATATAAAATAAAACAAAATCACTCATTTCATTACTTTGTTGCTTAACAAAAAAAAAATGCATAAACAAAGCAGCAAAAAATTCATACCTTCAACGCAGAAACATTTATTTCTCCAATTTCTGGGAAAACTTTTTTATGCTCTTTGAGTAATTTGTCTATAATTAAAAAAAACGGATTAACAATGTAATTAGCAAATTAACATGTAGAGGTTGGGTAAGTAAATTTCGTTTAATGTACCTTTGAAATCGGAGATGATTTCGTCTTTATGAACGAGTAACACGAGACGAGTGTTGAGACTAGTTTCTACAAAGACGCAGTGAAACTCCGGTGATGAAGTTTCTCCCATTTTTTACCCCAAACGAGACTGAAACTGGAAGCAGGTGAGCGCAAAGAAGATGAAGTTCCTGGGAATCGAAGAGGACTTGCCACCTTTGCAATCAATTCAACAAACCCTACCTTTGACGTCGTGAAGGCTGAAAAGAAAAAAGAAAAAAGAAAAAAGAAAAAAAACATTTGGTCGCAGACAACGTTCGTCCTCTGCTGCGTTAATGTCTGGTGGTTGGGCTGAATGATTAATTTCCAAATTACTTTTCTGGCCCAAATCCAATTATCTTGTTCAAATCGGGTCTAAGTCCAACTGTCTGGTTCAAATAGAGTTATCATTTATGGGTAACTAGATTTTAAATTTCAATGCTTTTTGGGCTTCCAAAAACTGGACCTCTGGCTTTGTAAAACTCTTTACTTCTTGCTTTAAATTGATTATCCATTAACAAAAATAAAAAATAAAAAGAAAAGAAAAAAACTTGAAGAGGTCATTACCATTTTGGAAACATATATTTTCTTATTAAAATATTGGAAAATCTCTATAGACATGGAGAAATTGGAAAATAGGGTAGTTTTTATGTTTTAATTTGGTGATTGGGTAGTTTTTGCCCATTACATGTTTTTACTTAGTTTTTTTGGGTAATTTTCAAACCCCCACCCCTACTTTTCTCTTAAAACCACTCAAAACTAACTAACAAACTACTCAAAAACTATCTAAAAACATCATAAAGGCAAAAGTACCCAAATAATATCTAAAAACATAAAAAAACTACTCTATTTCCTAAGACACTCTATAGACATTTAGGAGGGTAAATTTTAACTTATGTAGAAACCAATTAAAACATTATGTATGGTAGAAGCCAGAAATCAATGGTGTCAAATAAAAACAGTAACGACTTTTTAAATTTCATGACTCACACTTTTAAAGTTAAGTGAAGAGTTCTAAAAAGCCCTAAGTAGGCATAATTCTCATTTTACTCATTCTTTATTTTTTTTTGGGTCAAGTCTCATTTTTACTCATTATTTGTAAAATTACTGATCTTTATTTGTTTTCCTTCCCAAAATCATTTATGTTATCTGTTCGGTTCATTTGTTTTTTTTTTCAAGTTTAGGATTGGAAATAGAATTTTAGGATCGATGAAGAAACTTTAAAAATTGGTTCAGTTTGGATATTGTAATTGAAACCCAAACTCGAACTAGAGATGGGCAAAAAAACTGAATTGTACTAGTGGTTTCAGTTTGGTTTAATTGTATTATGACCAAAAAAAATTAGGGTCCTAGTTAGCCTATTTCTAGAGAGTTATTCTAGCAATGTTTTTAAGTTTGAGGTCATTGTCATATAATAGCATCTCTTTTAATGTAATTTTTTTTGTCAAATTGTAAATATCATTAATAGAATGAATGTGAGGTTTTACAAGAATAGCTTAATCTATTTTCTGAAGCCTTGCCCAAAAAGAAATAAAAAACAAGGGAACAAATTATTTTAAGGAAAGAGAGGTTTCCTTATTGGATCCAAATGATCATTAGATCTCGAAAGTGTCGTCTATGCCTTCGCGCCGTGATTGTATTGTGAATCTCTCTATCAATTTCTTTGAAGATAGTCGTATGAGGGATCACCTGCTGGGTGTGCAATATATTGTTTCCCTGCTTCCAGATGTGATATATTGCAGATTGTGCAACAAGCCTTCGGATGAGCCTTGGTGAGGTATCTGTCCGGAGATTAGTCCACGCAAGAAGAACCATCCAGGTGTAGAAAATGCAGGTAGGAATTCTAAGCCTTTGTTGAATTGTTGTCCATAATTCCTGGTTGTTGACGCATTGTAGAAATAGGTGATCTGTTGTTTCTTCATGGGCAGAGCAAAGGCAACAACTTGTCGGAACCTGCATTCCCCATGAAGCCAGTCTAGAACGCGTTGGCATTCTATTTAGCTGAGCTTTGGTGTGGCCCCTTTGAACCAGATCGATGAATGCCAGTCTTGCTCTGAGTTTCTCGGTCTGAGCGCATTCCAAATGTGACTGGAAGAGAATCTTTGAAGCTTTTTCCCGTCCACCAACCAACTGTAGGTATCAGTCTCTTGGGAAATACTAGGCAAATGGATGGATGTGAGAAGAATTTGAAGGGTTAGAGCTGCGTCAGACCTTGGAGATGGCAAATTCCAGCCTGTTTGATCACACGCTTCAGCCACTGTTGCATCAATCGACAAACAACATTCTCTAGGCCCATTTTCACCAAACAACTGAATCAAAGGGCCTAGAGGATTCCAGTTACCAAACCAAAAACTTACATCTTGACCTGATTCAATTGAACAGACAAAAAAATTCCCAGCTAGGGGTTATAGCTTTAGTAGTGACTTTCAGTTCCAAGAGTCCATGCTGTTTGCTTGGATAGACCAAAAGCTTTTGTTTCGGAGATGATGATGTTTGTGCCAAGCAACCCATATAGAGAAACTATTAGAGAAAAGTAACCAGATGAGTCAAAAACACAAAGTGGTATTCCACATTCCATATCATCTAAGCCCTAATCCACCCTCCTTAGGGAGACAAACTGTAGACCATGTTACCTTGGCAGTTTTTGAATTCTCAATATTTCTGGACCAGAGGAACCGAGAACAAAGCGATTCAATACTTCTGATGCATCCCTTTGGTAACATGAAAGTGGAGGTCCAGACGTTGACAGTACCATTTATAACAGAAGCCAACTGTAGTCTCCCAGCATAAGACAAGTTTTGGACAGCCCAATTTTTAAATCTAGCTGCAATCTTCTCTAGTAGAGGTGAGTACTCTGATAATCTGAGCTTGCGATGCATGAGTGGTAATCCAAGATATCAGATAGGGAGTAAACCAATCAGGAATCCAAATCTAGCAATAGTTGAGGATTCAATATGGTTCAGCCCTGCATAAAACAACTCTGTTTTTTGCTTGTTCATGTGGAGACCAAACCAGCTTGAAAAGAAATCCATAGTTTCACTGATACCATGTAATGAAGAGCTAGTCCCATAAAAAAAATCATCACATCATCAACAAACATGAGATGTGATATATATAGTGCCGCCGTGTTAGGATGATGAGAAATAGAGCCAGATTCAAATTGAGATTGGAGCAGGTTTGTGAAAAATTCCATTACCAGCACAAAAAAATAAGGCGACATAGGGCATCCCTGCCTTATCCCTCTTGTGCTCTTAAAATAACCTTCAATATGCCCATTGATGATCACTGAGAAACTCGGCGTTAAAATGCATTGATGTATCCAGCTGAGGAACTTGGCTGGAACCTGAATTGCTTTGAGACTGACAATAAAAAAAATCTTATCTAACAGAATCTAATGCTTTGCGGAGATCCACTTTTAACATGCCTCTTGAATCAATGTTTTTCCAATTGTATCAATGGACCAGTTCTGTTGCTAAGAGAACATTCTCAGACAATAGTCTGCCTTTTAGAAAAGTTTATTGAGAGTGATTAATGAACAGAGGCATGAGAGCTTGTAATCTGTTGGCCAAGAGTTTTGAGATGACTTTGTAAACTGTATTGAGCAGAGCAATTGGCCTAAAATCTGATGTAGATGTCGCATTAGGGATCTTTGGAATGAGTGCTAAGGCAGTGGCATTCCATTGCTTGAGGAGTTTGCCAGACTCAAAAAATTCAGCGACTGCAGCAGTGATCTCACGTCCAAAAATGCTCCAGCAGCCTGTGAAGAACCCTGCCGAGTAACCATCTGGACCACAAGCCTTATTTCTTGGGAAGGAGAAGAAGACAGACCTGATTTCCTCAGAGGAGAAGGGTTTATCAAGGCCGTGTTGTTGGTCTACAGAGGAGAAGGGTTTATCAAGGCCGTGTTGTTGGTCAAGGAGGTGTTCTCACCATTTGTTAAACATACTACAATAAGGTTAGTATTGTCTATGGTGGTTAATCTGGATTTGGAACTGGAGCAGCTAGATGTGAAGACAGCCTTTCTATATAGAAATCTAGAAGAAAGAATACTCATGGAGCAGCCTGAGGGTTTTGCTAAAGATAATATGGTCTGTTTGCTAAAGAGGTCATTGTATGGGTTAAAACAGTCACCAAGACAGTAGAATTTGAGGTTTGATCAGTTCATGAAGACATACAAGTTTACAAGGAGCCAGTTTGATCCGTGTGTGTATTTCAGGTTATGTGCTGATGATAGCTACGTTTATCTACTTATCTATTTTGATGACATGTTAGTTGCTGCTAAAGACATAGAGGAAATACAGAGACTTAAGGGAATGCTCAGCAAGGAGTTTGAAATGAAAGACCTAGGACCAGCCAAAAGGATCCTAGGTATGGACATTATCAGAGACAGGAGTAAAGGGACTTTGATGTTCTCACAAGAAGCGTATGTTGAGAAAGTTTTAAAGAACTTCAGAATGACAGAATCAAAACCGGTAACTACTCCTATGGGTTGTCATTTCAAGCTATTTAGCATTAAGAAGGAAGATAAAGCTAAGGCAGAAGCATAAATGAGAGACATACCTTACTCTAGTGAGATTGGAAGCCTCATGTATGCGATGGTATGCACTCGTCCTGATATAGCTCATGATGTGGGTTTGGTGAGCCGTTTATGAGTTCTCCTAACATGGAATATTGGAATACAGTTTGATGGATACTAATATATATCAGAGGTACATCAAAATTGAATTTAACATTCAAGAAATCTGATAATCTAACAGTTAAAGGGTTCTGCGATAGTGACTATGCAGCTGACCTTTAACGAAGAAGGTATATTACTGGATATGCATTCCAAGTTGGAGACAACACAGTGAGCTGGCGTTCAGGACTGCAGCATACAGTATCTTTGTCAACAACAGAAGCATAATACATGGCATTAACAGAAACTACTAAAGAAGCCATATGGTTGAGTGAAATTACCGGTGAATTGGGGTTTCCTCAAAAGAGTGTTGAAATCTTCTGTGAATGGCAAAGCACGATTTTCTTAGCCAAGAACAGCACCTACAATGAATTAACGAAGCATATGGCGGTAAGGATGAGCTTCGTCCGAGAAGTAGTTGAAGAAGGATCAATCGTGGTGACAAAGATTAATACAAAAGTGAATCCGGCAGATATTCTCACAAAATCTGCCAAAACAGAGTGTATATAAAGAGAGTAAAGAGAACCGTAAAAAGACAAGAGAGATAAGAACTTACAATACAGAGAGAGAGAGTATTAGAGAGAGGGTGAGAGAAAAATACTTTGTTCTTCATCTTCATTTCTTGGGATCTTTCTTTCTCAGTGAGTGTTGTAATCTGAGTGTGTGAGTGTTGTAATGTGAGTTTGTGAGGTTGTACACAGTTTTTCTCTTGATACTCTTGTGAGCTGGGTTAAAGCTCACCGAGAGGTACCATTGCCGGTTTGGCGTGGGAACTCGTTACATTGATGTGTCGTCTCTATCTTTATTTCTGCATAAAAACAATCAAATCCATGTCATTAGTTAAGCAAATCTGAAACAAGTTCATAGCTAAAAACTGTTACATTTGTCTCTCCATTTGTAGCTTATACCTTGAATAATTATATAGTAAATGATATTTAATAATAATTGTAATAATTCAAATAGAAAGTATGAAGATATAAATAATAAATTTTACTTACCTTGGTATCACATTAGGGACAATCTCAGCGCATGTATCACATTGAAACTTCAGTTTGAATTTTTTGTTCTTCTTAATCGTACCCTCAATAAGATGAGCTTTCTTATTGCACACTTTGTGGCTAAAGTAATACCAACCCCAATCCGTATCAACAGCATATATGGTACAAAACACCTTAACCCTCTCAACCTTATAGAGTAATTGAATTAAATTTCAAATCAAATTGTTCGAACAAATTAAACGGATATCCTAATCTATAAATTAAAATATTTGGATATAAATCCTGAAACCTCATTTATCCTATTTTTTGGATTAGTTCGGATTGGATCTTGGATTCAAATATTTTGGCCACCCCTTACTGTGGCCGGCAAGGCCGAGGGATTCTTAGGCTCTTCCGAGAGTTCTCTCCCTCCCTCTTGTACTCTAGAGTAAGTGATTTAACTCTAGGCTTATATACTACTAGGGTTTAGGGTTTAGGTTTAGTGGGTTTCTTGGGTTAAAGGTATTTTCTAAAGCCTTTCTATATTTCTAACAAAACGAAACAACTCGGGTGTCAAGTCGGATTGGGGTTTAGATTCGAAGTCATACTCATAAGTTCTTTACTAAGGTTTGTTTTTCAGACTTTGTACATGAAAACGTTTCAACCATTTCATATTAGATTTGTAAGATTTTGTATTTGTTCAATCAATTCTTCTTGATACACTGAATTTTTTGCAATGAATGATCTTGCATTTGGAAATTTCACATATTCTTAGCCTCAAATATAATCAATTAAAAATTCATGGCTCAAATCAATTAAAAATTGCAAATACCTAAACTTTCCAATTTTATACTAAAAGATAACAGTTGCCAAAAAATAATACATCAAATGTAAATTCTTAATACAGAAACTAACACATTGTATCTATAACTAATTAAAGTTTCCACAAGAAATAGGATAAATTTCAAAACCCTAAACCGAGCTTCAAGTCTCTGCCACGGTTTCACTCTGTTTCATGAACTTGGTCGTACGGTACACATCGACACAAGGGACACGAGTTCTGATGCCTTAACCACTCAAAGATGCAATCTTGATGAAACAAATGCAAACATTTAGGCATCCTAATGATATTGTTGGATGAAGATTCCGACAAGTCCTCCAAACAAACCAAACACGTTTGTTCTTCTTTTCCCAAATCAACTGATTCCACTGTCTGTTCCTCAACCAATCTTTGAAACACATCACTTGAAGCAGCTTTTGAAGGAACAGAAACAGACGGTAACATAATCCTAACCTCTCTGATCAACGTCACGTGGACGTTCAATAGAAAAGGTCCGGGAAGATCAACACAACGACGAGCGATCTTTTCACCCAAAGCTTGGGAAAACTGAGTCTCTCCGATCTTGTGGTGAAGGAGTTGAGAGATGTGACGTGGAGTTATGTTCTGTGGTTTCAACACGATGGGACGAAGAAGTGGAGCCCAGTGCGATCGCAAATGTGTTACCATCCCGTTTTGATCTTCAGCCAACTCTTTGATCTCACCGTGTAGATTGACGACGATGGTGTTTACAAACCCTAGATTTTGTGGTTGTAAACTTGCGTTTGAAGTAAATTCTGTGGCCGATCTGTGAGTATTCATGATTCAAACAAAAGAAAACGAAACCCTAATCTCGGATTTGAAGAGACGAGATTGAAATCAAAGAAAATAGATTCGATGAATTGAGTTAAGAGAGAGGCGACTGAAATTGATTTCTTCAGGTGATGATGCTCTCAGTGAATTATATATATATATAGAGAGAGTAGAGAGACTAGAACGCGTTTTGTTAAGTAGCAATTTCCTTTTTTTTTCTTTTCTAAAACTCTGACCGTTATTTCATATTTGGTTGTTTCCTTTTTTTTTTTTTTCCTTTTAAATTTTAAACCAAGGATCATTAAATGTTTTCATTGCCTTATTTCCTTTTTTCCTTACCCGTGAAATTCAGTTGTTAACCGAAATTTAACCAAATAATTTAATTTGGTTTGTTCCGGTTTAATGGATCAGATTTGAAATGAAATGACAAAGGAACAACTCAACATGTGAGTTAGAGCTTGTTTGATTCCATGGCATGCTTACTTGTACATCATTCTGCTCTCCACTGTATTCTCTAGTCAATATCACTAGAGGCTGATGTCTCTTTATCCGGAAAGATTATAAGTTATAAATCACGAAACAAAATCAATTGCATAAGGGATACGAATAAACACTTCTCCCATTACCAGAATGTCTACGAATAGTTTACTACTGGATCGGTTAGTTCCGGTTTTTGTACTAATATTTTAACCAGGAAATCGTTTGATAAATAGTATTACGTTTTAGTAAATTATATTTGAACCGAACGAGCAAAGGAAATCTGATGAATCTTCTCCTTTACCAGAGAGCTTTCTCTTCGGCTTCTCTCTGTCAAATCTCTGTTGCAAAGGAATCTGATGAATTTTCTTTTGGTTGTTTCACAAAGTTTGTTCTTTTATTGTGTTACCAAATTTGTATCGCTTTCTCTAATATTTGACTCGCATTTATGTCAATAGGACTGTGTTTTGTATTGATTCGACCATTTGGGTCCTACTCTTTGGTTTATTGCTTTAATTTCTCTAAAAAAAAAGAATCAATTCTTCACTAATCTGGTTTTATTATATTTATTGTATTGGATTATTATGTTTGCCTCTTCCACTAATTGTATCTGTACTTTTGGAGAATGTTTGTCTTGTCTGTGCCATGTCAGCTTGGAGAAAGAGTCTCAACTCGTAAGGATTGGAAGAAAGAACAGTGAGTTTCGTTGAACAGATTCAGAGGAGTTAATGTCTGCAAACGTGAGTGTTAAGCTTTATATTATCTGTAATTCGATTGAAATGTGGAAATGAAACCATTTGAATCGAATTAAGTTTGCTTCTTTTTGGCTAATGGGTATCCTTGAGCTTTCCCTGTTTTGCAATTAAGAACTTGTTGTGACAAATCGTTGTAGGCTTATGCTGATAATCATTCTTGCATTTCATGTGATATATATGGTAAATGTCAGAAACTCAACTTATATGAATGATTTCTGTTATTGACCAATAGTTTTCTTTAATCTTTATATACACTTCATACAACCCTATTAGATAGACAATTCCCTCCTGTGTCACTGAGTTCCAAGCCTCAGGTTGGAGAGAAACAGGAGTTTGGAACTCAGTGACACAGGAGGGAATTGAATGATATGTTCAATGAAACACAGCAAAAGAGTATTTTTTGTTTTGACAAGAACTCAAGAAAACTTTATATTGAGAGACGAACCACTTGACATAGAGGATTTGGTTGATATTGGAAAAGATGAGAATTTTGCTATACATAAAAGGACTTCTTCTAAAGCCAAAGTCTCAATTTTGAGAACTTGGGAATTGCTATTATTAACTTTTCTCTGAGTCGTGCTTGATGGACTGTGATATTTTCCCCTTCCTATAATAACTTATGGGAATGTTGCATAGCATTTTGGAATGATGTGTGCCACAGAAACTCTGAAGAAAAGTTAACAATAGCATTTCCAACTTCTAAGAATTGGCAGCAACACAATAACTTGATGACAGTTCCTAAAATTTATAGAAATATAAGAGCTTTTGCTATTAGCCTATTACTCTTTGATGAATTTCTTACGATACAGACTTGAACGTCACTTTTGAAGGGATGCTGTGTGTTTTTAGCGGAATGTAATTGAAATGTTTTTTTTTGGTGTAATGAATGTTAGGCTTATGCAATTGGTTTGGTTTCCTGATTTATATAACTTATAAGCTTTTGAAAGTCTATGTTATATTATTTATTCTTTATGCAGGATAAAGAGACAACAGCCTCTAGTGGTATTGACTAGAGAATAGAGTGGAGAGCAGATTGATGTACAAGTAAGCATGCCATTGAATCAAAATGAAGATGATATGTATGACTATGAATATGGTCATAATGATAAAGTAAACGAATCAAAGTATTCCACTTGATTCGATAACCCACAATTAGTTGTTCAAATCTATTAACCCGAACATACCCAAGCCAGTAACCAAACTATTTTATTGGTTTAGGTTCAGTTAATAACTCAAATCCACTCGTAGAATAGAATTCGCCCATTTCTCTAGTCCCAAAAAAAACATAAAAATCTGTAGATTAAAAAGGAAACAATCAATTAACAGTCGAGTTTATTACAAAAAAAAAGGAAAACATGAATTTAATAAATAAATAAATAAAGGGAAATAAGCCACATGTGGAAGCAACAACATGAAATGAACTACACAAAAATATGGTGATTCGCATCGAAAAATGTGTCTAACTTATAGAGGAGAAATAAAGGAGATTTATATTTGTTCCATTAAACCGGAACAAATCGAAGCCAGTACCAAATTAAATTATTTGGTTAAATTCCGGTTAACAACTGAATTTCACGGGTAGGGAAAAAAAGGAAATAAGGCAATGAAAACATATAATGATCTGTGGTTTAAAATTTAAAAGGAAAAAAAAAAAAACAACCAAATATGAAATAACGGTCAGAGTTTTAGAAAAGAAAAAAAAAAGGAAATTGCTACTCTCTATATATAATTCACTGGGACCATCATCACTTGAAAGAAATCAATTTCACTCTTCTTTCTCTCAACTCAATCCATCGAATCTCTTGTCTTTGATTTCAATCTCGTCTCTTCAAATCCGAGATTAGGGTTTCGTTTTTGTTTGTTTGAATCTTCTTCTTCTTCTTCCAACATGAATACTGATACTTGGGAGAATCCAAAATTTACTTCAGTAGCAACTTACCTACCACAATATCTAGGGTTTGAAAACACAGTCTCCATCTATCTATACGACGAGATCAAACAGTTGGTTGAAGATCAAAACGGTATGGTAACAGATTTGGGATCTTACTTGGTACTTAATTCTTCCATCGAATTCTTCTCTCTACATCACATCTTTGAATGCCTTCGCGGGTTCAACATAGATCCTCAGCTTTTCGAGTTTCTGTCTGACGATATCGTTCGCCGTTGTGCTAATCTTCCTCAACCTTTCGCTGCGTTCTTTAATGTGAAAGTGGCAAGAGAGGTTAGGATCATGTTACCGTCTGTTTCTGTTCCTTCAAAAGCTGCTTCAAGTGATGTGTTTCAAAGATTGGTTGAGGAACAGACAGTGGAATCAGTTGATTTGGGAAAAGAAGAACAAACGTGTTTGGTTTGTTTGGAGGACTTGTCGGAATCTTCATCCAACAATATCATTAGGATGCCTAAATGTTTGCATTTGTTTCATCAAGATTGCATCTTTGAGTGGTTAAGGCATCAGAACTCGTGTCCCTTGTGTCGATGTGTACCGTACGACCAAGTTCATGAAACAGAGTGAAACCGTGGCAGAGACTTGAAGCTCGGTTTAGGGTTTTGAAATTTATCCTATTTCTTGAGGAAACTTTAATTAGTTATAGATACAATGTGTTAGTTTCTGTATTAAGAATTTACATTTGATGTATTATTTTTTGGCAACTGTTACAATTGGAAAGTTTAGGTATTTTGAGCATGAATTTGTTTGTTGAGTTTATAGCTTGAGACTAAGAATATGTGAAGAAAACAAAAATCCAAATTAATGTGAGAAGATCATTCATTGCACAAGAAGTTAAGAAACAAATAAAAATGTAACCATTTTAGATTTTACAGGAAAGACTTGTAACTTTGGAGTGATCTTACGAATCTAATCCAAAAAAAAAAAAACAAAACTTTCCCTAATTCTCTTAACATTTATACACAGAAACTGAAGTTGAGATCAAAAGAGTTACACAATTGACTCAAGAAAAAGATTTACAGAAACAAAACACTTCACCACATTTTCACATTGTCAATCTTTTCTTCCACCTTTACTCTCTTTTTGTAAGGCATGAAACCTCTCATATTCTTCATCTCAATCACTGAAGATTTCAATTGCGAGAAAGCCGATCTCTCGCTTCTTTTAAACTCCGATACTACTACCACTTCTGTTTCAACGTTTTCAGAAGAAGAAGAAGACTGTGTTTCCGAGTCTAGCTTCTTCTTGACATCTTCAGAATCATCAGAGCTCGTTGAAGTGTTGTAGTCACCAACTACAAAAGTCTTTCCAAATAGCTTAAGGCTTTGTTTGGTCTCTGCTTCTGGAGACAATGATTCCTCTTCATGCCCCTGTGAAAATATAGTAATGTTAGACTACGGTTAACACAAAAACTGCGATTGAATTATCGATCATGTGTGTCGTGTAACTACATACCGGTGAGTGTTGGTAATCAGCTGAAGATGAATTAGGTGAATTTGAACCAATGGAACCTAATCCATCTGAGCCATGAGCTGATAAAACTGATGTTGGAGATCGGTTATCTTCTTCATCTTGAACAAGCTTGGCTCCGGTTAGCTCAGCGTATGCCATCTCTTTTGCATCAGGAATCACTAGCTTTCTAGGGTAAGGATGCATCGGCTTTCTTTTCGGCCTAGGAGGCGGAATCTCAATGGACTGCTCAGAGCTAACACCAAAATCACGAGCAACCTATTTCACAAAACTTGAATTAGACCTAGATAAACCCTAAAAGATTGAAACTTTTTCATTTATAAAAGCTTTAAAATCAAACCTTAGTAAAGAACTTCTGAGCATGGCTTCGAATCTGAACCGCAGTCTTTGTTCCAACATGTTCTGTTCAATAGAAGAATCAACAAAAAGTCAAATCTCTACCCAATGAATTGACTCATACTCAAGGTCTAAGTACTTTGCTTAGGTCCTCATCAAACCTAGTTTAGAATGTGCATTAGACTTTCTAAAGTCAGATAAGCACACACACCTTCGATTCGTCTCCAAGCTCTACCATAGAGTTTCAAAGCTTCAACAAACTTCTCATGTTCTGCTTCAGACCATTTCTCTCTTTGTTTAGTAATGGTATATGGCTTTCTTGTCTGTATAAACAAAACAAAACCCTAATTAACCTTCAAAACCAAATCAAGAGTAAACAAAGAGATTAAGAAAGCCAATTAGTACCTTGAGGTAAAAGGCATCTCTGGATGAGATAAGTTCATCAGTAGCTCTGTCACATAAACTCTCACAACGTTCCTATAATCACAAATCAACTACAGTTTTAGTATCTTAATCTTGTATAAAAGGTTAAAGTAAAATGTTTCAAAAGATTCTTAATAAAAACTAATACGCATCTAGAAGAGTTTAGACCACCAGTAATTAAGGAAATTGAGACTTGTTTCTTACCTAACACGGATCAATACATTAAGTAGTAAACAACCGACCATAATATCCCACAAATCGCCTGGTCTATAGACAATTTTAACCTGCGCCAATCGAATATTCTTCAATTTCTCTCGGACATAGACAAAACAAGTTTTACTTAAAACTTGAGATTAGTACAAGGAACCTATTTCTCTCTCCGACATAATAAACCTTAAATCTGTCTTGATTTCATTACCTTTGTCCAATCACAAAGACTAAAGCATAGCAAATAGTAATAAAACCAATCGAAAGATCGAAGAAATATCTCACACCTGCATAGCCATGGTTGTAGAAGAAGAGGACTTGAAGTTTCTTGCAAATTTCAAGATTATTCCGATTCACCTTGATCTGAACCGTTGGTGGTTTCTCGCCGGGAAACTGACAAACCGATCTGAATTTAATCTGAAAACGAAGAAGAAGAATCGTGATCGAGAGAGTAGAGAGAAATGTTTGATTTTTGTTTTGTGAAAGGAGCAGAGTCAAGGGGTTATTTTAAAAGAGCAATGGGAAAGATAAGCCACGTCAGCATAAAATATTTAATTTAAATTTAAATTTGTTGAAAAAGCGTAAGAGGGTTTTCGAGAAACTTGTTGTATCATGTGGCTGTGGTTAAAAGATGCTATGACACGTGGATGATGTCTTCTCATCATCTTCTTCGCTTTCGCTTTTGTCTTTGCGGAGAAGATATTATCTGTTCTTTGTTAAATCTTGTCGGAGATTTTTTAATAATGTATTTTATCCACTATAAAAGGTGTTAATAGCTCATTGCCAAACGCGAGTGCTGAGCGCGTGCTTGTGTTAACAACGTTGTGAACATACTTTTACTCAATTTTGTTTGTTTTTATATTAATCAAGTGGATGACAAATTTAGTTTAGTTAGGTACATTTAAACTAAATTTCCTTAAATAGTCAAACTAAAACAGACGATTAAACAAAATATTCAAAAAATATATATTATATTAGCCCTGGGCTAACAGATCGGTTTGAATGGTTCAAGTCGAACCGATCCAAAATTTCTGATTTCAGCATCAATTCGATTATCAACTATAAACCAATTGGTATATTAATTATTAGATATCAGTTATCAGATCGTTTGGTTCGACAAATAAGAACCAATCAGTTTTTTCAGTGTAAAGAAACATGTATAAAAACTAAAAACTCTAAATTTACATTATTTTTTTCCTCCTTCGGAAAAAAACATCTCTCTTCTTCATTCTTCTTGTGTTTTTTTTTCTCCACCGTCGCGACATCGATTCTTTCCATTGTTCTTCTTCAAAAAAATCTCATGAATTCAAATCCATTTAAGGTGATAAAACTTATAATTTTGTAATATAATGAAAATAATAATTATTTACAAATATTTTTTGTATATAAATATTTTAAGATAGAGTATAATTACATACTATATTTATTGGCACCATCAAACTAATAGATAATTTAGATTTGATATATAAGTTGCATACAAACATAATTTAAGCATGAAAATGTAATCCAACAAAATAAAATCATGATGCATCAAAATGAAAAGTATGATAAATAAATTTATATTATTAATTTTTTGATCTTAAATTATTTTATTATTTTGTTAAAATGTTTATAATCTTAAAATTTGGGGTCAAAATCTGTGCATTTACGTAGATTTAAAACTAAATGATTGGTAATACCATAAATTTTATATTGTGTGGTATTCTATACATGTAAATAAAAGACACTATGCAACTATTTAACAAAAGAAAAAAGAAAAATACTATCCAACTAAAGTTAAATAAAAGATAAAAATTTATTGTGTTGCTAAGTCACGGTCAGTCAAATATTAGATTAGATGTTTTGATAACAAATTGAACTACAATACTTTCCATAATTTAAAGAAAACAAAACTCTTAAAAGTAATAACATAACCCTTAAATATTTTTTGCTAAAACATTTATATATTTAAATTTAATACAATATATATAGTTTTTTTTTTTACAAAATAAACTACCAAGATTATATTGCTAAAGAGTTATCGAGTTAATGCAATGATCTTTTTGCGATTTTCAGTGATCAATAGGGCCAAGAACTTAGGAGTTAGGACTACGAATCTATGAACATAGAGTTATCAGGAATAATTAGGTTTAATGACAGATCATATTCTCGGGTGCTCACTTTTGACCAATGCATGTGGCAAAGAAAGCGAGTAGCTAAATTAAACATACACGAGCGTGGTTCCAAAACAAGATAAAGATATTTAATTTCAGTAGCCGTCAACTTCAAAACAATAGTATTAAAACAAAATTAAATACGTATTTTATGTGAAGGACAAAAATTGAAAAAAATATCTGGACTCTCAAAAAATCATTTATCCATTTAGACATTTTCTTGAACAACTGTCTCAAATTAAAAGCAAGAAAAACATAACTTTTAGTTTGCACTTTTTTGCTGAGTCAGCAAAGTGTCCTCTGGCATGTTCCAAAAGTCAGCCACGTGGCATGGTGTTAAGGTAAGAAAGAAAAGATAGGGATATGGATGGTTTGTAATTGTACGCCACTCGATTATTAATTAATTACCAAAATATTGTAGCCCACTCGTTCGTTGTTGTAAGCCATAGGGTTTATGTTTTTTTTTTCTTTCATCGCTTATTAATGTTTACATTTTTTTCAGATCTTACGAATCTATAATATTGTTAGAAAATACTTCTACCAGTAAAATACTGGTCTAGTAGTAGTGGCCACTATAAAATTCTTGGTTCATGTATTTTTGCTGCTAAATTTCTCTAATAAAAAAAAAATTTCTTGAAAGACAAACTTTTCATCATTAACATACGGAACATTTTGTGTGGATTTAAAGAATAGTCAGTATTTAATTATTTAATCACCAGCCAAACGGTAAAAATTGCTCAAGCGACATATGTGAGGGTTTTCAATCGATGTATCAATTCAATAGTCAAAACTTACGGCAGAAAATATCCTTGTGTGAGTAAAGGGCCATATTTTCTTTATATCCAAAGTCCAATCAAAATTAAAGCTGGACCATTGAAAAACTGATAACAAGATTCGTAAAATTTTGATTATATCTAAATGAGAAAAGACAATGCTGTTAATGTGTCATTGGATGATGAAACCATCATATCTTGGCATTTGTTATTGACTCAAGTGTATATACAAAGAAACGTGAATGTGGGCCTGTTTGCTTTATCTTCATCTCGTTATGGGTCTCATAGATTTGGATTGGGCTTACGTTTCTGGCCCATTTTATTTATTATTACAAGGTCAATAGCTTCCTTATACTCGGAATTACCGAGACAGAGACACGAGTGGCGGTTGGGAGAGAATTAAAAGTAACTTGGAGACGGTTCCCACCCAAACCGAAACGAATTAGAGCCAGCAACTCGGTCATCAAATCAACAAAGTAATAACTAATAACAGTAATAACTGATAATACAGTATGTCTCTCAAGAAGCATTTTTGTGAACTGTGGAGATGATATGTCAATAAATTAAAAAAGTTGAACACCAATCAATTTATTTCAATTCTACACATCAGCGTCTGATTCATCGATTTCACACAAAATGGTGATAATCAGTTATCAGATCACAAGAATGGCAGTGCGATGGAGAGGCTTCTCGATGAGAGGAGAAAGAGAGAAGCTATTGGTGATGCCTTCGTCGACGACGATCAACTTCTGCTCTCTAGGCTTATCTCCCATGTACTTGGTTTCTTTCCCATCGGTGTATTGAAACCTTTGTTGATCAATCTATTGTTTCATTCAATCAATTTGTAGTCTGTATCATTCTTCCGCTGTAATGAAAGCTTTGATTTGATGAAATCCGCTTTGCCTGAGCTGTCATGAATCGAACAAATACAAAGTGTTTGTTGTTTGTTGGTGGTGTTGCGTTGAACAGTGATCTGATAAAACCAGGAAATACATGAAGAACATCAGATTTTTGTTTAAGCATATATGTCCAAGTCGCTCTACTAAAATCGTCTACAATTGTTAAAAAATACTTGAAACCATCAACAGTGGGAACTGAAAATGGACCCCAAGTATCTATATGTATCAATTCAAAAGGTTTTGTACACAAATGATTTTGAGACTGAAAAGGGAGACGTTTTTGCTTGGACAAGTGACAAATATGACAAGGATCCGATGTTTTATTATGTTTCTGTTTAGGTAAATGTAATACATCAGACAATGACTCAATTTTAACTATAGATGGATGACCTAATCTTTTATGCCATGTTCCTGAATCAATTGTAATGCTAGAACAGACAGAAGCATTACCTGGAGAATCCAAACAAGACAGATTGACCAGAGACTTATTATCAAGATTCAGAACATATAAGTTTGCTACTTGACTACCTTGACCAATCATCAACTCCTGAGTAAGAGCCTGAATAAAACAATTTTCAGAAGTGAAAGTAACTTTAGAATTCAAACTCTTAGTTAAAACACTAACACTCAGCAAATTGAATTTAAATTCAGGAATATAGAGCACATTGTGTAAAGAAAGAGCATCAGTGAGCTGAATAAAACCAGTTCCCTCTATTTTAACCACAGTACCATTAGGAAGCCTAACAAAGGTCTTAACTAATGGTTTATAATCTCTAAAAAGGTTCCTTTCATGAGTAACATGATGACTTGCTCCTGAATCTATTATCCAATCTCCTAGAGACAACTCAGTTTCTGGAGATATAGATGAAGTAAGCATGTCATAATAAGAAAAGTCGTAGAGTGAAAGGAATGTACCAGATATCTGTGAGATAAATGGTGCAGAAGTTGAAGTCGAGGCTGAAGATTTCTCAGGATTAGGAGTACTGACACTAGAGGGCTGGAGCTTGGAACTTAAGTAAGAAATCATCTGTTGAAGCTGTTCTGTAGACATCATCTCAGTGTGTTCATCAGAAATACCTTCCTTAACATGCAGAACCTGACCAGCAGATGCCATATTTGTACTGCCTACTGAATTAATCTTCTTGGCTCGAGGATGTCCTGGTGGATAGCCATGGACTTTGTAACATTTGTCAACCGTGTGTCCAATGCGCAAACAATGAGAACACTTTGGCTTTTGAAAATTTCCTTGTGCCAATAAGATAGGAGCCTGTTCTGTAGAGACAACCTGTGACTGAAATGCTGATGGATGAGATGAGGTTCTTGATGTACCACTGACAATTCTCTGACTCTCATCTTGATCCAACATATTATAAATCTCATTCAAGCCAGGTCTCGGCTTCATGTTAAGTATCTGACCACGGATGTTATTGAAGCTGTCATTCAACCCCATAAGGAACTGAATAATACGGCTTGTCTCTGCTTCATCAAGGAGTTCTTTAACCTGATCACAGTCACACTTCCTCACTGTACGAGATCTTGTGTTAGCCAACTGTTCCCACAATGTTTTCTTCTTAGTGAAATAAGTGGATAGATCAAGTTCTCCTTGCTTGAGAGTTATCACCGCTTGCTCAATTTGATATTTCCGTGGTAGATTGTTAACCTTGAATCTACTGAACAAGTCATCCCACATCTCAACAGCATCTTGATAATACAGAATGCTATCATAAATCTCCTTACTCACAACATTTAGAATCCATGATTGCACCATACTATTGCACCTACTCCAGATTTTGAAGTAACGATCAGTTTCAGAAGGCCTAGGGAGAGATCCGTCTATGAAACTAATCTTGTTCTTAGCATCTAAACTCATTCTCATCGCTATAGACCAACTGTTGTAATTCGTTCCATCTAGAGTATGAACAACGATCTTCAAACCTGGATAATCTGATGAATGAAGGAAGAAAGGACTGTGTATATTGTCGATTGACTCAGTCATCTTCAGCTCCGATTCATTTTCTCCAGCGTTCGTCGGTCGTGTAAAATGATGATGTTTAGCCACCGCGTCTTCATCATCGCCGGGAACAGCATATCCGAGATGAGATTTGACTATTGAAGCTTCGTCATCAGGTGTTGAGCTGCGATTCCTCATTTTCCCCCTTTCTTCACCATTTTTGTCGAAATCGATGTAGCGGAAGAACAATCGATGACGATGAAGCTTGATTAGTGATGAATCTAACAAGAAATTGAAGAAATCGAAGGTGAAATCACCAGATTGAGCTTGAGAAATGCTCTGATACCATTTTAGAAGCTATGAATAAAGAGATTTGTGAAATGGTTTTCTCAATTCTTCTCTCGAATCGTTTGTTACAACAATGTTTATATACACTTACATTAAACCAAGTAAACCAACATCTAATTCTATTCTACCAGACTAAACCAACCAATAATATAGATTATACATTTGATAGTGGTGTTGCGTTGAACAATGAAATATTTTTTGGATCGACGAAAAGAATGGTTGAATATTTGAAGCGGCTATTATATGTTCATAATAAGAATTTATTTTACTTTCAGCATAGATCGAAGCACTGTGATGTTCAATATGGAAAATGAGAAGCTAAGTGACTCAGAAGATACTGAAAAACAGCTCCTTCAAAACGGTGCTATTAGGAGAAGAGTTACAAATATACCTCTGAACAAAGTCCAATATTTCAGCCTAAAGTGCAGCAAGCGACTGCTAGATTGGTATGTGGATATTTTCAAGTTCAAGTTCATATTTATATGAATAATAGTTGCAGAATGCCATGGAGTATATTTTTGGGTCCACATTTTTTTGCAAAACTACTGATGCAACAAAGGAAGTAAGTCTTTCCCAAGCATTTAGTATGATATGTGGGCAGCGGCCTCAGCTTTTCTTTCTTGTGAGATAATGTCAACTTAGTTTTTTCTTTATACATGGAGTATGTGGTGTGTGCATGTATTTTGATTGTCTAAGCTTATTTTTTTGTAATTGCAACCAATCGTCAATTCTAAAGTTGTTCATTTTTGTTGGGTTATAAGTGCATCATCTACCTTGATTCTTTCCCATTGTTTTCGCTACTATTTGATAGGTTTAATTTATTACTTTTGCCTCTAGAGTTTAGTCTTGGATGTGCCCCTCATTGTTTCTTCTGCAGGTTGCTTTTAATTGGGATATTTGGACTCCAAGTGTCACACTTGAAGGTGATATCTTCCAGCCAAGTGGTCTTCTTACTGGTGGGAGTTGCAAGTAGGTCTTTCTTTCTTGGACGATTAGATCTGTAGTGAGAGTCATCTCCTTTATTTCTTACAGATGTAGTGATGAAATGCCTAAAACTCAAGGACAGAAGCATTTTGTTCATATTTATTCCTTTGGCTTAGGGGTGTAGGTGATCTCCTTAGGCAACTGCATGACCTTGCAGAAGCGGAATCAAAAATACAAGGACACCAAAAATGGTTGGCTGAAGTTGAAGCACATGTAAACCCCTTGAGCTCTTATTCCTCGATAGAACTAAATATATTTTAGAGCTTAACAGTTGTGCTAGGCATATTTTGAAATTACTAAGAATCTGATAAGGCAGTAGCTTCGTAATACTCTCTTATTGCTCTCTTTAGTCCTCATGTCACAGTAATAAACCGCTTTCAGTATTTAAAACAAAAATTGCTGGTTTATATTGATATCACAGATCAAAGAGCTTCAGCCTCTTCAAAAGAAATTCACAGACATTAATGCACAGTTGGAGGTTTGGAGCTAAAAACGTATGAGTTGTCCTTATTTTAGAAGAGGGCTAAACAGAATGAGCATCACAACTTCACAAGGTTTATATCTCCATCTTTTCTATCTATATTTTTCAAGCTAAATTGTCAGTTTCGTTACTTTTTCTTGGTATTTGAAGCACATACATTTATGTTTTCTATCTCCGCTACCATTTCTATATATAGCTCAGTGAAGCAGTAAAAAAAACTTGAAGAAGCAAGATTCCAAATCAAAGAGGACGAAGTTGCTTACAAAACTTGTATTGATGTTGTTTCCACACTAGAGAATTCCATCAAATATGATGACAAAAACAGAGAGGGAAGACTAACGACTTGGAAAAAAATCAAGTGCAGCAAGATTGGAGAAACATAGAAAGGCTTGAAGT
The DNA here is from genome assembly GCA_028015245.1 of Cardamine occulta. Classification (NCBI taxonomy): domain Eukaryota; kingdom Viridiplantae; phylum Streptophyta; class Magnoliopsida; order Brassicales; family Brassicaceae; genus Cardamine; species Cardamine occulta. The sequence continues at coordinate 20,930,323 of CM051386.1, forward strand.
CGAAGAAACAAGCTCGAGAAAGCAATGATGGTGATAACGACTATGGATGAGATAATTGAAGGTGAAGAAGAATATAAAGAGGATGGAAAAGAATGTACAGGTGGCGATAACTTAGAGAGTGTTGAGATGAAGAAAGATTTTAACTCTTTCGCACCAAGAAGAAGAAGAAGAAGAAGAAAAAAAAAGATTAGAAAAAAGATTTTTCTGTTGGTTAGTATTTATTTACTCTTTTGTTTTTACTTTTTGGTGCCAAAGAGTTAATCATTACTCAGTAGTATAGGATAATTTTTCTTAGGGATGGATATTAAGATTTAGGAAGGAATACCTTATTATGTGTATGCCAATACTCTTTTACTGGTATCATATATTAAAACTGTGTGATGGATAGCGTTGATTTGTTTAACAACATACAATTCTATCAAACTATCCCCAGTTTAGACTCGGTTGGGAGAAAAATGATCATATACAAATTGTTTAAATATAAACAAAATACAAGAACACGTTGTTTCTTCATTCCAAGCAGACCAGAACAAACTCACTAACAAGGTAATTCATGTTGTTTAATTGTAATAGAAATTTGTTAGAATATGTTTCGCCCATCTGAAAATCAGAAATCAATCATACATGTATCAAAAAAGAAGATTCATAACATATAAAACCAAGAGAATCATATATATGTAAATATATATAATGACTTTGATTCCTTGCAGATAATATCACGGATTATTTTAACAAAAATATGGGTTAATTTAAGAATAATGAATTAATGTATGTTGATGACTTTGATTTCTTAGAGATAATATCTCGACTTATTTTAATAAATAATGGGTTCTATTAATAGTCACAGATCATTTTAACAAAATCACATATTATTTTTACTTTGCTTAATAATATTCTATGTATTTACTTTGTTGAATTACAAATATGAATCTTTAATGGTAACATATACATACATATAAATATATGATTTTGGTATCTATTTGATTAATTAGGATAACGAGAAGAAGAACATCTTGGCCGTTCAAACGCTTGGAAACTGCATAATGACTCTAATGGTAACAACATTTATCGATGCTCTTCTACTGCGGTGATAAGCAACAATTATGCAATTATGTCGTGAAGAAGCATTTTAAATTGCTTGGAATTTTGTTATTATTATTAAATAATTTAGGATTTTATGATGTATCTAAAAAAATTAAATTATAAATTGAAGAAATTTTATATAAGTGTCCGGTTGTTTTATAGTAATTTTGAAACTTGGTTACTTATACAACCGCATTTAATTTTTTATGAGGAAGAAACTGATTATGAGTATGAGTTACAAATAAAAATTTAAACATGAAAACCATATAGTAAATGTAAATATATTATATAAAAGTTTTATAAAAAGACCCCGCGGCGTAGCACGGATATTAACCTAGTTGGTGTTAACGTTCTAGCTAAACAATCAATCGATCAATAAAAACACAAACAGTAAATGTTATGGAAATGTGAACAACATAATTGTCTTTTGGGGTTTAAACATGAATCATGACATCTAGCAAAATTTACAAAATCGAAGTGATGAGGTTTACAAAATTTTATTTTACACAAATTTGTGACATTCTTTGTAACATTTTATAAGTTTACACAAGTTTGTAAAATCCTTATAACAAATAAATAATTATACAATGGAAGGAAATTACGTGATTTCTCTTGCCATGTTATACAAATAACTAAACACTATATGAAATTACACATTGATAAACATGAGTTTACATTATTTAACTAAACCGAAGAGTTATTGTTGGTCGATTTCTTGGAAGAAGAAGAAGAAGAATGGCTCTGTTTCTGTGAAGAAGTATGGCTCGATGAAGATGATGACTCAGTAAAGAAGACCACGTCTTCATTGGTATCGACTAAAGCTTGAATCGATCTTGGAAAGGGCGGCAAATTCACTTCCAAGACACCTTCAAGAATCTGAACAACTTGACTCATCGTTGGCCTATGACTCTCTTCGTCTTGTATGCACCAACACGCCACTTTACAAGCTCTCATGAGCTCTTCTATGTCTACGACGTCATTGCCCTCTAATCTAGGGTCAAGAAGCAAGCGGATGTCTCCATCTTTGGTGAGTATGGTCGCAGCCCAACTAGGAAAGAATTTAACTTTCTCATTCTCTGATTGCTCCGTGTTTCTTCTCCCAGAAACAATCTCCAACAGCATCATCCCGAAGCTGTAAACATCGGCTTTCGCTGTTATCGCGACTCCCGAGATCCATTCTGGTGCAAGATAGCCTCTTGTGCCTCTCATTGTTGTCAAAACCCTACTAAAATCTCGACCAACAAGCTTAGCTAATCCAAAATCAGCAACTTTGGGACAGAATTGTGAATCTAACAAAATGTTTTCGGGTTTTATATCGCAGTGAATGATACAGTCTCTACATTCATCATGTAGATAAGCCAATCCTCTAGCTGTCCCTAACGCGATCTGGTACCGCAGTTTCCACTCGAGGACGATCTTTTCTTCGTTTTGGTTCAAGAAAATATGAGAATCCAAAGAACCATTAGGCATGTAATCATAAACCAACAGTTTCTTGTTTCCTTCGGAGCAAAACCCGCGAAGCCTCACTAGATTAACATGTTGAATCGTTCCTATAGTTACTACTTCCGTCCTAAACTGTTTCTCCCCTTGGCTAATACCCTCAAGCCTCTTCACTGCTATGTCACTAGAATCTGGTAAAGCACCTTTAAACACCGAACCAAAACCTCCTCCTCCTAACTTCTCCGAGAAATTCTTAGTCGCATTTTGTAATTCTCTATAGCTAAATGCAGCTAATGTACCATCACTATTCTCTCCTCCCATTCTCTTCCTCCTCCTATATCTTAAGACTAAGATTACCACCAACAACACAAGAACTATTACCCCTAATGAGTCTATAACCGCGCCAAATATCATCGCTTTGTTACTCTTACTGTTACCAGAAGAACCATTAGGAATATCAGAAGCAGCGAGCCTAAGATAAAACGTATTCCCCTCAATGTTATCTTCTTCCAGTTGCTGAAGATTCAAGACATCTTTCGACCAAACCAAACATTGGTTCAAGCCTTCATTATGTGCATAAGCCACACAAGAGCAATTCCCTTGACAAGCAGAAGCACAAATACTAAGACTCGTTCTTGTCAAAACCTCTGACTCATCAGCTAATTTCATGTCCAAAAGTGGAAAAAACTGGTTGATGTCTCCATTAGAGCATTGTAGCTCAGTCCTCCTTACGCACCCAGCTGAGTAATCATTCAAGTCCCAATCTTTTTGTGACTTTGGCCTAAACCCTTGAGGGCATCGGCAAAAAGGTTGAGACTTTTCACTGCAAATCCCAAAGGAGCCACAGTATCTATAGACTTGACATTGTTGTCGAGGTTGAGACCAGAACAAGTTCCATTGCTTGTTGTTGTCTAACCAAGTGAACTGTTTGATTTGTCCAGACACGTCCATGACGAAACGTGACACGGTCAAGTTGTTATAGATCGAGTAAGTGAAGTATGACTCTGTAGCGTTAGAGAAGAAGCTGAAGTTGTAGATATAATTAAGTCTCATTTCAGGGACTGAATCAAAAATCTGAGTCTGAGCATTCCAAGGACCACTTGACCAATACTCATTCGAACCATTCCAAAGGATTTTATAAGCTGTTGACTTATCAAGCTCAAGAGAGAACAAACCTGGTGATGGATCTTCAGGATTCTTCCATGAGATAAGTCGTTGAGTCTTTCCGGTTTGTCTGTCTAACCGGATCTTAACTCCGGGAAGCCACGTGTTACCAGGGTGATCAAAGCTTTGCCACAACACGTTGGAGTCGTTGCTGACTCTGAGAACAAGATTGCCATCGTCTTGCAAAACAGCTTTAAGGGAAGAAACAGAGGAATTAAGACCGGTGGACCAAACCGGAGTTTGGTTTTCTCCATCGAGTAGGATTAAGTTTCCGTTTGAGATTTTGAGAACTGATGTGTTCTTGTCGTTGACTGGTTTGTCTCGATTAGCAACCCAGAGAATGGTTTTAGAGAGTTGCTTATACCACATACCTATGTAGAAGTTTGAAGAAGGACCTGGTTTAAAGAAACCCATTTCGAAAGTACCTCCGGCGGAGGTGATTGTTTGATCGCCGGAGAGAGTAAAGTTTGCAGAGATTGTGTCGACGGCGGATGAGCCATGGATGAAGAGGAAGAAGAAGAGGGTGAAAAAGAAGGAAACCATGGGAAGAAAAAAGCTTAAAGGAGATAGAGATGGAGAAATATCATATGATGATAATGAAGTCTCTCTGTTGCTTTAAAAAAGATACAAATTTTATGGTCTTGATCCGTGACTCTGTGAGGTTTGGTTTGTCAATGGCGAATTGGAAAATAAGAGATGTGGAAAAGTCAAACAAGTTGCTGTAATATAATTGAAGTCTTTTCTCTTGACTTCGTCAAAAACTCAAGTATTGGTCTATTAGTTGTATTTTTCTTTTGTTTTTAATAATGTTTTTGTTGTGAATAAATGGCAAAAAATAAGTCACTTGAAAACATTTGGCTTGGGCCTAAAGCTAGCTTAATTTAAAGGAGTAGTAGTTTTAGTACCCAAATTCCGAAATGGACCAGCTTGAGTAATCCGAGTTTTAAATACTTTTTCTAAAACTATTGTTCATTTGCCACAAACAAATATTAGTTGGACTATCTTTCAACGTGGTATCACAACTCACAAGATGGGTTATTTGAAAAAAATATATATAGTTGTAATTGAAAGAAAAATAATACTTTTCCAATAGAGGTCTAAAATTTTGCAATCTGCTTCGATTTTCAAGTGTTTTCTTGTTGCAGTTTGCATTTTATATGATTTCCGTGTTTAATATCTGTTTCGTTTGATTAGCTGATTACTGTCTGATCCATTTGTATTGTAGAGATTGATTTTTAAATTATGAGTTTTTTTTCGTTTCTTTGGTTTTTGGGCCCATAGAAATACTATAAGGCTTATATAAATGGGCCTCCTTTAATGCCGGCCAGACAAAATGAGGACACGAGACCACCAACGTTAAAGACGAACGCTCTTGACGTGATTTAGCAAAGCCAATCCTCGTCGGAGTCAGGTGCGTTTCGAATCGAACTTGTTGAAGAGCTATGAGATTTCTAGATTTTTCAGATTATTATTCTACGATTTCAATTTTCGTTATATACGCTTCGATTTTTAGCTTTGTTTCTCTATGCTTCTGAGACTTGTTAACAGCTGCATAGAGTTAATTTCTCAGTGACGCATGATTGAGATGAGAGCTGTTTCTATTTCTCTAGTTCCAAAGATTTCTGGGAAGTTCTTTGTTTGTATCTCCTCAAGCCATTGGTTTGATTGAGTTCCTAGCTTGAAATATGGGTCTTAATGAAATATGGGTTTTGTGGATTTAATGGGTTGTTCTTGTAGCCTAGGCTTGAAGATAAAGAGTATTGGGTAGAGTTTAGTGAGAATGTTTACTAATAATCAAAGACAAGAAGAACGTACTGGGAAACATGGAACACCAAGGCTTCAATATCTACAGGTTTTTTCAAGAATCTTTTTCTCTTTCATTTTGTATAGAACCTAATGGTGTATTTCAAAAACTTAGGTTTGGTTTATATCTAACAAGTTTTGTTGGAGCTGAGTTTGTTCCATCTTTTAAATGCAGGAGCTGGTTAGTCAGTTTCAGAATGCAACTGCTGAAGGTATGATGACTTATGAGTCTAGTTTGATTTTGTCACTTAAGTATCAATATATATTTACACCATTACTACTGTCTTGCACCTGCAGAAACAAAGGAGAGAACTGTAGCAAACTTGGCCAACTTTGCATATGACCCTTACAACTACACTATTTTACGTCAGGTAACCTCAAGTTTGCTCACGTTCTATCATTCTCCATGGAGAACGCAGATATCCCCCGCCTACTTTATTCTCTTCATGATGAAAATGTTAATTGGTGTACTCGAGCAGCTAAATGTCTTGGAACTATTCATAGACTGTATAACAGAGCCAAATGAGAAGCTTGTCGAGTTTGGGATAGGAGGAATATGCAACGCTTGTGCTGGTAAAAAGCCTGGAATAATACGAATATACTCTGATGCTAAAACTAATTTTGTTTTTGCGATAATTGCAATTAGTTATCATCAAACTCATGCTCCTTTCTGTTCTTGTGCAGAGCCAAAAAATGCTGCTACCATTATCGAAGCTGATGGGATTCCACTTATAATCAAATGTTTATCAAGCCCTGTCCGGAATATTGTGAATTACGCGCTTGGGGCTTTGTATTACATATGCGACTATAACAGAGCAACAAGAGAGGAGATTGTGAGACCAGAAGTGGTGGATCTCATCGAGAGGTACGCAGCGGCTGAATCAGTCAGTGTAAGCTTTAGTAACTTGGCGAAAGCGTTTCTTGACAAGCATATTCATGCAAACACACGAGATTCTTGAATTTTGTTTCTTGTCCATTTTTTGGTTCTATTGAGTTGGTTTTAGCTTGAAAATACCTACGATTGCGTCCTTGCCACTTTTTGTATAGCAATGGGCCAAAACGCAAACGCTACTATGGATGTTGAGGATTGGGAAAACGTTTAGTTGCGTCCTGTGGTAATCTAGATGAGTAATGAAAAGGTTAACTTGATGAATTGGTGGTGCTACGCAAATGAAAATGGTAGCAAAATTGTTGACAATCAAACATATTTCATCGCAATGCTAGGAAAAGAGCTGATACTACCAAAAACTTAATATCGGACTAAAATTGAATAAATAATAAATTCGAGACCCTTGTCCAACATTTCAAATAAATAAAACATTGGGAATTAGGAAGTATCAAGGGGGCTAATCCCATCGTCGTAATGGATAGTGACCAAATGGTAGAATACGTTTTTGCATACATAATATGTTTGTATATATGGTAACTTTGATGTTCTTTTGATGTCCGAATCATGAGTTTGAGGTATATATTTTCACTAGTTTTAAGCTGTTACACATCATTCGATATCAGTTGATGAGAAAGTTTCTCAAATTGTCAATTCTGAGCTGATTTCATTCAAAAGTATATCCAAAAACTAAGTTTGGAGACTAGAGTTGAATGTTCTATAATAATAAAAGGGGACGTCAATATTTTTTTTTTATCTGCATCTAGTAATATTTTGTTCATTCTTTATGTATTTATGAGTGAACATATTTATATTTATTATTCAAAATTACGACATTGTCTTTAAAATTATGTAAAATTGTATTAAATATTTTCTAAAGCAATACTTATTTAGGAAAAATATATTTTTTGGCCACTGAGAAATACCGGCCTATTATCATTAAAAATACAATATAATTTGGTAGCCCACAAATACATAATATAAGTTGGTGGCCCCAATCGATTGCTTAGCCAGCTTGTCCTCTAGGCTGAGCTTGGGTGTATTTGATTTCTCTACTTTTGATTGTATACCCTAGAAGGTGAGGCTGACGAACATATTTATAAGCTCCTTTGAAACTGTTATAGTCACACATTTTACCCTAATATCAATAAACACCGTTTTTGTTCAATTTTATATTGTCGAGACAATCTTTTGCTTGAGTTCTTTGGTGTGGATTCCCTTTTAGAACTGAGTGTATTGTTGTATCACAGGTCCTACCATTATCTTTGTGATGCCATCGATCCATAACACAATCCTTTGACTTGATTCAACAAGAAAGTGCGAAGGTCAATTTGTTCAATCACCACCCTTCCTCATACGCCGCATCACGATCGAGTTTTATATCATGATATTCTTTGGTATTGAAATAATACTCCCCGTGTTCTTGATTTAAACTTGTTTGATTCTATGTGAATGCTGCATTTTTAACTAATAGCGTTTATTGGTAGGATGTTGTGTTATGTTCAACCTTATGTAGCTTGTAAAGAATGATCGAGTCAGAACCTACTTTGAACAACCAGACTTTGATTTGGAACACCAGGCCACACCCGGAACCGAGAATCGATGAAAAGCATGTTCCAAATTACGTTCCACTCAAGCATTCAGCCTTGGCTCGAGTTTTCATTGGCAAATGCCATATTTGGAAAGTTCTGATCGAATAAACCCACGTCATGACTGAGCTAAATCTGAAGTTGGTACATATGCTTCTATTTTGGCCAATACCGCTCGGTTTGAATCAAATAAGACCGTAAACCACTTGGAGATCGACTCCCTGCTGTTTTTTCATCTCCTAAGAAGACTACATGCCATTTAAAAGATGCCAACATGACAGCAGCCTCAAGATCACGCATGATTCAAAGAGAGAGACTAGACTTGCCATATTCGGATCATCACGCCATTAATTTCCAACAGTCATATTCCCATCAATTCTTGCGCATGTTAGAGACCCTCCAGAGCCACCAGAGAGTTCCAAAAGCTCGCACCTTCCTCCCCAAGTTGACCTGATACAAGACAAGGTGCCACTTACCATTTTTGGAGCGATTTCATCATTAAGTCTCCAACGGCTATTTTATTTAAGTTTTGCAATTTCTTTTCCTTAGGTTAGCAAAGCACGGGCCCCTTTATAAGCTCAGTTCATTGTTCTTGTAAGAACCCACCCTTAATCGAGATTTTAGTAATAAGAAAATATTTTCTTTTTTTTCACAAGTTGTGAATTCTTGTGTTTCTTTCTCTAGTTCTTACTGAGTGATTACAGAATTAGTTGTTTGAGTGATTCATTCAGTTCATTTTGTTTCAATCGATTGAGTGAGTTAATCATCACCTCTATCTCTACATTCAAACCCACTTTCCGCGAGTCAAAAAGCTTGAAATCCTTTGATCATCAAGTGATATAAACTTGGTGTAATTCTAAGCCTATATCATATAGGTCAAACCATAATTTTAATATATAAAAAAATTTTAGTTTGAATGAATTAAATTTAAAACACCACAAATTTTATTTAAATTAAGATATTTTATTTTCTCTGTATTTCTGTAAATGGAAGGCTATAAATGTGCATGAATCAAATTTCATATAGATTAAAAGCTAAAATGAAATTTGATTCATCCACATTATTAGCCTTCCATATTTAGAAATGTAGAAAATAACTTATTAATTTAAATAAAACTTTAGGTGTTTTAAGTTTAATATGTTGATATCTTTTGATTTGACACTATATAGATATATATATCATTGTCCTCTGAATGAATTTGTGAAAGCTACAAAAAAATATGGAAAATACTTGGGTTCACTCTCGGGGGTGAACCCAAGAATTCATCTCCTCTAAATCCATCTAGTAAGATTATGCCACATCATATTATATTTTAATAAAAATAAGAAATAAGAAATAAATAGATAAAACAAATTAAAAATTAAAAATTTAATTTTTAGGTTTGCTGAGTTATATCATTTAGGGTATAGTTTTATATGTTTTATTTATTTATTTTAATTTCTTATTCTTTTTAAATACTTCATATTATATTTCAATAAAAATAATCAAATAAACAAATTAAAAAAATTTCAATAAAAAATTAACCCTTGGATTCGCTGAGTTGTATCTTTTAGGGTATAGTTTTATATGTTTTATTTATTTAGTTTTAATTTCTTATTTTTATTTAAATATTTCATATAATATTTAAAATAAATAATAAATAAATAATAAATAAATTAAAAAAACTAAAAATATATTTTTAACTCTTGGATTTGCTGAGTTGTATTCATTAGGGTATAATTTTATATGTTTTATTTATTTAATTTTAATTTTTTTTATTTTTATTTAAATATAATATTACGTGACACAATCTTATTAGATGAATATAAAAAATGTGAACAAAGGGGTTCACCACCCCTGTGCATTTCTTTATGTAGATTTGAAATGATTTAAGTTGTTATGAGAAGTTGAACTCTGAATTTTACCTCTATCTTGACTTACATTTATATTTCCTCTCCTTTATCTTCGATATATATTATCTAATAAAGTGATCGTCTCTCTAAACTAAAGATCTCAAAAGCCGCCACAGATCCCTTCTAAAAATCATTAAAAAATTGATAAATTTTAAAAAGTTGTTTAGAAAGAACCGTACATACTTACTACAATCACCTCTAAACACTCTTTTCAATATTTTCATAGGATATTTTCGTCATTTTCTATTAGCTTAATGCGAAATTAAAAAAGAAACAAAAATGAACATATGTTGAAGTCCAACTCGCGGTTTGATAAGTGAAAACCACATCATGTACCACTAGCCTACACTTAAATTCCTAATAATGTTCTACATATCTAATATTTGTATCTATATGTCAACAAAAGCATCAAAACTAATCCCCGATTAATCTCCGAGTAACCCTGATTAGGCCTGGGCATTCGGATTTTCGGATCGGATCGGATCGGATTTTTCAGATTTCGGATATTTCGGATAGGGAAATTTTGAAACCGTTCGGATTATAATAGGGTTTCGGATCGGATCGGATCGGATCGGATCGGATTTCATTTTTTTTACAAAACTCGATATAAAACCGAACATATATTCGGTTATTTCGGATTTGTATCTAAAATCCGAAAAACCCGAATAAATCCGAAATATCCGAAAAATATCCGGACAAATCCGAGAAAACAACAAAGAAAATATAGATAACCCTTAACAAAAAAATTCCAAAACAAGAAGTAAACATTAATTCCAATTCCAAAGTTGCAAACATAGATAACTGAATCAATAAGAATTAAAACAAACAATATCCAAAATTCTTTTCTCTCTAATTGTGCTGAGACTCAAACTCTACAAATTAACAAAATATATAGTTTGTTAATAAAGATAAAACATAAACATGAAAATTAAGCACAATTGAAAACGAACTTAAAGAACATAAATTACCTTTTTGAAGCTTGTCTTGCAATTCAATATCATCAAGCAATTGTTGAGTAGTAATCACTCCCTTGTCACTTTTGTGAATTTCACACTTCAACCATTGTTCAGTGCACATTATAGTCTCAACCATGTAGTGAGTCAAACAGCTCCTGGATGGCTCTAGAATTCGCTTGCTAGTACTAAATGCTGCCTCAGAAGCAACAGAGGACACTTGCATTGCAAGTATATCTCTAGCTATTGTAGCTAAAACCGGATACTTGGGATGTTAGCCTTCCACCAATGCAAGACATTATGGGTTATTCCAAGCGGATTAGGCTTTGGAATTAACACTTTCTCCTTCAGATATAACTCCAACTCAGTACTTGCATCTTCAGAGCTTAACTCATTTACTATCTCATCGTAAACAGAATCCATTCGCTCATATCCAAAAGTAACACCAACTTGACCTTGATCATTGTTTACACTCATTTTCTCAAAACAATCAGCAGCAACCTGATATTCTGAGTGTTGTCCGCCCTGAGAACCATTCCAATCCGACTGATTTGATGCCGAATTCCCAACTGTGGTTAACTCTCTATTATATTCTTCAAACAGGTCCTTCAGAACTCTATTGACTGATCTCAAGAGCTCTTTGGATTCTGCACTATCTTTTCCATATAGCTTATCAAAACAAAGACTTGCAAACTTCATTTTGTTCCTCGGATCAAATACACTAGCTATAATCAAAAGCTTATTTATATTTCTCATACCATCAAAGTACTTATCAAACTTCTCTATCATATTCTTGGCCTTTTTCTTAAGCTTTTCATCAGTATTGTTGCTCATCGCTATAAGATTCCTCTCAATAGTCACTACTTCATTGTAAACCTTAAATGAGCTAGGAGAAGTAGATGCCGAAACCACTAGAGTAGAGTTGTAAAATATGACTAGAAAATTTACTAACCTCTCTACTTCATCCCAATCATTTTTACTTGGTGGCCCAATCCTTGTTTTTCCTTCCACCCTTTCAATAAAATAATCATTATACAACTTGTCTTCAGCTTCCATTTTATCAAATGCCAGCCTGAAGTTA